>VXBN01001791.1:1725-14514 GCA_013397395.1 Sinosuthora webbiana | reverse complement strand
CTGGAATGGTTGGATGGATGGGCAGAGTCTAACAAGATGAAATTTAATAAGTCCAAGTGCTGAGTCCTGCATTTTGGCCACAAGAACCCCCTGCAATGCTCTAGGCTGGGGATGGTGGGGCTGGACAATGCCCAGGCAGAAAGGGACCTGGGGGCACTGGTGACAGGAGCTGAACAGGAACCAGCAGTGTGCCCTGGTGGCCAAGAAGGCCAAGGGCACCTGGCCTATATCAGGAATGGTGTGGCCAGCAGGAGCAGGGAGGTCATTCTTCCCCTGTGGCACTGGTGAGGCCACACCTTGAGTGCTGTGTCTAGTTTTGGGCCCCTCAGTTTAGGAAGGATGTTGAGATGCTTGAGCACGTCCCGAGGAGGCAACCAGGCTGGTGAGGATCTTGGAACACAAGCCCTGTGAGGAACAGCTGAGGGAGCTGGGGTTGTTTAGCCTGGAGGAAAGGAGACTCAGAGGTGACCTTATCACTCTACAACTTCCTGAAAGGTGCCTGTGGCCAGCTCCCTTTCTCCAGGCAGGAACTGACAGAATGAGGGGACTTAAGTCTTAAGCTGCCCCAAGAGAAATTTAGGTTGGATGTTAAAAAAAATTTCTTCATTTAAAGAGTGATTGGGCACTGGAATCTTCCGCCCAAGGAGGTGGTGGAGTCATTGTCCCTGGACATGTTTTAAAAAGGACTGGATGTGGCACTCAGTGCTGTGGTTTAGTTGATGAAGAGGTGTTAGGTCATAGGTTGGACTAGATGATCTTAAAGGTCTTTTTCAACCTAGTTCATTCTGCGCTTCTGTGCTTCTGTGAATTCTAACTTGCGTTATAGATGATGATCTCTTCAAACTTGGCTGCATCTGTCTTTGGTGTTTGTGAGGCTTGGGAAAAAAATATCTTCCTTTAAAAACTGAAATCTGGGGGGATGGCAGGTGTTTATTTCACAACATTGTTACATTATTCTGACAGTCACATAGTGTTTTTTCTTTAATTTGAGGTAGAGGGTACTGCTGTATTGTGATAGGGCTGTTGACTGAGTTTTAAAAAATTTAAGCCAGAAATTAAACATAGATTACACAGTCTTCCTTTGAAATATAAGGGTTCCACTGGCAGTGAAGAAATTTAGTGGTGGGATTTTTTTGGATGGGTTTTTAAAACTGAATTGTATTTGCATTGTACTTTTGTTGACTTCTGAAAGTTGGCATGTCAGGACTGCCTTCCTGAAGGCCATGGTATACAATGTAACATCAGTATTTTACTAAAACAAATTCCTTCCAAACTTTGTTTGGCATGTGTTCCATCATATTTCTATCCTATTTCATATTTCTTTCAAGTAAACCAATACAACATCAAAATTAAAGAAATCAAAAAGATATGTTGAAAGAACAGCTCTGTTATCTTTTTTACATACAAAATCAGGAATTTTTTCATGCTCCTTATTTAAAAAACTGCTTGAGTCTTCTTCTGATGGTCACATTACCCGGAGAGCAGAGCTGTGCCAGCAGTGTCCTTGAGAGGGGCTGTTGAACAGTGCAGGCTTGAATAAGGGACAGACGACAGCTTTGAATGAAAGGCCCCAAAGGAAGATGCAAAGTACAAAAAAGGTCATAGAGCGAGAATTGATGACAGTGACAAACATTTTAGTTAAATGGCAGTGATATAACATAGTGCACTTTCCTATGTAACCTGGGTTTTGCTAGCCCTTACTGCTGATAGTAGGAGCGATGCAGTTGGGTGATTGTTCATTAAGTGATGGTATGGTCTGCTAGGGTACTGACATACAGTATGAGGAGGTGGTCGGTCACAGTATTTTCCTGCTTTGTTACATCTGAAGATACAACGTTCAGAGCAAGTCCTTCCTCTTTGTGTTAGCATATTTTCGACACCTAGTGGTACAAAGTATAAATTACTTCAGGTTTATTAATGGGAATACTACTTTACCAGCATTAACTTCTTAGTAGAGAAATGAAGCAAATAGTGTAGTTCAGACGGAATGGACTTAGTTGTTAAATTTCAAAAAAATTACAGTGAATGTTTTAAGAAATTATAACAGGTATTATTTTGCTCCTGTACCATCCTCCAGCTGGGGAAGAGCGAGAAAAGGCTGTCCATGTCCCTCTTATTTTAAAGTTCTGTGGGACAGGAATGGATTCATTCAGTCATGTCACACTGATGCTGAATAACAGGAAATATCGGGAAACTGAAAGGTATTGTGGGAAAGGGCTTGAGCAACCACAAGAAATTTTTCTGTTGAATATTAATGAAATTGGTAATGATGACTAAAAGTTTGAGAAGGATATTGTGAGAGTAGGCAGCAAAATAGTAGGTAAAGTTAATTGTAGATCAGTATGCAGATGGAAAATAACTATATAGCACATGCTCTCTCTTTAATTGCTTACAGTGCAGGAAAGACAATGATGCTACTTCATAAAGTTTTCTCAGCACCTTCAGATTTGACATTTTGGTACTTCAACTATATCGCAGAGGTAAACAGAACTGATAAAACTGCAACATGAACCTAATGGATTTTCAAGTTTTGGAGTGTTTTCCACCCGAGGACTGAAATGACGTGGTTAGAACCTATCAGTAGAGGAAAATACAGCAGGAGGTAAAGATGTGTCGTCCTTTGTTGACTTTCTTGTGCCCACTATGCTTCCCTGTCATTTCCCCTCCTGTCATGGTTTAACAGCAGGCAGCAACCAAGCCTCACCTAGCTGCTCACTCACTCCCCTGCAGCAGAATGAGGAAGAGAACCAGAAGGGTAACAGCTAGAAAACTCATGAGTTGAGATAAGGCTAATTTAACTGGTAAAGCAAGAACTGTGCACACAAGCAAAGTGAAACAAGAAATTAATTTACCACTGCTCGTGGAGAAGCAGGTGTTCAGACAGGCCCAGGAATGCAGGGCCAAATCAAGCATAACAGTGACTTTGAAAGACAAGTATCATCACTTCTACTTCCCTCATCTCTGTAGGCTGACCATGATGCCAATCTGGGATATCTCTTTTGTCAGCTGGGGTAACCTGTTCTGGCTGTGTTTCCTCCCAGCTCCTTGTCCAGACTTCTTGCTGGTGGGATGGACTGAGGAGAAGAAAAGGCCTGCCCTGAGCAAATTCTGCTCAGCTATAACTAGAAGACCCCTGAGTTATCAGTACTGTTTCCAGCACAAATCAAAGCTCGGACCCACAGTAGCTACTGTGAAGAAAATTAACTTCTTCCTAGCCAAAACCAGCACATCTTCTTAACAGGGCAGAGAAGAAAACATGGTGAAAAAAATTCATGGGTCATGAAAAAGACACCCATTACCATTATGGGCAAAAAGGAGCTGGCTTTGGGAAATAAATTGCCATTCAAGGGGACACTCTCGCGGAAGGATCAAGACAGAAAAAAACTGTAGAATTTAGGGATTTATTAACTGAAGCACTATATTAACAAAATACAGAAAATAAGTTACTTTTCATTCAAAAAATATGATTGCATATGACTGATCTGAATACAAAAAATAATTATCAGACTTCTCATTATTTAAATTGGTTTCTATTCTTTTTTCTCACTAGGATTATAGAGAAGAAGGATAAAAAACTGGGAAATCAAAATTCTTTTCTTTTTGTTAGAGAACGAACACATGGTGACAACAAAAATAAATATTGGACTTCATAGACTTGAACAATTAGAATTATTCTTTCACACATAAGAAATTATTTTGAGCCTTAAGTAAGTCATTTGTAAAACATCTTTGGGTCCTCAAGAAGGCAACAGTTGCTGAAGCAGCTAATACGATTGAGAATATACTTCATCTTAATTCAGATGTGTACATCTTGATGAGAAGTTACAACAAACAGAATTTGTGCCCTCTCTTAATGTATTTCATGTTTGGGTTTGGTTTTTGTCTTCCCATTAAAAAAAAGAATTATGAAGACTCAGTAAACAACAAAGTTTTTCTTATTCTGAGCACTGAGAACTGAGCTGGATGTAGTCCTGTAACACACAATTCTGCCAAAATTGTGTTCTTGTCAGCACAATCAGTTGTGCTGACAGTGTCTTCAGATTAGGAAGATTATAATGCTACTTTACACTTGTTTGAGAGAAGCAGGATTTAGTATTGTGGTTCTTTATCAGAGGTAATGAAGCACTAAGTGACAAGAAGAGTTTGGCAAGGCCAGCTTCAATGGCATATAGAAAGCAAAATCACTTTTGCTTACACACAGAGAAACCCCTGAGAGACAACATGAAAATAACCAGGCATCACTCCAGCCACTTTGCAGAAGACTACTGCATTTTGATCTTTCATCAGGTACTGAATATAATGCAAAGTACTGTAAGTCTTGCAGTTCTCATTCATTAATGGATCTTGGGCTGGTAATGAAAAACAGTTGTCAACAACAGTTTTGAACAAAGCAATTGTGATTCTGCGATCATAATGTATTGCAAAGGTGTGTCCAGTGCCAATGAATAAATCCCCATGCATGGTCCCCCACTTTACACTGTGCCTGCCTTTTCCATGGCATGATTTGTTTTCTCTGAAATATTTGTTTTCCCGTGGCACTTTTATCAGTTTTGTTTATCTGTTTGCTTTTTTATTTTTCTTGTATTCAGTTTTGTGCTTTGACCAGGTCAGGGCCCATGAATTCTCTAGCTGCTGAATATCTGTCTTTAGTGCTCTTGTAGCAGAGAACAGATTGTTCTATGCTGTGTCTCTTCTTTGTGAGTGTGATGTGTCTGAAAATCTATAACTCCTGTATGGGTAGAATGACAAAAGGGCTTGTTAACCTGCAGAAATAAAAGCGATTTATAGAAGGTATTGAAAGAGGTTTCTAGTTGCTATTTTCAGCTGTAGTTATTTCTTTTTCTCAATAGATGCTGAAATGAGAGGGTAAGAGGGCTTTGTTTTGTGTTGGTCTGGTATCTTGGATAAAGTATTTATGTACTATAGTCATGCTTGACCTTTAACTTTGGTTGAGAAAGCAACTTTTATCTTAATTTCAGGTTGTGTGTTCTTTGGGATATTTTGTCTAGACCTCAAAATTGGAAGGTGTCATAACATGTTTTGGGTCATTTTAGGCAAAAATTCCCGCCGATATTTGGGAATCTTACAGTTAATAAAGAAGAGAAGGCATCATTACAGTACCCTCTAAACTCTGCAGTTCTGGAAGGGACTGTTTGGTTGGGTTTTTTTCCTCCTTTTTTTAATTTGTTTGTGTTTGATTGTTTTCTTGTTATAACCATTCTGTAAAATTTCCTTTTAGAAATTGAGGGTTTGGGGTGGAGGAACTAATATTTTTATTCTATATATCACACTTTTTTCAGTGTCATAGAGTGGGAATTGGTAAATGGAGTGTTGGTTGAACAGCCAGTTAGAGTACAACATAATTCAGAGTCTGAGGATAGCACTTTTGTGCAAGAACTTGTATTAAGCTTGTATTAAGCTCTTGCACAAAAGTGCTATCCTCTATCCTCTACTGATAGGTTCTAATTTTTTACTACTTTTATTAATTACTTTCACAAACACTTCTTGCAATAATACAGACCACTAGCAAGCTGAAAGTTAACGGCAGCCTCGCTCTTGGCTTCTTTGAGAAACAGTGCTTGAGTAACCATGACTACTTACTAATATAAGTAAATGAAAGATGAACCGTACAAGTGAGGCACAGAAAAATGAAAAGTCATTTGATAGCATTTGATAACGAGTCATTGATAAATGAAGTAGTAAAAGCCCTTTTTCACTGTACAGGAGTTTTTTAATCAACTTAAAGTCAAATTGAAGGAAATTAAATTTCAAACATGACTAGACAAAAAATCAGTTGATGATGGAGGAAGGGAAAATATACCATTCTGTTTGTATACATCAATCTTAAAAGACCCATTTTAAGATATATTCTTGGTTGTTTGTTTCTGCCAGCCAGTCACATCTTCTTGAATTACGTTAAGTTTTTGCTGTTGCTACACATATAAAGAAGAAACAAGCCTCTAACTGGATATGTAAGAGGGATTTTAAAATACCAGTTCAACAAAATTTTCTCTCATCTTCCAAACTAAAATATACCCTGTATTGCAGGAAAATCACTCTTTTCCCTCTCCACTTTAAGTGCCATTAGAAATTTCAATTTACTTACATTGAAGAAAACAAAACTAAAATTCAGAATACGTACATTTAGCCAGCTAGGAAGACCTTTTTATATACCTGTCTAAGATGAAGATCATAGAAAAGGAATTCAGTCCTGTTGTGGGCTGGTTTGGTTTTATAAATGCACAGATGAGATGATAGGGCATATGGCTGCAATTAACAAATCTTTTTAGCAGTCTGAACTGCTTTTTTTTCCCTTGGGAGAAAACCAGAATACTGAAAAATGCATTTCAGATTCAATGTTTCTCCAAAATAAATTGCATCTCCAAAACATTTCTTACTTTCAGTAAATGGTAATCTAGTGTCCTTTAGTCTTGCAAAGTTGCCACAGCATGAGTGTGTCAGCAGAGCTATTTTGTTGTTGTTGTTGTGGTGGTTTTTTTTGTTTTGTTTGTTTGTTTTAAGAAAGTACTATAATGCCAAATTAATTTTATGGGATAGGTAAATATCTTATGTCAGAAAAGGGGAATACAAAAAGACAAGAATAGCAAGATCAGTTTGGGAAGTACACAAGGTACCCATGTAGTGCGGATAAATGAAAAGCATAACAAAGAGGCATTGGTGGATTTCCTTACATGTATGCATTTGAAGTTTTGGAAAATTATATAACACAGCTATTTCTTCTCTTCATTATTTTGAACCTTAGCAGAGAAACAATTTCTCATAGCAGATGCTTTATTTTAAAAGATTACTTTTAAATTTTATTAATAATTTTATTAATTGTAACTAACAAAATTTTAATAATAATTTTAATAATTTTATTTTATGCTTTTAAAAGCATTTCTACTTGCAATTAAATTTAGCAGAAAGACACAATACTTTTTAAACGGATTTTCATTGGGCTGCCATTAATTCAGGTGATAAGGGGATGGAATTTATGGACAGTCTAGATGTATTTTAAAAGTTTGTTTTATAGAGACTTATTCAAAGCATTCCAAGATATATTATATCCTGCTTCATAATAAACATGTTTAGTTATGGGCCAATGCACAAAGTCTGGGTCTAGGCACTCCTAAAAAGAGGTTTCAACTTGATTTTTCAAGGAAATGAGATTTATGTGAACAGGTTAATTGTATCTATCATTGGACCTTTTGTGTGATTTCAGCTGAATTTCACGAAGAGGTTGAAGGTAAAAACCTAAAACGCTTCACTTCAGAGGATTTAGTGCTGCTGGATGGTTATAGAAAAAGGAGGAAACTTCCCCATGTAACCCAATTGCAATAAAAGTGAAGAGTCAGCAGAGGAGAGGCTCTTTTCAAAGCACCAGAAGAAGGAACAGTGTTCATTCAGTCACAAAATGTGACTGAGCATGCAGCACCATATTCTTGGGCACACAACATCAGATCTTCTGCTTCCCTCCAGGAAGGGCATAGTTTTTCTTATTCTTCTTTGTTTTATAAGCTATTATTTTGAGATAGAGCACTGGCCTCCATCTAGAGCAAAGTGATTCGGTATCCACTTTAGGGGCTTAAACTTGTGTGCTGCTTTACATAAGCAAGTATAAAATGCACTATAAATGAGTTAACTGGTCTGTACGTGGAAGTCAGGAAGAAAACTTCCCACTTCTTGAATGGAAACCTTCCCTACCACACAAGCAATATGCATGTGCTCAGCTGGGACATGTTTGTTGGCATTACAATCTGTGGGACTTGTTGAGGATGTGCTGGGAGTCCTTTTTTTGCTGATTTTATGTTGATTTTGGTTTGAGGGTTTCTTTATAACCTCATCAGAATGCCTTATTGTATTTTAAAATTACCAGACTCTTAATGACACTGTTTCCAGTAATGCCACTGCTTTAAATCTGAAGCTTTTTCTGGCATGTCATAGTACAATTGTGTGCTTATAAGAAGTAATACTAGTTACTAATTGCTATTAAGAGACCTGTAGGAGTCTGTTCAGGTTTGTAAATATATGGACCATTTCCTTTTACTTTAAAGACTTCAAGTTTCTCTACTCTGCCATGTTGTTACAAGGCTGAGTACTGGGATCCATTTCATCTTATTGCTGACAGTACTAGAGAGGTTGTTTGTGTCTTTGTTTACATTACTCCATTGAATTTAAACAAATGTGACTGGCTGGGTTTAGAGTTGCTTTTTACTTCTTTGGTAAATTCAGAATAATGGGCTGCTGGCAGTTTTCCTTCCTAAATAATTTCTAGACACAGGCAGATGCGAAAGCAATATTAACATGCTTTTTCTTGTTTTCTTAGCATGTAAGTTCCAACTACCCACTTCCTTGTTTTCTAGTGGAATTGCTGAATTAATTTGTTCTCCAAAACAGGTGACTGCTGGTTAGAAATCTGCAGATGTTTCTTTACCTCATAAAACCTCAGAGCTACCAAAAATGAAACAGAGTTTTCCTCCTAACTTACAAATTCATTCCAAGTTTTGTGTCATTTTCACATTATTTTGCTGGAGGGGTAGGGCTATTTTTCCTTGTTTTGTGTGGGTTTTTGGTTCTTTTGGGCTTTCTCCTGTTCTTTCAGTAAAATCTAATGTTACACATTTTCGTTTTGCTTTGGTTCTTTTGCACTAGGGGAGATGGTTTAGCTTGCTAGAAACAGAGCTAAACTTTCAAGTTATTTCAGCTAACTATAACTACTTTGGGGTGCTTCTGGGAAAAAAGAACATAGAAAACTGTAACTGGAACAATATCACAAGTGGAAGAGCAGAAAGGAGAAAAAAGCAGGTCTTAAAAAGTGTGTACTTTTATGGTTTCTAGCAGAAAAGTAAAAGGTGGGAGAAAGATGGGAGAAAGACTGAATTGGATTTTAAAGAAAGTTTGAGCTGAACTGGCTCACTTGAGTCTCTAAACTGAGTTGCATTTGTGATAGTGGTGATTTTTAATTTCTTACATCTCCATATCTTCGAGTTAGGTTCATAACTCCTTTTTTTAGAAGGAGCATATTTTCTCATAAAATACTGTGAAGGGCACCCCTACTTTAAACTGGGCTGTTTTTAAGAAAAGTAAATCCTGGTGAATACTGAGTCAATGGTGAAAAACTGGGTTTTTTTTACTGGTGAGTATGGCCTATCTATTCATAAATACAAACATCTGAGCAGAGGTACACCCAAAGGTCTACCAAAATCATTCCTGAGGTACTCCTCAGAGCTGATACTTTGTTAGACTTTTTCCAGAAAACGTCGTATCTGTATCTGCTGGATATAGATATATATTTTTCGCTTTATATGGCCTTTCATGTAAAATATTCTGACTTTATAGTTACTACTTCTATGTAGCATTTAACATAGCACACAAAGTTACACATAGTTTTAACAAGGCATTGGGAATGATTGGGAGGAAGCCCTTCAGCCAGCAATGGATTTATTGCAAATTGTTCTCCTCTTACTTTGCAGTGTTACAAATATTAGAGGTGTAAATAGTACATATAGATAAGATGTGATCTGATAATTAAAAGGAAGAACAGTAGTGATAGGAAAAATCATTAATGATGCAGAGCTTGTAAGTGAAGACTCCAGACTCAGTGCTGTACTTGGAAGTGAAGGTTTGTATATAAGGGTTCATACTAGAAGGATATGTACAAGTGGTGAGTATTTTCTGGCTTTTTAGAGCAGATTTCAATGTTCTGCAGACTAAATATCCTTTCTCTTCCCCATTCTCCTTCCTTTGTAGTAAGCAAATAATTGTGTTGCTGCCTTTGTGGCTGCGAAAACATTATTTATTGGCAATGGGAAGCTTGGAAAACAAGTCTCCTAAGGGTGCAAAAGGTGGAACAGAGTCCAGTTATTCTCTGAGCTGTGGCTTGAGGAGATTTAAAGTATCAAAACTTTGCTATAGAGACTAAAATAAAGTCACTCCACAGGGACAGATGTGGCTGAATATATTTTTTCATCCAACTTCTCTATCAGAACTTGATACTTCTGCATCAGAATCTGGACGGAAGCATATGCCCCTGGCTCTGCTGCCTGAGTTCAACCTAGCAAGGTCACATCTGTAGTTGTCACAACAAAATGAACCAGAGTACATCTCTCAGAGACCTTCATCAGCAGAAAAAGGAAAGAAAATCATCTCAATATGAAGGCAAGAAAAAATTGTCATTTTAAAATGATTGATTCATCAAATGCTCTAAGAAAATAAAGTTTAAAACAACACAAAAGTCCGTGTGTTTAGATTTGGCATGAGGGAGCCAGAAGTTGAATCAATCCTGAGAGGAAGATACTCGAAAATATATGTCACAGCTGGAAAGTTTTGATATCTGCACACAATTGGCTGTATGAAACACGTGCTCTCTGTGTGAAAGCCATGTGGCTGCCGTTGCTGACAACTTTTCCCAGTTCATTAAGTTTACTTGTACAGTCTTGTCTACATAATTCAATTTTAAGATAAAATTGCATGACTGCTTACAAAAAAAAAAAAAATCTTTATTCTTAGAAGAGAAACATACTATTTTACAGACATTTGCTGTAATACATGAATAACTCCTTGCAATGGAAGATCTAAGGATTTTAATTTAATGGAAAGTTTGACGGGCATTTCTCTAAAGGAAAATTGGCAAATTTCTATGTTGCTGCAATTAAATCCCTTAGTGAATAAGAAACAAAGAAATTAATTGCATATGAAAAGGCCAATTAGTAGCAACTCAGCCAAAATCATTTAGATCAGCATCTGCTGTCATGTTAAAAATGAAAAGGCCACTTCAGAAAGAGAACCAGCTGGAAAACTCCTCTAAGCCTCCTCTTTCCTTAGTGCTAGAGCCTGTGACATATTTTATGGATTTATGATCTGCCAACAAAATTATTTTTTGAAGTGAATTTTCCACAAAGAAGAAGCGTTTCCAGTGTTATTTCCTGTCAAACACCACAGTTCCATTTTTGCACTCTTGTTTTCACCCCTGTATGTGTATTGAAACATGATGCATACTTTTCTTTTCATGAATTTGATTTGGCTAGTTTTGCAATGTATGCAGTGACTGTAAAGACCATCATATTGATGCTGGTCAGAAAATCTGAGCATCTTTCTTGGAAGGATGCAAAGCATTTTGTGGGGCAGAAAGTGCAACTATCACACTGGGTTTCTCTTCACATTTTGTTGGGATTTTTGTTTTGTTTGGGGGTTTTTGTTGTTTCCTTTGGTTTTTGTTTGTGATGGGGTATCTTTGCATTGGTTTGGGGTTTTTTTGACCAGGATTGGGTGTGGCGTTTTTTGTTTTGGTTTGGGGTTTTTGGGGTTTTTTTGGGTTTTTTTTTTGCTAACCATCTTGTTTGACTGGGAAAATAATTCAGAGGCATGGAGACATGCCTGCTTGCTGCCTAGAGGCCACACTGCCAAGGCAGCAAGGAAATGCCTCTGCTATAGCAGTGATCATGGTGATATCTGTTTGCAGGGGCTGGTCTACTCTGAGTAGGTGTTGGGCTCAGTAGCTGTCAAGGAGAGCCTACAAAGGCCCTGTTTACTTGAGAAAAATATGGATTTCAATGGCTTTGACATCTACAGCGGTATTTATCTCACTGTCTATAGATCAGAAAGAATAGAGTAAATTAAGGAAAGATAGAATTTGGTGCGCAAACCTTGGTCACTATGCTCCATCAAACTGTGATGGTAGCTCTCACTGATGAATACAGGCTTTGAGGAGAATGTGTGGTTAGCCTGTGGGGAAAAAACCTGCAGAGCTCATCACAGGAAAAAGAAGTTTCAACAAAACTTTTGTATCTTTAAACAAGAGAGTTTTCTTTCTGTTTCTTGATTCTTAACACCTTTACTGATAATTTGCACTGGTATAGAATACATTCTATCTGAATGCAAGATACAGTGGAGAAATCCTGAATTAATTTTTTTAATTCTTGCTTTACAGTAGAAAAGTTGTATTTCTTAGAAGAAAAAAATAATAATATGTTCTACACCCATATTGATTCATTAAATTAGTGTGACATTAAAGAGTATATCTCACAGTTTTCAAGTATTTATATAATGCTACATAAAAGCTACGGGGGAAAGTGAACTAAGTTGCTCCTAGGCTAGAGTGTACAACAAATTTCATTGAAGAAACAGAATAAATTAAAGGTAGGCAATTCACATCAAAGAGGAAAAAGATCACATCATAAAACCATAGAATCATGTAATAGCTGGGGTTGGAAGCTGCTTTAAAGTTTAGCATCTGTTTCTGACCCCCTTGTCATGGAGTGGCCTCCCAGCCACCCACTGTAACAGGTTTCCCAGGGCCCATCCAACCTGGCCTTGAATGAGGATGTGAAAAGCTGTAATAATATGGGCTTTCAGGAACTGGCTTCAGGTCAGATTTTATCCCTGTGAAATATTACTTTGAACAGATTTGGTGAAACAAAGTTTTATGTTAGAAATTTGGAAGAAAATTCGTTCTCATTTGGGAATTAAATTGTTTTGGTGGGTTATCTTCCACTTGGTTATATTGTTTCTTAAATAAACAGGTCTGTCCCTCTGAATTCCTCTCTCAATTTTATTGTCTGTCACAGAAACATAAGCATCTGAGTGGCAGACACATTATTCAGAAGGGAAGTCAATATTAGTTTACACAGAAGTTTCTGAAACTGAGACTTAATGATAGACACTATAGTAAAAAACAGGATAATCATATGTTTTATGGCTGGTGTGTTTCTCTCCTGCTCTGTTTTTGTATGAGTTTGTGTTGCTGCTATTTCTTCTTTTATTCTTCTATCTCTTTGTTATATATATATA
>VXBN01001790.1:694674-759365 GCA_013397395.1 Sinosuthora webbiana | reverse complement strand
GGGGGGTGTGGGGCGGGTGGGGGCTCGCTGGGCGAGGCCGGCGCTGGGCAAGGGGATGGGGTTGGAGGGGGCCGGGGCCAGCCCCCACATGGGGCCCTCTGTGCGAGTCCTTCCAGCCCAGCATGTCCCCAGGCAGGGCCCGTGTGTTGTTTGGGGGTGATGGCGCTTCCCTGCTGTCACCGAGCAGGGATTCAGGCGGTGTCTGTTAAAATCACGGAGTGGTTTGGGTTGAAAGGGAGCATAAAGTTCATTCAGGGACACCTTCCGCTAGACCGGCTTGCTCCAAGCTGTCCTTGGACACTTGCAGGGATGGAGCAGCCACAGCTTCTCCGGGCAGCCTGTGCCAGGGCCTCCCCACCCTCCCAGGCAGGAATCCCTTCCTCATATGCAGGATATTCTATTTTTCATTTATTTCTCCCTGATACCCAGGATGGGAGCACACCCCTGTGATGTGCTGGGGGTGTTGGTAGGGCAGGAATGACCCCCTGAGGCTGTGTGAGGGGCACGGCCGGTGGTGTGGGGCTGGCACAGGGGTGCAGGGCTGTGTGGGTGGGATGCTGACAGGGGCTGTGCCCCCCCTTTGCTGACAGATCTACGCCGACCCTGCCAAGAGGCTGGAGCTGTATTTCCGCCCCAAGGACCCCTATTGCCACCCCGTGTGTGCCAACCGCTTCCCCACCTCCACCATGCTGCTCAGGGTCAGGAGGAGCACCAAGAAGAAGCAGCAGCAGTTGGATGCTGAGGAACAAATCCAGCCAGAAGTCCAGTTTGAGATGGAGATTCTTGGGATTGTCACCACTGTTTACAAGTTTCAAGGTAACCCCTGAGGTTGTGTGTATGTGGCTTAGAGATGAGTGTGTTTGATGGGAGAGGGGAGTGTTTCCCCCTAAACAGTTGAGCACTGGAAGGAAAATCAATTCCTGTTGTTGCAGCTTCCATGCTGGATAAATCTTTGCATAAACTGGTCAGACTTCTGCTCCTGAAAGTTGAGTGTGAGAAATATGGTTGAATTCACAACAAAGTTCACACTGTTTTAACTTTTGTTCCTTCCAGGAATGTCTGACTTCCAGTACCTGGCAATGCACTCTGGCCCTGATGGCAAACAAACCTCCATGTATGACAAAGTCCTGATGCTCAAACCAGAGAAGGAAGAATTTTTCAACAGGGACTTACCCCTTTACATCCCACCACCCATTTTCTCACGTCTGGACACTCCTGTGGACTATTTTTATCGCCCAGACATACAGCACAGGTCAGTGCCTTTCCTCATGATACACCTTTCATGTATTCCACCCTTTTAATTCGCTGCCTTGTGCTGGTTTATCCCTCTTGGTTTGGCACAACAGAGGCAAAAAAACCCACCAGAAACTGCCTGGCAGTGGCAACCTCAGCAAAATTGCACTTGGGGATTTGTCAGGTGAGGGGAGCTGGGGATGAGGAGAGGATGATGCCTCACCCAGCTCACCTCACACAGTATGAGATGCAGGACACAGCTCCAGCCTGCTTCCAGAGGGCTGGAGCCAAGGGCAGGCTTTCCAAGAATTGGTGCCATGTGGTCCTGTGCCTTCCTGGTCCCAACTGCTTTTGCCAGAAGAACAATCTGGGAGATCTCCCACAAGAAACATCTTTCATTTTCTCGCTGTTGGCCTTCACCGGCACTTTTTAAAGCAAAAGAAATTTCCAGATTGAGTTGATACATGCAGTTCCCTCTTGCTTTGCCCTTGTCCCACTGAGTAGCTGCAGTAGCTCCAGGAGAGCAAAAGCAAAGGAAAAGCCTTTCCACCACATTTCATAGAGATTAGTCCCAACTTCTGGAAGGTTTTCTGCCAGCCAGGGCAGAGCTGCTCTGTCAGTGTGCAAATGGATGTAGTTTGGAAGTTTTGGGGTTCATTTAAATTTAATTTTGCCTTCTTCAGTGGTGCCATGAGAGTTGGGCCAAAGTTAAAGCAACCCATTGCTCACCCAGCTGAGTCCCTTTTGCCTTTCCCTGTTCCTTAGGGAGGGGTACAACAATCCCCAGGTGTCTGGTGAGAACCTGATTGGCCTCAGCAGGGCCCGGCGCCCACACAATGCCATCTTTGTCAACTTCGATGATGAAGAAATCCCAACTAAACCACTGGATGCTGCTGTACAGAACTGGAAGAAAGTGTGCACCAATCCTGTGGATAAAAAGGTGGAGGAAGAGCTGAGAAAGGTGTGTGCCTTATTCCTGGTCTGAGCACTGTCCTACAGCAAGCTGGGGAGGAAAAAATACATTTTTTTCCCCAGAAATTCTTGGTGATTGTAAGTGACTGATACAGGTGTGAGTAGATGCTGCTGACACTCCTGTGTTCATTTCAGTTCTGCAAGTCAAGCTTTGAATCTGTGGCCAGCTCTAAACCCCTTTTTGTGAGCCATGAGCTCTCACATCACCATCCACTAGCTCATATTGAGGCCCAAAGGCCCTGATTCAGACCTGAGCCCGCTTGGGAAGCTGCTGTGCCTTTGGTAACCCCTTCCCCCTGTTGTGTGGCTGTCTGTGTGTTGTTTCAGCTCTTTGAGGTGCGTCCCGTGTGGTCCCGGAACGCCGTGAAAGCCAACATCAGTGTCCACCCAGACAAGCTGAAGGTGCTGCTGCCATATCTGGCCTATTACATGGTGAGTGGTGCATCTGTGAGCAAGGGAGCATCACCTGGCTCTTCCTGGTCCTTCACCACTCCTGAGGTCCTGCCACTGAGCACCTGAGCTTGATTTAATGTGAAGAGACAGGGGGAAGGAAATGCTTTAGAACCAAAGTTGAAGCCAAGGAGGATTCAGTGACTCTTTGCTCCATAGGTTCTGATCACCCCTGCAGGTCAGGCAGACACTCCAAGTGACTGTTCACCTGGCAGTGGTAGCAGAATTTCTCCAGACAAACACTTGGCTGTGACCTTGCAGGCTGGTTTGTAAAAGCAGACAAATATTTGTGCTTTGATGCTTTGATTGCCAAGTTTCAGTGTATAAATATTGGCATGGCAAGTGAGCAGAGAGCTGGTAAAGCAAATACCTTTGGGCAATTCGGGGAAAATGTTAGAACTTTCCAAGGACCTCTGTACTGAAGGAAAGTGCAACACTCCAGTGCTTTTTTGTAACCATCTTCCCTCATGTGTTTGTGCAGTTAACAGGTCCTTGGAGAAGCTTATGGGTTAGGTTTGGGTATGACCCCAGGAAACACCCTGAAGCAAAGATTTACCAAGTGCTGGACTTCCGAATTCGCTGTGGAATGAAATATGGTAAAAGGGCCCAAGCCACAGAGCTGCTCCCTCTGCTTTCTGGTTAATCCTGGTAGTATTTTTCTTTTTATGTGTTTTTCCAACTCTTTTGCCATATTTCTTCTCTGATGAACATGTCACCTTTTGAGCTCCTTGCTTACTGCAGTTCTTTCTAAAACTCCTGTAATAGTTTCTGTCATAGTATGCAATAGGTCTTTCCTCATCTGGCACATTCTAAACTCTGACTTTCCTCCTCCATGTGTTCCAAGTGGGTGTAGCAGAGTATTCTCCACTCAAGGGAGACACCAAGCAGGAATTCTGGTGCTCACATAGCAGCTTTTCCTCAAGGACCTCAGCATTTCCTGCAGCATGCTGAGGGTGTCAGTGAATGTGGGGTTCCCTGCTCTGATTTTGCAAAGGACAAGTTGAGGAAAAGGAGTTTCTGATGCCATCTGATAAGTCCATTAGCTGGCATCCACTCACTGACATCAGATCACATTTCCAAGTTAAAGGGTTTTGTTGATCTCCCCACCCTACTAAAGCCAGCACATCCCAAAGACCAGCCTGCCCTTCCCACACCACTCCAGCCCTTGTGTTCCTGAGCTGGGGATGTTCTGCAGAGTTCTTGCCCTCAGTTCATTACTGGATTTTGCTTTTCACCTCTAGGTTATGCTGCCACTGACATGCCTGTGAAAGCAAAACGCAGCACGTACAACTACAGCCTGCCCATCACTGTCAAGAAACAAGGTATGCTGGGCCTGAAGGGCTGCCTGGCTCTTCTGCTTCTCTGCTTGCCCCATCACAGTCACTGGTGGTGAAGGGTCTTCCTGTGGTCTAGCTGAGCCAAAACTGGAGCTTCTTTTCTGGTTATAATATTGCTGCTGTTAAGCCAGAGAAAAATCTCCTGCTGGGAAGTGTTGTGGGGAGTCTGGCTGAGCCACAATATCTGTTAGCAGGCAGGAGGGAGTTCTGCAAGCCACACTGGGAATTCAGAAATCACTGAGGTGCAGAGAATGGGGGAGTTCTCTTTACTGTGTCAAAGGAGAGTAGAAAAGGTTAAAATTATGAACAAATGGACTCTGGAAAAAGCTGCCCAAGTCAGCACCTTTCCTGGGACTGTCCACATCTCTGAAGAATGAACAAAGCACATGCTCTGTTCCTGGTTGGTCTGGTCTTGTTGAATCAACAGAGAGAAGTGACAGCCCAATATGAAAGATGTCCCTAATTAGGACTCTTTGTTTACCTTTCAGGAAGTCACACAGTCAGTGTCCACGACCTGAAACAGGGGCTGGGTTCAGCTGGTACATCTGGGGCAAAAAAGCCCCCCTCCAGCAGGTATAAGCTGAAGGTAAGCATGACTT
Organism: Sinosuthora webbiana; assembly: GCA_013397395.1. Taxonomy (NCBI): domain Eukaryota; kingdom Metazoa; phylum Chordata; class Aves; order Passeriformes; family Sylviidae; genus Sinosuthora; species Sinosuthora webbiana. The sequence goes on along the minus strand of VXBN01001790.1, from coordinate 754,774 downwards.
TTTATACCAAAATCTTGAAATGTCTCAGTGAAATAGGGATGTTTCCTGGTTTATCAGTCATCAGGGGATCAGCTGTGAGTGAGTTGACGTGCTCAGGTTTGCCTGGGAAGCTGCTAGTTGGAAATGGCACTATGGAGGATCACCTGAGTGTATTTTGTTACATGCTGCAAGGTGGGATGGTGCTTTCCACCCTAATCTCAGCTGTGAGGAGCATTTTGCTTCAATTGATAAAACTGGAACTTCATGGGCAGCGAAGTGCAAAAAAATCACCATGTCTTCATCAGGTCATGCTGCAAAATCCAACAGGGTGGAATAAATAAATGAGTCTCACTCTTTTTTGCTAGAATGAAGCCCATGATGCACTGCTAGGCAGTGACAGGCTGCAGACAGGTTGGAGAGGTGAAGTGTGTTCTCTGCACAGCAGTGCTGGTGTGACTGTGGCTGCAGGGACATTTTGGGACATTCCTCATTCAGCTTTATCTTCTGCCACGTACAGATCTATACCTTAAAACTTTTTTTCTTTTGGAAGTACCTTGTTCTTGAACCAGCTCATTGGAAGTACTTCCAGTTATGCCAGAGTTGCTGTGTTACACTATAAAATGCACATGAATCCTTTCCTTCTTTCCTCCTCTTAGGAATCCATCTACATTTTCCGGGAAGGAGCCTTACCCCCTTACAGACAGATGTTCTACCAGCTCTGTGACTTAAATGTGGAAAGGTACTGGACTCTGACAGCTGAGCTTTAGATTTCTAAGCCTGTTGTTTATACCCTGCCCATTCACCCCTTTCCCCCTGAGCATGAACGTCAGAGGTGTTTAGTTGCTGGATAAAAACAGAACAGTCTTTTCACACATAAACTTCCTTTCCCATCTAAATTACCTGGTTAACCAACTGTGCTATTCCAGCTCAGTGAAGTGAAGTGGAACTAAACCAAAGTGTCTCATTTGCAACTCACATCTGAGTGCAGAAGATGAACATTTCCTTCCCTTTTGCTGCTCCTCAGCCTGCAGAAGATCATCCATCGGAACGATGGCACCGAGTCGGAATGCACGGAGCGGGACGGGTGGTGCCTGGCCAAGACGAGTGATGACCTGAGGGACAGCATGTCCCTGATGATAAAGCAGATCATCAGATCCACCAGACCTGGTAAGGATGCTTTGGACATGAGGGTGTTGTGGTTGGCACTGAGGCAGAAGTGTTCCTGCGTCCTCCATGTGTTCTTTGGGATGTAGCTCGTTCCAGTGTGGGAGCTGCGCAGTGGGAATGTGGGTTGGCATTAGGGGTGGCTGGGAGTTAAGGTTTTCTATTTAATCTTCTCAGTATCAGCCTCTTCAGCTTTTAAATGTCTTTTGCCCAGTGATAATCAAGGTCTTAATTCTGACTGATGTATCTGTTGGTGGCATTTTACTTTTTATTGATATCATTGATTGATCAAGAAGTGAGGAAATTATTTCTTCATGACGCTGGGCCAAAGCAATTATATCCCAGTGAGTTAGGTCAGAATGAGGCAGGAGAGGAGGCACAGCACTGCAGCTCTGCTCTCCTTCCTGGAGTGTGGAGACAGATTGCTCTGGGCTTGATCAGATCCTATTAAGTGTATTAGCTGTGCCCCTGAGGCTGCTGCCTTCCTCTCACATGTTCTGTGAACTCAACTGCAAATGCCCCCAGGTTGCACTGAGTGAGGCATCACAGTGTCTTTCCTTCTTCCCAATTTAAGCTCTTTTTTCAAATACAACAAGCAATGAAGATGGCAAAGAACAGCTGGCATATGAGTCTGGAGAGGATGAGGATGATGAAGAGGAGGAGGAGGAAGACTTCAAGCCTTCTGATGGGAGTGAAAATGAAATGGAGACAGAAATTCTGGACTATGTGTGAACTCAGCAGTGTGGCTGCTGTGGACAGAAGTGTCTCTGCTCTTGCTCCTTGAGAGCCAAGGTCTCAGCACCAGGCTCTGGGAAAGCAGTTTGTACTAAGCTAATGTTCTCTCCGCACTGACTGCTGGTGGGCAGCATTCTGGATGTTTGGGAGCCTGCATTTTCAGAATTGCTGGCTGAGAAACCCTCCAGCAAGCTCAACAAACTCCCAAGAGCGAGCCCAGACTCCAAACCAGCTGGTAACACACCAGAACATGGAAGAAGCTGCATTCCCAAATCTCACCACGTGTGGGAGTGCACTCTCTCCAGGTTGGTGGCCATGTGGAGAATAGAAAAGGTGCCCGAGGAGATGCTGGGAGAAGAAGCAGACCTGGAGTGCTCCTGGAGCCCCCTAAGGCAGGTTCTGCCTTTCTGTTTGTCCAGAGGGAATGAAAATACTGTGCCATGCCTTCAGCACTGAGCCTCGCTGGTCATCTTGGAAATAAAGGCAGCAGGAAAATACACTTTCTGTCAGTGAATAATTCCCTTCCTGGGGTGTAGTGTTGGTTGTCCTCATTACCTGATGCACTTCTCAGGTCTGTTTTGATTCCCCAGCTAGCAGTTAACTGGGACTGAAGGCAGCTGGCAGAGCCTCAGGTGCACAGAAGTTGGCCACTGCCAGCTGCATTGTTCCCACCAAAAGAAAGTCACAAAAATTAAAGAGCTACAGGCTTTTTCTGGATCTTGTGCATTCCTCAGAGTGTTCTGAGCACACCAGAAAGCCAAGCTTCCTTTTTAAAAGGAGTTAAGATCACCTCTTCTCCACTGAGGCCCTACGGACTGTTACAGTTGCTTTTAAAGCTGTAATTTGTAACAAAAGTAGTAAACCCAGCAACTATAACTGGAAAATGAAAGTTTCAGTTCACAGGTTCAGACGAATGAGGTTCATTTCAAAATTGAGCCCTGCTCCCTCAGCCAAAAAGCCTATTTTTCAAATCTAAGTTCAACCCACCAGAGCAAACATAAAGTCCGAACTGCTCCACAGTCAGGTCCATCCCTTTTTCTCCAGGAAAGTGCTGGCTGGCATTTTTGGGGAAGGAGGACAGGACCAGCCCTGCCTTGGGGCAGAGACGTTTGAGCATCAGTATTTTATTGCAAAGACTAATTACATTGCTGTGTACAAGTCACACCGGGCAGTGTGCTCCTTCATTGAAGTGGTACAAAATACATACGGTACAGCCAGTCCCCCCGGTGGCTCCGGCGGGAGGGGAGGGGACAGTCCCGGGGTGGGCAGGCACGGAGCAGAGGGAACACCCTCCCAGAGGTGCTGGTGCCCAGGGGAAGGGGCTTTGGGCAGGGGAGAGGCAGGAGGCTGCCCCAGCGTCAGGGAGCCAGGGGCTCCCATCATGTGCATTGTGGGCAGTGCCACCCGAGGGGCTGGAGGAGCTCCTCTTCCCCACCAGGCCCAACCCCTGCCACCAGCCCCAGCCCCTGGAGCATGGTCCCTGTCCTGGAGCTGGGGAAGGCACCCCCATCCACCCAGGAACTCTGACAGATGGGAAACGGAGAAGATCTGCTGGAATGAAGCGCTTAAAAAACAGAGACGGAGCCAGGAGCAACAAAAGGTCCCCCTTTGGTTAGTGTTTCCTACAATGATTAAAACAAGCATCTCTGCCCCTGCTCCAGCAATTAGTGGTACAGAATTTGGGAGGGGGGTGCTGGCATGGCTAACCCATGAGCCAGCATCCCTCCCAGCAGCCTTAAATACCAGGGGGGGCACAGGACAGGGACTGGGCTGCAGGGCAGGGGGAGGCTGGATTAGTAAAATGTACAAGTTTGCCTCTTCTATTTACAACCAATAAATACTGAAAAAAAAAAAAAAAAAGAAAGAATCAGTAAACTTTTTTGTTTTATACAAAAAAAAGTCTCATTGCTGCTTCTCCCATGGTCAGTGTTTGAAAAGGTCCGGTTAAAGCCCAAGGTGAGTGGCACTTTCTGTGGGTCAGGCAGTGGCAGCTGGGGCACCTGGAGCACCCTGAGCTCTCCGGCCCCTGGCATGCCCATGCAGACCCGAAGTCTCTATTTACACAGTTTCAGACAGAACTTTGCTCTCCTCCTCCTCCTTCTCCTCAGGCTGGCAGCGCTGGGGGCATGGCCTGAAGCTCCCCCTCAGCAGAAGAGACACTGGCATTTGATCTTTGGTGCAAGTTTGAACGTGGGCCGGCCCAATCCAGCTGGAGGATGCGCTGGACGGGGAGAGGAGCGAGACCACGCAGGCTTCCAGCTGGGGAGAGCACGAGGCATCCACTCCATCATGGTTTGGCCAGAGCCTCCTCCACGGGGCTCAGCAGTGCTGCAGGGCTGCATCCTTCCAGCTCACCTCCCAGCCCAGGGCATCCGTGGCTTCTCCCAAGGGAAGGACAGGCAGAGCTGTGCGGTGGTGGCAGCGCCAAGTGATCCCAGGGAAGACAGACGTGGAGGTGACACCGGGAAAGCTGGGAAGGAGGCTTGGCAGCCCCTTCCAGGGTGGTGGTGGCTCCTGCTCTGCTCTGTCACACAGCCCCTCTGCGAGTCACCGCTCCCCGGCTCGCTCAGACACAAGGCACCTACGGCAGAGGCGGGCTCCAGCTCTGGGCTGGCCGGGCTGGATGAGTGTCGCACCGTGGAAGGTTAAAAAAAAACAAAACAAAAAATAGACAAAATCCCCCCCCCCACAATAACTGCTGCCTTCCTGTGTAGAAAAAAAGACCTGATTGGAACGGGGGCTTGTGCAGAGAGAGGCAGAGGCCGACACCAGTTGCCCAACTCTCAGCTCTGGGTGCGGAAGGGAGGTGCACGGCCGTCGCCCGTGGGTGAGGGTCACTCCTCTGCCGCGCAGGGCGGCACAAGGACCGGCCACAGCCAAGCCCGGAGCAGCTGCCCCCAAGGCCCCGTCGGTGATGGGTGGCAGTGGGGCTGAGGCTAGAAGATGCCCTTGGCGATCTTCAGGCCTTTCTGCTTCATCCTGGGCAGGGTGGAGCTGGAGCCGTGCTTGATCTTCACCCCCTTGGAGAAGCCGCGCTTCTTGAGTACGAAGTCGTAGTTGGCGGCGGAGTTCATGGCGTAGAAGACGTTGGCGTTGTCGGGGATCTTCAGCTCTGGAAGTGAACATGGATGAGGGTCAGTCAGGTGACCTTTCCTTGAAAGGGGACCAGAGTGGGCCTGAGGTTTGTCCCCAGGTGCTGGGACCCCTCTTGCTGTCACCTCTCATCCCAGCTCCAGCCCGGTGCTGCCCAGGCTGCAGGAAAGCCCCCACACCCCAGCACACACACACACCTCTCTCCTCCGAGATGATCTGGACAAGCTCATAGTCTTCAGGCCGGTCCCCATCCAGGTTGTGTTTGGCCATGGCCTTGCGAATAACCACGGGGGTCTTGTCCTGGCTCGTCACCTGTGAGCACAGAGTGCTGTGAGCTCAGAACACTGCTGAAGCCTCCCACTAGGTTCAAAACGTGCCATGCCCATACCCAAGCCACCCCTGCCTGGTGTTTCCCTGGGGGCTGTTACTAACCAGGATGCTCTTGTACATGTTGCCGTTGTCCACAGCCAGGCTGACTCGGATGATGCAACAGTCGTCGACCTGCTGGTTGTAGAGGGGCAGCGAGAGTGAGGAGTAGCTGGAGATGCCGGAGACCGAGCGCTTGTGCGTGCGGGAGGCCGTCACCGGCGTGGAGGAGACGGAAGAGGAGGAGGCACTGCTGGAGCCTGAGCCGATGCCTGACGTGTCCAGGGAAGAGAGGGAGGTGGATTCCCAGAACTGGAGGGCAGGGAGGAGAGGGGATGCGGAGGACACAGTGGGTTTAGCTTCTCCATCGGCCACAGACGGGGCGTACCAGCGCTGGGGGAGGGAGGCCAGAGGGATCTCACTGACCTGTGACAACGGGGGACCGACACAACTACAGCCACCGGAGGCACGAGAGCCTTGCCGTGCTGCCGGAGCAGCCGAGGGCAGGGGCCTCCCGAGCAGCCCCCGGGATCCCGCCTGCTCCTCCCAGCCCCAGCGCCAGGGCAGAGGTGGGACAGTCCCCACAGGGTGGCCACACCGGCCCTGGGACCCCTGGACCCTGCCAGCTGCCACGTACCTTCTTCTCCTGGCAGTCGGGGGACTCGGGGATGAAGCTGATGTTGATCTCCTCCACGTCGGAGCTGCTGGAGCCGGCGGAGGTGACGCTCACCGAGTCGGTGGCGTCCCCACTGCACAGGTACTGCCCACACTTGAGCTGGTCGAAGGATTTGGAGTGGGAGCTGCCGCTGGCGCAGGGCTCGGTGCTCGGTGGCTGCCGGCTGCCAGGAGAGAGGTGGGGCAGGTGAGGAGGGAGCAGGGTGAGGGGCAGGACAGCGGCCATGCCAGCCTGGTGCCCTGCAGTGCCCAGCCAGAGATGCCCCATGCTGGCCCCCACCTCCCACCAGGGACTCACTCGCTCCATCTCTTGATGATGCCGGTGTTTTTCTTGGCCTTCAACGTGTTGCTGGCTGATTCTGACAGTGGCTCAATCTCACACGACAGCCCATAGCTGGGAGGGGAGAGAGGAGGGTTGGAGCTCCCTGTGCTGCCACCAAGTGTGAGGGAGGCAGAGCAGAGAGGGGACAGGGGACAGCTGCTGCTGTCAGAGGAAATGAGTGGTGGGACCTCCCGAGGCACCAGCGCAGCCCCAAACCCCTCTCACTCACCTCTCGGCCTCGCTGAGCCGCTCCAGGCTGTGGAACCACTCCACGAACTGGTCCTCCTGTGTGAAGCTGTAGTTGTTGCAGGCTGACTGGAGCAGCTTGATCTGAGCGATGACTTCGAACTCCTGCAGCAAATGGAAGCCATGAGACCAGAATCCCCTCCCCCAAAACTGAAGAACACAAAGTGAAAAAAGGAGAGGGATCAAGCCCTAAAGTGACTGGCGCAGCCTGTGATTGCACCAGGTCAGCCCTTCTGTGCAGCTGCCAAAGCTCTCACCTTCCTTCTCTTCTCAAAGTTGATCAGCCCACTCTGGAAAAGAAAGAGATGAAGGTCAGTATGGAGCAGACAGAAGAATATTGCTCCCACCCCTGTCTGTGTCTTGCTGCCACTGCAGTGTGAGTAACCCTGCTGAGAAAAAGCAGCCCATTTCCTTGGGAACAGAGGTGGATGGGCAGTGTGGGATACGGGATGTGGTGTGGGATACAGGATGTGCAGTGTGGGATACAGGATGTGCAGTGTGGGATACAGGACACACGGGGGACCAGCCTTCCTTTCATCAGCCCAGGCTCTGGGAGGAAGAGGGAGGACAGGGAGGAGGTACGTACATCCAGGAAATCCTTCATGGCCGTGTCCAGCATCACCAGGTCCGTGAGGAAGGTGCCAAGGTAGGGAATGGTGCCCTGCATCACACCCTGTGGGGACAGAAGGGACAGTGGGGTCAGCAGAGCTGGGACCAGCCCAGGCAGCTGCTGGGGACGGGGCACAGGGACAGCCCTGCCAGACTCACCATCTCTCGCTGCTGCTGCTGCCGCTTCTGAGCCCTCTTTGGGTTGATCTCCAAGGTGGCAAATTTGGATGTGCCCTCCTGGATGGTGGGGAGAGGTGGGATCAGCACAGGTGGGAAATGGACCTAATACCTATTAGCTAAAGTCCACACCCATTTTCATTTATATAACTTCCATTGTAGGAAAGAGGAGGAAATCAAAGCTTTTTCATGGCTCACAGCGAGGAGAGCCTTAGTGAATAGGAGCTGCTGCTCTCATTTCTGTATAAATGCCTCCCTAATGGGATGTTTTGTTCCCTTTTGCATTTTGTTTCCTCTCAGTCCCTAAACCAGAGCTAGGCTGGGATCTGTGGAGAAGCTCCACGTGGGATAAAGACATTTATGCTGCAGCCTTTCACCAACTCCACCACCCCACCTGGAACCAAGAGGACTTTGCACTGTTAACATGCAGCTGCCTCTGGGGAGAAGCTGTCACCTGGTGTTCTGGATCCCATCCCAGTGCTTATCTGTCCCCTGAACTGTTTTGCCAGCTCCAGGTAATGACTTTTGGGCGGAGAAACAGAAATCTGAAACTCCTGCCTGCACACCTTGCCTGCACCCATGGCTGTGACTCCAGCAGCTCTGCCAGGGCTTTATCCCTGTGGCTGGAACACCATGGAAACCTGAGCTGCCTGCCAGGAACAGGGCAATGCAGGTGTCCTCCTGCCCCCTACCTTGATGAGCAGCTCCCGGCTCAGGGAGTGGTTGTTCTCATCGGAGAAGATCTCGGAGAGCTCGTGGAACGTGCGGAAGCTCTCCCTGCACAGGGGAAAACAAGGGGAAAAGTCAGCAGGAAAACGGTGGGGTTTCCTCCTTGGGCTCTCTTCTGCTCACCCAAATGACCCCAGTTATGCTCAGCTCCAGCTGTTTGGGAGCTATTCCAAGGTGTTTCACACAGAAAGGTGAGGTGATGACGCTTTTATTTCCTCACCCTCCTTAGGTCCCCAACACCTTACACTGGTCCCTGGGTTTTGGGCACACTCCAGGATGCAATGCTGGAGCTGAGGCGATCCCATTTACACATTCAAGTGCCACAGCACGTTTTTCCCCTTGGAACCAGCCCTGCAGGAGCTCCTTACCTTAGGACTTCGTCCCAGGTCTTCTTCAGCCTGTGCACAGCGTTGCACTGCAGGGCCGAGAGGATGGCTCGGAGGGAGGAGAAGTTCTTCAGGATGCGGCACTCCTGGGGGCAGACAAGGAGATAGATAACAGGGTTTGGGTTAAAAAAAAGCTGGAGGATCTGCTGGTACTCCAGCATGGCAAAAGCTCATCCCTTGGGTGGAGGTGGGAGGTGAGCTGTCCTACCCGAGCCACTTCGATCCACCGCTCCACCACCTTGGCCCTCTGCTGTGGCTTCAGGGACCTGTCCCCGAGACAGGTGGCAATGACACAGTTGGCCACGCTGTTGAACTGGGAGACTGTGGCACGGATGGTGGGGGCCAGGTGCTCCTTGCCCTTCTTGTCCCTCTGGGACCAGATGCAGCCCAGGCAGTGGTAAGGCACCACTTTCTTGAACAGCTCCTGGAAGATAAAGGGGTGGAGAAGGGCTTCCTTTGTGTTCTCTGGGGGCCAGGAGGAAAAAGGGATGGGAAGAGCCAGGCCTGTGTCCAGACCCACCACTAACTCTGCTGGTGGGTGACTACTCACAGCATCCATCAGTGTGAACTGTTCTGCCACCATCTCTGGGGAGAAGGAGAGGAAATCCGGCTTCCCATCCCCGACCCCGTTCTCTTCCACCAGCTGGAAGGTGCAGCTGCCGTGGTCCACAGCTGCAGGAGACAAGGGTGAGGCTGAGCACTGCAGTGCCCTCACCGGCCCCCTGCAGACACCCACACCCCACCTCCCGGGCTCCTCATCCCCATCTGGCTTCACACCTCCAGCAACAAGACTCAGATAAAAGGATAGTCATTTTAAACCTGGGTGCAAGTGTCTGCAGAGGATTAAAGACAGATTAGCTAATCCACTTAGAAATCCCACCCCTGCTGCAGGTGGGTTGGCCTCCCAGTGCGCCTTCATGCAAACACAATTTATGGCTCAAGTTTTGGAGAGCCTCGATGCCAACCAGCACCATTGCCCTCCACCTGCAGCCCCAGATGACCCCTTCAAGGCAGGGGAGAACCCCACCTTCTGCCTCGGCCTCGCTCTGCTCTTGCTGCTGGAACTGGGCCAGCAGGATGCGGGCTCTGCGCTCCAGGTCGGAGCCGGGGATGTTGTGGCGCACGTAGGAGATGAGCTGCTTGAGGCAGGCAAAGTCGGGGGGCTTGCGGAAATCCTCCGAGTACTGGTCCAGCCAGGCCCCCAGGATGGAGGAGATGGTGCTGCAGGAGGGGGGAAAACACAGGCAAAGAGAATCAGGTGCCAGGAGAAGCCTGTGTGCACCCCCACAAGCCCAGGAGCAGCGCTGGGACGACGCATCCCTCCCGAAGAGCTGCCGGCAGAGCCACCACAGCACAGGCAGACTTACTTCTTCAGCTCCATCCTCTCGTCCACGGTGTGCCTGGCGTGGTCCCCATTCGCCTGCACGTGGAGTTTGCCATACCTGGTGGGGCAGAGGGGAGGCAGTGAGCACCCTGCACCCTCTTCTCCCTCCACATCACCCCCAGCTCTGCCAAGGGGCCAGGATGAACCTGGTACCCAGTGTCCTGCTCCCCTCCCTCTGCCACAACCTCCCCATCACAGGAAGAGGGAAGCAGCCAGCACTGGCCACCTCACTGGAAGAGCTCCAGCTTTCCAAGAAGTTGTGTCCTCCCTGCCCTGTCCCAAAACCTTCCCGCTGATGGAGCTGGGAGAAGCCACCAAACCTCCAAGGCACAAGATGCTGGGGCTTTCCTGGCCACCCCCAGCTGTGTTCTGGGGCTCAGGGCAGCCTCACCTGTTAAGCAGCAGGTCCAGCACTTGCTTGGTGGTGGCGAAGGCCCGGTAAGTGCACAGGAAGATGGTGACATAGGTGGAATCATTGCCCTTGAAGGCTGACACCAGGTACTCCACCAGCTTCTCCAAGGTCCCGGCTTTTATCGTCCGCACCTTACACGTCTCGTAGAGGTTTAAGGCTGACTCATTCTCGAACTGCCAGGACAGGAGCAGAGGTCAGTGGGACAGACACCATCGAGTGCAAAGCGTTCCCAGCAGCTTCACAAGTTCAAGTCTGGGCTGGGATCCCCACAGTGCCCGAGGCTCTCCTAGCTGGGAAAGGAAAGCTGAGTCTCCTCAGACAGCAAACACCAGCAACCCAGCTGAGAGGACCTGAGCACTTGGGACAGCCCAGGAAAGGCCTCAGGTTTGCCAAAATCTAGATACGAATTGGAGTCGCCCTATTTTTCAAGACAGGGCTGTGGGTTGTTTCACCTGCGCCCCTTCCCATGTGGCAGAAGGCAACAGCTGCTCCCACTCCCTGCTCCCAAATAAATACAGGATTCCCGTGGCAGGGAAACCTCTGAATCCTCCCCTGTGGCAGGAGGAGCCCCCAGCTTACCCCCAGCCAGCGCTGCCCTTTGTTGGCCGTGTGATGGAGCTGCACTTTCCGGAGGGATATGCTGTAGATCACACCATCCTCCAGCTCTTCTCCAATCTCCTGTGTGGAGCTCTGCATGGAAAGACAAGATACACCGTGAGATAAGGAGAGCAGAGCGTGGCAGAGATGCTTTTGTGGCTCCTACAAGGGATCCCAGCAGGCCAAAGGCAGCAGCTGGCTGGCAGTCAGTCTCCCTCAACTGCTCAGAAATGCAAACCAGGTGACACCAGTGTGTCTGGCCAGCTGAGCCTGCCCACAGTGGAGCCAGGACTTTGGGAAGGTGCTTTTGATCTGTCCAACGTCCCCTGGCTCCAAGTCTCAGCCCTTCAGCAAGGCCAGGCTGTGCCAGTGCAAGGTGGGACCCCTCACAAGGCAGGGAAAGGGACAGTGACAGCACAGCCCAGTGCCCAGCCCTGGCTGCTCCCCTCCTCAGGCCTGTGCCTTTCCCGTGAGGTGACACTGGCTCCTGGTCTGGGCAGAGTCTCAGTGACCTGTCCCTGATCAAGCACCCTGGTGCACTTCCCTAAGAAATAATCACTGTCAAACCAAGCTGCCCACCAGCCCTGGCCTCGGCATGAGGCAGAAATCCAAAGCTCAAAGCTGGGGGGAAATCCCAGAGATCTTCACCAGGGTGGGATCAGGAGCAGTCTGGGCACAGGGTTCAGGCACCTCTGGGTGACAGGCACCCAGCTACACGGCTCCCATTTCTGCTCTGGAGGACAGAGAGCACCAAACATTTGGTGAGGAAAGGGCTGATGCTTCTCAGGGCAGGTCCCCAGGCACACACCTCCCCCAGCACCAGATGCCAGCACGGGCTCAGCAGCAGCTCCAGCCCCACAAGGACAGTTTGGTTCCCTCCTCCTCCTCCCTAACCACGCTCTGCTGAGTCAGTGCCTCCCTTAAGAAGATTTATCCAGATCCTTTTAAACACTGCAGGGATCTCCCCCGCCCTCCATCCCCCTCACCAAATGGCAGGACATGGACGAACACACACCAAAACCCACAGCTCAGCAGATGGAGAAAATGCCCAAAAGCAGTAAGCTGGCTAGAGGGGGAGGTGACCATCACTGGGACACAGGAGACAAGCCCCTCCTGCCAGAGCCAGCCCACAGCTTTCCCTGCAACTGCCCCTCCAAGAGCCCTGAGCACTGACAACAACACGGTGCTCGCTGAGGAAGAAACTGCCATGAAAGGACTTAGGATGGAGCCCCAGAAGTGATGCTGCTCCCTGCAAAAAATCCTCCTCCAAACTGCCCCCTGTGAACGTGGGGACAGCCACACCCAGGGCCCCAGGCTCAGAAGAGGCTGCACACCTCAGGAGGCAGGAGCAGAACACGAGCACACGACCCTGAGCTGACGGATCCCACGTGCACCCAAAACACTCTTTAACCTTCCTCCTTTATCAGCACCACCACAGCAGTGGTCACTGCTCCGTTATCACACCCTGCTCAAGGAACGTGTCCTTCCTCAATCACAAGGAACCAAGGCAGGGAAGCACAGCCAGCTCAAAGACTAAGGGGAAGCTTGAAAAAGCTTCTCATTCATGGTTGTAATGAATGAGGGCAGAGAATCCCCCTGGGCAGGGTTACTGACTTTTTCACTTTCTGCTGAACCTGCTTTTCTCACTTCACGCCAGACTGTGGAGAGGTTTGGTTTGCTGAAGTTCAAGGAGCTGTGAGGCTCTGCTGTGAACATCAGGGGCCTTTCCCAGGGCTCACTGGCTTCCAGACCAACCCTGAGAACACCCACATGAGGCAGCAGACACCAAAAGTCCTGCCGGGCACCTGTCCCTCTCTTGTTCTGTGCCCTGGGATAAATTATGGCACAAATCTGCGTTCAAGTACACTGCCCTGGGGAGGACTGGCACAACCTTGGGAGAGGGCTGCCAGCACAGCTAAAGCTTTGTGTCCACTCTGGATCAACCATCCACACTGACAGCACCTAACCAAGTTGGCCAAGTTGTCTTTCTTCCACCTTTAGATGCTGTTTCCAACAAAAAAAGAAAAAAAAAAAAGCCATGGAAACTCTTCCCAGTTTGTCCTGGGCTCTTTCCCAGCCTTCATCATCCAACCTGCACATCAGCCCTACCCCTGTGTACCTCTCATTTAAGCTGAGGGGAAAGCTCTGGGTCCAGCAGGACCAGAGCCCTGCACAGTCTAACTCAGGAAATAGATTTGGCTGGGCAGTTGTAAACCCCAGACAAAAACATCAAGAAAAAAAAAATCAGATGCTTGCTGACATGCAATTAAATTCATAAATTAAATCATATGGGAGGAAAAAACCACCTCAGGATCAACCCATGAATCATTGGCAGCTGCTGTGCAACTACAGTGGAAATTATTGCCACAACTGTGCGGGGTTTATTCACTCTGCATTTCATGTCACGTGCAGGGCATACACCCCACTCTGATGTGCATGGAAGCAAATTTCATTTCCTTCCCATCTCCAAGACTGTCAGGTTCATTCATTTTTCTCCTTGCTGACTCGAGCCATATCCCCCCACAGTTCCCCCTTTTGCAAACCGCACACGAAGGCCGCGGCTTCCCGGCGCTCTGCAGGCTCCTGCCAAGAGCCAGGAGAGCTGCTACACTGGGACATTCTAAAATTTGGCTATTTATATTCCGTGTGAGCTTCCTCTTTCCTGCGGCCGCTCCTCCGAGATGCTGATTGCGCATTCCGCGCGCGTCCGTCAAAAAAACCAACCCAGCAAAAAAAAAAAGCGCTGGCAGGACGGAGCCAGAGGAGGCTCGTCACCCCAACACCTGCACCAAGCACGCGTTTCTCCCCTTGCAGATGAGGAGGTGAGGTGGGAGCAGGGCAGGGAGAGACTCAAAACCTTGACCTGTGGCTTGTGCTTGTGCCGGCCACCCAGAATCCTGCACTCGCACCAGGATTTCCAAATCCATTTCCAGCCAAAGCTGAATGCCTTCAAAATGGTCTCTAAAGAGACAGCTGAGTGCTGGTAAATACAGTCACTGCTCTGCCCTGCACATCTGCTGGGATTTTCTGCCCTTCAGAAGATGGGAACGTGAGTCAGGCTCAGCCAGCACACAAACCTTCCTCCACCTCGCCCTGAGGGTGAGACACAGGTGAACAACCCCTTCTGTTGGCACAAGGGATGAATCCAACAGGCCCAGGCAGTGCTTTAAACATCTGCAACAAGATTTGATGGTTATGGCATCCGCACCTTCCACGGAACTCACGCAGGTGGGACCTGGCAGCCCAGAAAGTGAGATCCAACACGTTTCAAGATGGGCACCAAGAAAAGGGAAGACGCAGAAAAACGAAGGTTTGGTCTAATTTCTCCAGCCCAGTGTGCCATCCTGGTCCTCTCCACACAGCAGGAAAAAGGCCTCTGGCTGGAGGGGTACAAGGAAAAGCCACATGTTCAACTCTCCCCCGTTGTACAGAGCAGAGGCTTTTGCAGAAGCAGGAGTGAGTGAACTCTGCAGGAGTTCATCCCCTGAAATATGAAGCGGGAGGTCTGCACCAGATGGCTGCCCTGGGCCTGGGGACTGCCTCTTCCAATTCCAGCCAGCCCTGGAGCTCCCACTGACGGTTCAAAGCTTTTGTGACTACACCAGGGAGGAATTCCTGCTCCGTGCAATAAACTCTTCTGCTCTCTGGTGAATGTTCTTGTACTCGGCGTGGTGTCGAACCCCACGTCTTCACACAGAGGATTAATAAGGAGCTCCAAGATGCAGCCAAGGTTTGTGAGCCTGGAGGAAGGGTGTGAGGGACCCTGAGAGCCAGGCAGAGAGCAGCAGCAGCAGCAGGGACTCTGCCTTCGGCTCTTCCCGGCAGATGAAAGGAGGGGAAAATGCAAAAGCCAAACAGCAAAGCAAAACATTGGCTCGGGCTCTGCACTTTGGAAAGCGTTTGAGCTCAGTCACAAAGGTGGTTTTAGTAAGACAGGAGCAAAGTGCGGGATTTAGTGTGAGCACGGCAGCATCCCCACACTTACACACAGACAATTACCCAACAATTACCAGGTCTTAAGAGCTCTGGTCCCGCGTGCCCCGGGTTAGAGCACTGGCCTCCAAAGGCACAAAAATAATGAACTGTTAGTGGAAAAAGGCATTAATTTCAGCACACGTGGAGGAGGCACAACTGCTTAAAGTGCTTTTGCTGGTGCTCTCTGGACCACAGCTGGTTTAGCAATCAAGATATTCGTGTTACTCTGCTCCCTTTTCAGTCGAGTTGCACAAAATGCCTGTTCTACAGGCAGGTACAGAGCAGCACCGAGAGGATCTCTGCACTGTGATTTCAAAGGGGCTGCTGCTACCAGCCACGGGAGAGGAGCAGACACTAACCCTGCCCCATGGGAAGCCAGGAATGTGTGCCTGGTGGGAATTAACAGTCCCCCACTGGCTAACGAGACAAGAAAAGGCAGAGCTGAGCCTCGGAGACGTCACCAGGGGTTTCCCATTGAAGCTCCGTGCTTGCACAACCTCAAAAGAACTCAATGAAAGGTGGTAAAGCCAGAAACAGCAAGTTTGGTAGTTTGGTCTTTACAATCCCCAGCCCCTTCTCAGAATAATCTCTGCTAGCAACGGGAAATGGGCCTTCCCAGAAATGAGAGAAAACAGCTCCAACACGGCCCATGTCCCCTGAGGCTGACACCAACCCCCAGTAAACACTTTCATTTTACCCTCAGGAGCAAACCCTGAACCCCTGCAAGGAACAGCAGCGACTTTGGCACCTCTTATGCAAACCCGAGCGTACGGCATTATGTAAAAGGAAATAGGAAAAAAAAGTCACTACCCCCGGGTAGTGAAAGGAAAACAAGCTCAGCTCTGTGAACCGAAGATAAAGACCACAAAAGCAGAAGCACCCTCTGTCCTACGCGTCCAAAATAAGCACACGCAGCACAACGCTCTTCCCCATGGGGACTTCCAGGCAAAAGGCCCTGTGGTGGCTGTTCCCCCCCGGCTCTGCCTCCAGGGATCATCCACTCCTGGCACTCGCAGTTTCCTTCCCCTGGCTGTGCTCAGGAAGGCCACAAGGACTACCCAAAGTGGCGAGGAAGTTGACAAACATCCCCTGTTGGAGGGGAAGGAAAGGTGCCCACGCTGGTGACTCACGGCGTGTCCTTCGGAACAGCAGCCCCACCGAGGGCAGGAGCACTTCAGCTCCAAGATGTCATCCCAGCCGTGGCCATGGTGGCTCTGGGGTGGTTCTCTCCAGCTGGGCAAGTTGATCTCCCATTGTCCCCTTTCCCCCAAGTGCCCCCGTTGCTGCAGATGGAGCTCAGTCCCCTGCCACTGCTCAGCTGTACCCAGCCCCTTCTCCCCATGCAGAAAGACATGATGCCTTTGGGTTTTCAACACTCTCTGCCTTCCTGCCTGCTCTGAGCTGCCTCAAAACAGGACTGATTCCAAGAGCCCATTAAAACTCGGCAACAAAACTGCAAGAAGGAAAAAAAAAAAAAAACCAAAAAAAAACCAGAAAAAGGGCCAGAAGCTAAACTTAAAGCCACCATGAAAAAGGGGTGGTTTTGCCAGGACACCAGGCCAGTGGCAACAGCTGAGGGCCTGTTCTCCCCCCATCAGTTGCTGGGCTCCACAGCTGGGTTTTCCTGACACTCTGCTCCAGGTGTTTCAGCATGGAAAGCTGTGCCCAAAGGGAACAGCCCTGGAGCCAGCACCAGGATGGGGCACACAGAGAGACAGAGAGGTCACATCACCCCATATCTGCCTCTTGTGGGGATCTTACACCTCCTCCCTTGGGCTCTGTGGGTCCTGAGACTGAGAGCAGCTCTGGTCCTGTGTCTGTGGCCCAGAGGGGTTGCAGAGGGTATCCACAGGCAGCCTTCTCCACCCTGGCAGCTCAGGGAGAAGGGAAGCTGGCAGATCGGTTACAGAGGCATCTTGTGACTCACACACAGTGAGTCAGTGGCTGGAGCAAGGATTAGGAGCTCAGCGCTCGGGTCCAGGAACGAGACAGAGCAGACATGCAGGATTCCTCCTCCATTTGCTCCTGGTTTGCTTTCACAGAAAACTAAAAGCCTTCCCACATGGAGAGACTTTTTCCACCCTTTTTGTGGTCTGGAAATCAAAGACTCTGCATGTCCACTCCATCCCCAGCCTCCAAGGGGCAGGATCAGACCCCTGAGGTGGGGGAATGCAGGTGCTGAGGGGGCTCAGCCTGACAGGGGGACTCCCCAAGAAAAGCAAACTCCAGCCACAACAGGGACAACTGATGAACTGCAAAGCCCAGGGGCAGAGATGACCACCAGCCATCTGCAGCCCAGATGGAAACCCCACCAGAGCAGGACAGCCTCGTGTCCCCTCCCAGGGGACGTGCTGGGCTGGGCTCCCCTCGCAGGCTCTTCGGAGAAAACTGAGTGCAGCAGGTTTTGCTTCCTCTCTAAGTCGATGGAAAAAGAAAAAGATCCCGCCGACACAGCAGATCTGGCTCTTGCTCCACAGCCCTGTGCTCGTGATGGCCCTGGCAGCATCCCTGCCCGGAGCCAACGCCTGCACAGAGGCAGAGGAGCAGAGGAGCCCTCTCTCCCTCCCTCACAGAGCAACTGCTCCGCCACCGACTCGCCCACACCCCCCCGGGGCATTACTGGAAGTGAAACCAGAACGACACGGCTGGTGAAAAACGGTGCGTAAAAAATTAATACAGGTACTGCTCTGCGAGGTTAAATAAAGATCGAGCGTCTCGTCCCAAGTCATTTCGGCTCAGAACAAAAGGGTTGTGTTTTTACCCAGATGGAACAGAAATATCTGCAAAAAAACACGTAACTGAAACAAGTTCAGAAATTGATCGATTTTTTTTCCGGGTGTACGGTAGCACCTGGAAGTCACATGCAACATGACATTTCCCCAGTGTCCTGTTCAAATGTGAATTAAAACACGAGGGGTGTCCTGGAGGGTTCCAGCATACCCAACCTAATGCTAACTCAATCAATTCCACCTCTGAAGCAGGGCCCTGGTGCACCAAATGTGTTATTCCTGCAGCAGCAAGAGCTGCCAGGTGCATTGGGGAAGGGATGGAGAGGAGGTTGGCACTCAGAGCTGATGTTCCTTGAAACTGATTGGAGTGGTCACACCTAAAACGTCAATTCTGGCCTCACACACGTTCACCAGGACACACAGACTTGTTCCTTGTGGCAGCTCCAGGGCAACGCTTGTTCTTTGCATGGATCAGCACCTGCAGGTGGCTTCATCTTCACAAAAGTCTTTACATTCCCAGAGATGCAAAACCTTGAATATTCTCCAGCTCTTAGCCCATGGGCCAGCCTAGACAGCCAAAAAAATTGTCTTAAGAAGTATCAGCTGCAATAAAATCAGCTCCTTTTGTCAAACCTGCCCCTTGCCCTGGCATGTCCATGTCCTGCATGAATGAAGTGCTCACCTGGGACACGCAAGGTGGGATATGCAGGAAGGGCAAAGCAAAGGTCACAAGTGCCAGGTGTGAAACACCAGCCCAGCCCCAGAAGGAGGCGTTCAGCCCCCCATGCCGTGCTGAACCATCCCGCTGGCCCCACACTGACCACACAGAGAGTTTCACCACACAGTATGCCCAAGCAGCCTGGTTAAGCCGTAAATGTGCAGTAACTCTCCTGCAGCAGGTTGTAGAGGGGAAAATACAGCAAAGCCACATCTCCCTGGAATTCTAAGGTGCACATATTAGGCTGGCCAGGCTGGGGGCTGTCCAAAAGCCACAGCCTGGCCTGGCCACACTCTGGCTGACAGAAACTGCACCTTTCCCCTCCACTTCCATTTGAACAAGGTTAACCTCAGTTTAGCTGGGACACATCCTTCGCTTAGACAAGCCGAACCGAAATAAGCCCTAGCGAAACAAACACATCCAGCCATGTGTTTACTCTGCCTTACGTCAGCTGACATTCCCTCCACCAGACCCGGTGTGACCGAACATGGGCAAAGCTGGCGAGCCCAGACCTTTTGGGGGCCCCTTCCTGACAATCCCATGGCCACAGCCTGTGCAGAAGAGGATGCCCGGGGTGGGCTCCGCGTGCCCCCAGCCCAGCCTGGCCCCGGGCACGCTCTGCCAGCCGGATCAATGGCACCACTGTGCTGCCGGGGCCGCAGAGGGGCTCGCAGCGCCGGTGGCACGGGGACAGGCTCGGCCGTGGCTCGCTCTTTGTGTGCGTGTCTGCACCAGGGTGACCCAGTAAACAGCTGAAGCAGAGAAAATGCGGGAACAATCCAGCGCGGGGAGGCAGAGAGGGGCTGACTGGTGAAAGGACGGCGGGAATAAATGCGAGGCTTTGTTCTCCGGTCGTGCCCTCCGCTCCCAGCTCCCAGCCCGGCCGGGGATGACGCGCGGCTCCTCCATTTGCTGCTGGCATGTGCTTCCCGGGATCAGCCGGGCTCGTCCCAGCCTCCTCCTGACACCCGCAGCCCCAGCGTGTCCCAGCACAGCCCAGCTGCGGGTTTCGGGCCATTCCCTTCGCTCTGCAGAGGTTCTCCTCCCCTTGCAGGGCATCCCGCTACTTATCCCCCTCCCCGCGGCGCCCCGTGGGAAGGTGGAAGAGGCAAGAGAGAGCGCTCCTGCTTTGTAATCAACAAAATCTCACCTTGGGAGTGTTACTTAAATAGGTGTCAGCGAGGCGGGAGGCGCTACGTGAGCAGGTGTCAACAAGCCGACACCTGGGGGGTGCAATCGGGATGCTCTGCCAGCTCCGGGTGATTTCCACAGCTGAGGCAAAACGAGATTTTACGATTAACTGGCACCTCTGGGGAGAAAACAACTGGAAAAGGATAAAAATCCCGCTGTTGTCAAGCTCCTGAACACAGGCACAGGGAGCCTCAGCAGTGAGGTTTGACCCTGAGTGTGCCAGACCTGCGGCACAAGGAACGCGGGTGCCCAGGCAGGGGGGAGGAATTCCCTGCCCAGACCCTGAGCCCTGACTGGAGGTGCGGGTTTGCCCATGGACACGTCGCAGCAGCTCAAACACCACACAGGTGCCTCTTCCTCCTGGCCACGGCACCTTGGAGAGCCGGTACAGGCACGTCCCCACCCCGACTCATCTGTTCCTACCACCCTGCCCCGTTCATCCCCTGGGATTTCCAGCCACAGGTGAGCACTCCTGCAGCTTGCCCTCCCATTTAATAAAGTTATTTTTGGCGGGACACACCCTGGGATACCCAAAAAGCTGAAGTGCACAACGACCGTGGGGCAGCATCAAAGTGAAGAGGGCAGAGGTGCCCGCCTTCCTTCCCTGACTCCTTTCCTTTGATGCTCTCTGGATTAAGACAGGTCAAGCCTCAAGCAGCCCCATCCTCCCAGAGCTGCCTTTTGCTGAGGAACACACCAAAATCCATGGGAATGAGGACTGGGAGGGATGGGGTTTGTGGACTACTTCCCCCAGAAGAAGCACCTCGGGGAATAAGTGTTTGTTATGACACTGGTGTGATCCATAGCTGGGCTCTGAGTCACCCCAGCACTGCCAGGGAAGAACCAGCCAGGCCTGTCCTGTCTTTGTGCCAGTTCTCAGTGTTGCAACCGGGCCTGAATCGAGTAAACCACATTGTCTAGAAATCCAGTAAGCCCAGGGACTGTCACCAGGGACGGGCACTGCCAGCGCATTGCTCAGCACGGGGCTCCTCATCAGCAGAGCTGGGACCAGAGAGCCATTCAAAATATAACCAAAAGCAAACAGATAGCAGCGTTTGGGGGAAAGCTGGGCTGCTTTAAGGTGATAAACCAGCCTGAGTGTTGGCCTTGCCCTGGACAGTCTGCAGTGATTGTTGGGGTCACAGCAGGGGAAGGTTGGGGGTGACACCATCAGCCCCAGGTCAAATCCCCCAGCTCTGCTGCTGCTCCAGTGCACACAGCCAGACCTTGCCAGCAGCAGGCCACCAACTGAGCCTTTTAGACAGGTGTCTGACCAAAATCCCTGGGGTTTCAGCCTAAACTGGAACCCCCCAACCACACAAAGTGATGCTTCAGCATCCTTATCGACTTCCCACAGCCGAGCTTTGCCCCTGCCAGTCCCAGGCAAGGCCCTTTGCTTTGCTCAGCTTGGCTAAACCCTGGTTTCCTGAAGTCAGTTCCAACCCCTAGAGGTGAACCCAAAGCAAACACATAATTTCACAAACACACACTGGCTGGAGCAGGAGCCTGGGGCAGGCTCTCAGCTTTGAGCGTCTCCATGGTGACCCAACCGCTGCAAAGAGCGGGGAAAGGCTGCGTGGTTTTGCTCCATGACATGAAAAGAAGTTCTGGTAAGACGGGTAGCCAGCCCTTTGCAAAGCAGGTTTCCACACAAGCCCTCAGTTCAAGCTGCTGGAGTGTGGTTAGCAGAAAGCAAAGCCGCTCTGAAAATAATGCCTCAGCACTCCAGATGAAGTTGCCTCCGATGAGCTTCCTCTCCAATCTGCTCTGTTTGCAGAGTTAGACCGGCTTTTTCCCCCTCCCATGGGCTCCGAGGACTCGGCTGGTGCCTGGCAGCTGGAGCCATCCCCATCCTGCCCCTGCCGAGCCCGGGGCTCCCCAGGCAGCTGCTCCCACCGGCCCCACGTGCAGAGGGAAGACGCCCTTTCCCGTCCCAGCATGTTTCTGACAGCCAGGCTCATCCAAATACCAACGGTGTAATGAAAACAAACTGCCGTGGAGCCAGCCGAGGCAAACGGGCCACGCCAGGAGCCTCTGCCTGTGCTTAATCTCCACTGACATTCAGCTGTCACATAACTCCTGACCCTCAGGTAGAGGGAACTCGGCGTTATCTAATGTGAAAGTGCTGCCCTACAAGAACCCGCGCCAACACAGCCCCGGGAGCGTAACCGAAAACCGGAGAGGTGATTTGCATAACATCACAAAAACAAACCAGGGCCAGGTGAGAGGGACGCGGGTTTGAGGCGCTGCAGAGTCACCACCCCAGCGCACCCGAGGAGAGCAGCGTTTGCTTGGCACAGCCCACGCCGCCACACGCTGAGAATTGGGGAAAGGACTTCCCTGGCGCCTCTGGCAGAGCTGTTCCCAGGTGTGAGGGAACAAAAAGCCCATCCACAACCCCCCCCGTGCTAACCCGAGTGCCCAGAGCACCCCTGTCCCTGCTCCGACCCCCTCCCCGTGACTCCCTTCAGGCGCCCAACCTGCCCGCCCGAGGAGCGGCTGCGATTACTGGGATTACTGGGATTACTGGGATTAGTGCTCCGTGCCTGAGCCCAGCGCTCCCTTTCCCTAACGGCTCAGGAGCAAAGTCCAAATGCGTCCTTACTGGGGCTGCTGTGACGTGCAGGTGAGTCCCCACCTGGGCAATGAGACAACGGATAACTGCAGTATCCAAACGTCCCAGTCCTTCCCCTGCTGCTGGTGCTCCCAGGAATGCTCCAGCCACAGGCTGCCACACAGTTCCAGTGTGATGCTTCTTCCTGGGCACCAAACCCCGCTGCCAGCATCGCCTTTCAGCCCACAGATGCAAAACTAAAGGTCCCACGGACCCCTGGAACAACAGACACACATTTGGGACCAGCCACAGGTCCTGCTGTGGGATCTAACCCACACAAACAGCACGAGATGGACACTTAACCTGTAAAAGGAGCGAGTCTCACAACTCAACCCTTTTTCCCCAAGTCCAAGGAATGTTTTAAACCCCAATCCTCCTCACCCAGACCCCAGAGGTGCCGTCCCACCAAAGCAATGCACAAACCCTGACTCGCCATGAGCCGTGCTGGAGCCCCCCGGGGCCCCCCGCCAGCAGCTCAGCCAGCTTTGTATCCAAATCCTGCTCCTTAGCAACCACATTTTTTTCCCCCCTCTTGCTGAGTCCGTGGGAGATGAAGAAATATTTGAGAACTGAGACAGCCCTGCTGCAAGGATATATTTAAATAAAAGGAGCATGTCCGTTTGAAAGGCAGTCATTAGGCAGCTCTGGAGTTGGAGAAAGTGTGAGCAGGGCATACCCAGCCTTTAAATGTGGTCTGGAGTGACCTAAATAAGCTCTTTCCTCCTTCAATTACACTCCCCTCGGGGGACACAGTGGCTGTGAAGAGAGCTGGGAAGGGAGATGGAGGAGCTGCTGGTGGTCGAGCCCTTCCTATGGCCAGATAACTCAGGGGGCCCTAAAACCAGCTCATGCTCTGGCCCTAAGTGTGGGGTGGTCACAGCCAGCCCCCCAAACCCCAAACAGTGGTGGGTGCCAGCTAAATGAGACCCATCCTGCAGGCACAGCTGACCTGACACTCCTTTTGCCCATCACACCCCAAAGCCAGGCACAGGGAAGTGGGGAAATACCCCAAGACTGCATTTACTTGCCCCTGCCTGGTGATGCCACCCTGAGAGCCAGGAAAAACGGGGCTGCAGTGGAGCAACTGTGTGATCTGGGACAGAGGGGTGAAGCTGAGTGATGCTGAAGCACAGGAGAGATCTGGGGGGTGGTTTGCCCACTCAGCCTGTGAACAAACACAGATTTCAGTTTCCAGGGCTGCCACTAAATCCATTAAAACCTCAGTGAGACCCCAGCATGGGGATCCCCACCCTTATGGAAACATGGCACAGCAGCCTCTGAGTGAAACAATTATTACACAAACACATTTGGAAGCTTCTCTCCAACTTCTCTCTCACCATACCAAATAATAATAAAAGAATCCCTCCCACCTCTGTTATTCCCACCAACAATCAGCATCCCAGCCTGCTCCAGGCCTCACCACCGGCTCCAAACCTCTCTGGAAAGGAGCCAGAAGGTTTTCCCCATCCAAGAAATACCAACAGATGATGTTCATCTGGCAAATTGCAAGGGACATATCAGGTTGTGCCTGGGGGAGGAGAACAGGCTGGGAGGAAAGCATCTTATTCCAAAGGCACCATAGGAAGTGAAAAGAAAATGGCTTTTAAGAGAGCCCCTCCCTCTCAGCTGTAAAGAACAAGCACTGACCTACAAGGCATCTGGGCTGAGCAATTCAAGTTTTCAAGGATTCATTTAGCAACTGAAAAAAATCTCCTAATTGTTCAGAAAACAAACACAGCCAGAATTGCAAGGACGTGGGTTTTTTTTTTATAAGAGTCAGCCCAGCCTCGTCAGAGGTTCAGCTTTATGGAAGTTTCAGTCTGTGTCATCTGCAGTGGTGTTTTGGGCCATTCCTAGCCAGCAGCACCAGGAAGGCCACCAGATTCACTCTGTGGCTCCTGCTGGACTGGAAGGATTGACACTCACTGCTGAATATGGAATGGATTGGGACTGAAAAGGTCAGAGCAAAAGGTCTGCAAAGCTGCTCTGTCAATCCCCCACTTGAGACAGTCAGTTCAAACCTTCCATCCATCCCCCTGTGGTTAAAATCACAGTGAGAACACTTGGCTCACACGGCCAGGGGGGCTCAGAGTGATGCCTGGTGGTCGATACCGTTGCTGTGGGATACAGGCAAAGTCTTCCCTGCTGTTATCCCCGGGGGCTCAGTGAGGACCAGAGAGTGAGCCACATTCCCTGCAGCTTTCCAGGGATCCTCTATTCCCTGTGGGACCAGACTATCCACCCACGAGCTGCCACAGCTGTGCCAAAACCCAGCACAGCTCCCTTTGGCAGAGGTGACAAAAGTCCCACCGTGTCCTGGGGCCTGTCACTGGGGCTCAGCAAAACACTGATGGTCCCTGGGGGCTCTTATTCAAATAATCTGCCTTCTCCTCTCAGTGTGCATCCACAACTCTGCCTGAGGGTTGCAACCCCGCCAGGCCACCACAGTTGTCACAACAGTGACACATTTTTTCCTTTCCCCAGCCATGCAGTGAACACCCTGTGCACCCCAAAGCTGCTCAGGAGGCCATGGGTCACCTCTGGGATGCCCCTTTTCTCACCACCACTTGTAAATAGGGAAAGAAAGAAGGAATTTCCCTGTTCAGGACTGGGAGGGAAGCTCGAGTGAGCAGACACCGGGGCTGTGCTCTGACCATTCCCCGGCACAAACCCACACACAGCCCAGGGCAGAAATGTGGGCAAAGAGCTCGGGAGGAGGTCTGGCTGCCAGCTGTGCCCTGCTCAGGTGAGCTCAGTGCCAGTGGGGGCCGTGCAAAGCCTCCCTCAGCCCTGTCACTTTTCCCACCCAGCCCAAGATGCTCCAAAGCCTCTCCTGACCTCCAGAGCCTCCTCCAGCCGAGGCACACGGTGCCAGGCAGGCTCTGCCCTGGGATGAGAGCAGCAGCACGCTGCCTCAGCTCCTCTTTTCCCTCTTTTCCTCCCCCTGCTCTTGCTCTGGCTGCCAAAAGCGCGGCCCCTGAGCCTCCCGGAGCGCCGCGGGCCGGCGGGGCTGGACTTCCTGCCAGGCATAACACGAACCAGATGATGATGTACTCCAAACCGTGTCAGTACGCCCACCCCCAGGAGAGACCAGCGGGGAGGGGAGACGGGGGGAAAAACAAGCTGGATGGAGCTTTCATGAACTCTCTGCGGAGCTGATGAGCCGCTGCCACCAGGCCAGAGGTGAAGCGGAACAGCCGGAGCCTGAGCTCATCCCTTCCTGGCCGCGGCCGACCGAGAATTTCCATGGCAGGTTGTGGGGTTGGTTGTTTGGCACCGGGAGAAGGAGCCGCTGCCCTCCCCGAAAGGCTGGCCGCCCTCAGCGGATATCTGCACGGCAACTAAAGAGGCTTTAGTGGTGATTGCCCCCCCCCCCCGCTCTCCGCCGCCCCCATTCCAGCGGGAAGCATCCAGAGCAGCACATCTGGAGCTGGCTCTAAATCCCTGCAAAGCCAGACTCGCTGACCCTCGCTGGTATTAACCCCTGCACCGCCGGGGCTGCGGCTCCTGAACAGCAAAAACCTTCCTCCCGCTGAGCTGCTCCCGACACACCGTTTGCTCCCGAGCAGCGACACTCCCACCACACCGATGACGAGCATCCATTACTAAGATAAAAGGCCCAGCTCTGACTCAGATTATTTCGGGTGCCTCCACATGCGACTGCCATCAACAAAGCACTCGGGCCTCGCCGGGACCAGCCCGACTTTGAAGCACCCGAGGTCGAATCCAAACAAGCACAAATATTCTTGCATCCTCCAGGAAAAGTCCTCCCAATGCCCGTAACCTTCCCCAGAGGACGCTTTTGTGGTTTGGACAAGCCTGAAGCCTTTACAAGGAGCTCAGATCTGAGCAGGCTCCTGCCTCCCACAGCCAAAGTCTCAAATGAAGTATTAAAAGCCCGAAGTTTTAACAATTTGCCCCTCTCCCTGGGTGCCCGGAGGGAGAGCATCTGGTTTCTCCCTACAGAGCCTGGCAGTCCCCAGGGGCACAGAGACTCACAGCAAAAAAAAAAGCCAACCAGGGGCACCCATTTATTCAATAAAACGAAACACCTAAAGTACCTAAAAGGGGCCTACAAGAAGGCTGGAGAGACTTTAGCAAGGGCATGGAGTGATAGGACAAGGGGGAACGGCTTAAAGCTGAAAGAGGGTAGATTTAGATTAGATTTTAGGAAGAAATTCTTCCCTGTGAGGGTGATGATGCACCGGCAAAGATTGCCCAGAGAAGCTGCGGCTGCCCCATCCCTGGAAGCGTTCCAGGCCAGGCTGGACGGGGCTTGGAGCAACCCGGGATAGTGGAAGGCGTCCCTGCCCATGCCAGGGGGTGGGGAAAGACGATTTTCACGGTCCCTCCGAACCCAAACCACACCGTGATTCCATGTAACAGAACTCCTCCAAACACTCTGTGAGTGCCCGCAAACTCCGGGCCAGCCCTGCCCACGCCGCCAGCGAGGCGGAGCCCCAAAAACCAGCCCGGGGCGCGCAGCGGGGCCCCCCAAACCCCGCATCCCCCGCACTCACCTCCAGCGGCGGCAGGTCGGGGTCGAGCTGCGTGAAGCTGTGCAGCACCACGGGGCTGCTCTCGCCGGCCACCTCCAGCCTGACACCGCCCCAGAGGCTCCTGGCCCGCCGGCAGCCCTCGAACATCCTCTCGGGGCCGGCGGGGACATGGTGCGGCGGGGCCCGGCGGCGGCTCACCATCGGCGGGGTTGCCGCATCCCCGGCCCCGCAACCCGCCGCCGGCCCCGCCAGCCCCCCCGGCTGCCCGGGGAGCCGCAGCGGGGACGTGGGGGGGATGTTTGGGGGGGGGTGAGGCGAGGCGGAGCGGCGCGGAGAGGAGCGGTGCGGGAGCGCCCGCAGCAGCGGGGCAGGCGCCGGCAGCCCGCAGCCGCCCCCGCGCCCGAAGAGCGGCCTGATGTCACGGCGGGGCCGGGACGGAGCCGGCTCGGCTGTAAACCAGGCACTGGATTTCCTCCCGCAGCCTCCGCCCGCCCCCGGGGGCCGGCCCGGCTCGGCTCGGCCCCCTCGGGGAGGGGGGAAAGGGGCACGGCAGGCGTGAAAAGCCCCGAGGCCACAAAAAGGGGCGGCGGGCAGGAGGAGGATGCTCGGGGGGCTGCGGGGTGGATGGATGGATGGATGGATGGGAAGGGCGGGGGTGGCCGGAACCCCAGCTGGGCGGGGGAAACACCGGGGTGTTACCGTTGATGGGAGGGAGCAAAGTCACGCAGGTGACAACGGCTCCGGGAGAGGATCTTTGTTGTCACCAGGTGCTCGCCAGGCACCCGGGCTTCACACGCCGCTGGGCAGAGAAAAAGTGTTAACTGCGGGCGGGTGAGTATCACCAGCGCGTGTTTTCATCGCAGCATTATCTCAGCCCGTGAGCTCAGGGCACGGCCCAGCCCCTCGCTGGCCACAGCTGGGCTGTGCGGCGTGACACGGTCACAGCGCTGCGGGGACAGCAGGCAGTGTCCCCTGCCAGATGCAGTGACCGTCAGTGCCAGGCCTCCCATGCACAGGCAAAGGGGGGGATTAGGGACCGGGGCACCTGCTCTCGGCCCAGCAGGGACTCTGGCAAAGCAAAACGAGCCTGGGGGACAGCAGGGCTGCAGATCCCACTTTAGAGAACCCCCGCAACATCATTTTGTTTTCGGAGGCAAGAGAGAAACGGGCAAAACTGTTTGTCATTCATCAGCCCCCTGCGCTGAGCACAGCGTGCTCCAGCCCTCCCCTGCTCTTCCCCTTCGATCCTCACACGCTGCTGAGAAACTGCATCACAGGGTCCGGGCTGCTGACACCACCAAAACCTGGACTTTCATGCCTCAGCTCCCTCTGCAGCTGAAATAACATCGGCCTCCCAGGGCCTTCCAGCCCTGCAGCTTTATTTCCAGGGAGGACATGGAGCCAAAGCTCACATGTCCAGCTCTGCCCAGGGCACCAGCAGCTCCTGCCCGGGCAGGAAGGGATTAACAAAGCTGCCAGGCTGTGATAGGCTTCAAACTGGAAAGTTCACCAGGCAAAAGGATGAGCCAGGACAACGTGGGCTATTGTCCTGCTTTATCTGGAGCCAAAGAGGTCAAAGGGGACTTCCTGGACACTCTGGGAAAGGGGACCCAGCCCAGCAGCAGGGCCTTGCAGTGCCCGTGGCAGCCCCACATCTTTGGGGGCAATACAGCCTGCCTAGGTACAGAGATCCAGCCCTAATCCCCCCCCAGCTCACCCTGCAGTGCCAGGTGGGTCTCTGGAGCTCTCTCCACCGCAGGAGGATGTGATGCTGCTCCCCGCAGAGGTGTCCCCAGCCCCACTGACACGTCATGCAGGAACCACGTGGCACTGCAAGATGTGCTGTGAAACTCAGTGCTGTGCATCCCTTTGCTAAAATCAGAGGCAGGGACCTGTTTTCCAGCCGAAATCAGTGCTGCCTCTCTGGGCTGTGAAATATCTGGGAGGGAGACTCTGCTTTGCTTGATGTTTGAATCTAGAGTAATCACAGCCCACCCCTGGAATGGCTTGGCACCGCCCAAGTGCACACAACAAACAACAGCACCACTCATTTTCAGCTGGCAAAAACCCTCCCAGAGCCTCCAGCTTCGTCTGACCTCTGCAGAGAGATGCAGCTCTGTTTGATGGGCAATTTTCACTGTCCCTCGGTTGACCACTAAAGATGGTTTCGGGGGAAAAACACTTCTGATAATGGATAATAAATAATATAAGGCAGGAAGGCAACTGCGGGGGTTTAAAAATAGCCAGTCAGTTTCCTTTCTCCTCTCTTGGGAACCTTCTGGGTCTGAAAAGCAAAACACTCAAAGCGGGGTCAGGAGCCCAAGTTCAGGATGTTTGCTCTGCGCAGCTCACCCCAAGCACTCAGCCGTCAGGGGCAAGGCTCTTGAAAATCATGAGATTCAAAACAAATAACTTTTCAGGGCTTCTTATTTGCCTCTAAGCACACAGCTGAAAGGGAACAGGCAGGATCACACCCTCAGGTTTCCCCCTGGCACCCCTGAAGGTCTAGAAATCGTTGCAAAATGCGATTAATTGACACTCACGTGACTTCAGGGATTTAAGAAAACGATCAATGCCGGAGTGACTCATTAAAAAAAATACACTGTCAATGCGCACTTGGCAAACTCGGCAAGAAACTTTTCACAACACACTGAGCTTTTTGATGTCATCTGTAAATGTCCCATGGACTGTGGCAGGCCCAGGAATTGGGTGATGTGGCAAATCCATCGGTTTTTGTCTTTCCACCACTCTGAAATCAGCCCTTGGATGGATAAATACAAACCCACACGGCCAACACTGGAGCAGCACTGCTCCTCTGCCGCAGTCTCCAGCCTTTCCTGCGTGGTCAACAACGGGGAGAGGGTAACACAGAGAAGCTTTTGGAATCTTTAAGCCAGTTTTCTGGTTTGGGAATCAATTTGGGTCAATCTGTTACAGTCAGACCTGCAGATTCAGACCTCAGTTAATAGCTGGGCTCACCCTGGACCCCGAGTTGTCTCTCCCCAGCCTGTGGTGTCTGAGCATTCCCTCAGCTCCATCCTCCAGCCCTCCTTTGCTTCCATCTCCCTGCTCTGCTGCTGAGTGGGGCTTTCCAGCCTATTTCCTACAGGGCAAAACTCACAGTGACCCAGTTCCTGTGCTCAGTGTTGCTGTGGGTTTGTTTTATTCCATCAGGCCAGGCCGCCCACCCCAAAGCACGGCTCACAAACACTTCCACAGGAGTTGCTCCTGCCTGGCATCAGCTGCCTGCAAACACCCCAGTGCTCCTGCCACCGCCCCCAGGGCACTGCCACCGCCCCCAGGGCACTGCCACCGCCCCCAGGGCACTGCCACCACCCCGACAAACCCGTATTCTCTTTGAGCCTCAGTGAAACCACAGCAGGGCCGACGCCAAGAGCTGCAAAGAGCTGATCTCAGCCCCGAGCAGAGAAGGCAGGAATCACCCTCACCACCTCTAACCGAGCCCCTCTGGAGCATCACACACCTCCAGCTTTCCCTGTTGGACCAGCGAGGGACCCAAACCAGCAGCCTCTGAGGGGAACTGGGCTGCTTTATGTGGGAGTTGCAACATTATCCGGCCTCTGTCCCAAGCTCTGGCACCGGCTCACAAGGCGCGTCTGTGTCAGGCCCTGACATGGAGCCCTCAGCACTTCCTTCTATTGTGCAGCTGGGGAAGCCCTTCTGCTTGCTGTTTTCAAGGCATTTTGGAGGAAAAGTCCTACCCAGTTACAAGAATTACTGACTGAAGGTTAGGCACTATGTGCTAGATCAAAACTTTTCGGGCTTTCCAATTTTAATTGGAAGAGGCTTTTCGTTTTCACTGCCCGGGCTCAGCTGGAAGGTTATTTTATAGCAATAATAATAATAACAATAATAATCCAACAGTAAACAACCAGTATTATCTCTTCCACTTCAGGATGAGGGGGGAAGCTTGTGCAAGAAGGGAAAACGATGTCACTGCTCCATTCAAACAATCTGTAGAGAGATCTGAGATTGGGTCCCCCCCAAATTTGGGGACCAAGAGGTCTCAGGCCCTCACAGACACAGTTCTCACTCGCAGCATGATCAAAGCCCTGATTTTACCAGATTTTACATGAGAGTCACCCACCACTTGCCGCAGCTTGCAGCAGGCATGGATTTTAGGAGATTCTCTGCTGAGTATTCCAGATCCAGGGCAGTTGGATCACTCTACCCCCAGGTTCTGGGCGTTTCTCAGGGCCATTTTTGACAGATCAGGCACTGTGAACTCTTCCTGCTGGCAGGGAGGAAGGCTGGCTCGGGCTCTCCTGCCCTTTGTGCCCCTCCTGCCAGGGACAGCCATTCCCCAGCTGCAGCACCCCCTGCTCCCCTCGGCCCCCCACGGGCAACCACCGAGCCGGAGCCGGGTTAATTCGGGAGCACAGCTCCCCTCCTCACCGAGCATTAACACAGCCAGGCAAGCCCCTAATTACTGTCAGCCCCTAGCAGAGGAAGCACAGCAAATCCCTGGGCAATCAGGATCTCAAAGTCTCCATCCAGCTATTCTGTGTTTCATTTCCTGCAGCCCCTGTGCACAGCTGGGCTACGGCAGCTCCTGCCGAGGCTGCCGGCTCCTGAAGCTCCACAAGCCTTGGAGACTCAAGGGCTTGCAGGAATGTTTCTCCTCCATCCTACTCCTCACAGCACCCCCTTGGCCATAGCAGAATCACAGATTTTTTGGGGGGGTTGGGTTTTTAGATGCCAGAATGGTTTGGGTTGAAAGGGACTTTAAAGATCATCTCATTCTACCCTCTGCCATGGGCAGCACATTCCACTGTCCCAGGTTGCTCCAAGCCCCATCCAGCCTGGTCTGGAATGTTTCCAGGGATGGGGCAGCCACAGCTTCTCTAAAAAAACCTGTGCCAGGGCCTCACCACCCTCACAGGGAACATTTCTTCCACATATCTAATCTAAATCCACTCCCCTTCATTTTAAAGCCTTCATTGCCCCTTGTCCTGTCACTCCAGACCCTTGTCCAAAGTCCCTCTCCAGCTCTCTTGAAGCCACTTCATGCACTGGGATGCTAAGATTGCCCCAGAACCTTCTCTTCTCCAGGCAATTTATCGAGTATTTGAGGAGCTTCCATTAGGGTAGCAAGCAACACCACAAACATTTGTTTTACAAACTTTCTGACCTCTAAAAGCTCATCAGAACAACGCAAACATGTGAGGTGGGGGGGGAGATCAAACCACATTTTCAGGAAGAAGTGACCACAGCACATTTTGTGCAGGCACCTGGATTCCTTCGCAGCAAAGAAGAAAATACTCAGAGAAACAAGAGGCAAGATACAGCTGTTAATGCCAAAATGTGCCCAAAAAGCTGGAGACAGCAGGGCCCAAGCTGTGAAAAGCACAGAGACCTGAGAGAATTTTTCAGGGCAATGCAGGCAGGAGGATGCAGGGACCAAAGCCCATCCAGCGCTGGCTTTTTCAGGAGGATCACAAGTTTTGTTGGAGTTTTATTCGGGACCATCCCCGCACCGGCGGGAAGCTGCAGCTGCAGCTCCTTGGTGGCAGCGTTTTCCCTTTCTCCACGTGGCTCCCCGCGCCTCCCGGGCGCTCCCCGGAGTGCAGAGTTCAGCAGGCATTAAGCCGCGGCAGCCTGACACGCTGCAGACACACCAGAGCTGCTCTCCTAAGCACCATTATTTCTTGAGCTGTTTGTCTTTAAAGGCCGCTTTTATCTCCCTATCACCTTTCTGCCGGACTGTTTCAGTCAGCTCTTTTAACAAATACCACCTAAGGTGCTCGCAACCAAAAGGAAAACAGGAAAAACATTTCTCCCTGTTGCTTAGCAATCGGTGTGCGGCGAGTTCAAGCCTCCCAGGTGCTCCGTTATTGTAATTTCCATCCCCGCTTGCTTGGCTTCTCTGCAGAGCAGCCAGGGAAAGGAAAACCACTGGTGGAAAAGAGGGGAAAGGTTATGGAGCCACAAAAATTCGCAGGGAAAAGTTGGGAATAGGTGTAGCCCCTGAAGATAAGGGAAACTCATTTCCGTTCCTTCTCATCCGCCAGAAAAATGAAATGAAATAGTGAGATTGCGTTCTATATTGAAAACACACATCCACCACCTGGGTGGATACAGAACAGAGCAAAGCTCTGGCTCTGCTCACCTTTCAAAAACACGTCCAAGGGCAGGCAATTTTCCACCCACAACAACCAGCCAGAATGACACGTTCAGCTGAATCGTGTAAAAGGAGAGCCCCAGGAACGAGAGGCTCTGGCAACCGATCCATGGAGAAGTCCCAGTGGACAGCAGAGCAGCTTTGCTCGGCAGAGCAGCTCTTCCTCCTCTTCAGCTCCTACCCCAGCCCAAGCTCCAGCCCTGCTCCCACCTGTGCCCTCCCTGGTGGGCTGTGCTGCTGCAGGGACAGGTACACCCACCTCACCTATGCCAGACACACACACGGCCAATTTGGGGTGGCCTGCGCATCCCACGCTCCAGCCAGGAGAGCAGCTTCATCCCAGCTTTATTCCCACTGGCTCTGCTGGGCTGGGGAAGGCCAGGAGAGGCTCTCCCTGCCCTCTGCCCAGGTGACAGCACCTGCAGGGTGTCACTGAGCGCTTGGGACATGCTCTGACCCCACACTGCTGGTTCTCCCCAGGGACAGCGATGCAGGCTGGCGTCTGTGTCACCAGCCCAGCACGCTCAGACTCAGTTCCCTGAACCTGAACAGCACCATTCATTGCCCTGCTGCTGCAAGGACGTGCCTGGACACACGTAGGGGAAGGGAATGATGCCACGGAGCTGCTGAGAAGTCCAAGAGAAAAGTGATGCCACGGCACAGGCACAGGGAAGAAGCACACGGAGTTGACACCTTGCACAAGATTAAATTATACCCAAAGGCCAGCCTAAAAATGGAGCCAAACAGGTTGCAAGGTGCTGAGTTGATCTGAAGAGATACAGGTAGGGAAGTAAATCAGATTTGCACAAAGTTATCCCAGTACAGGAACAAGGTGGAACGGATTTAAATGCTGGATCATGGGAATAAACAAAGCAACAGCAAATTGTTCCACACACACAACGTTAATAACACCAATAAATAACTGAGATTACTGAAAATAAGAAAGCCAGCTAAACAGGAACAAAGCCCCTTAAGAGGGGATATGAAAAGGATGTTCCAACAATGGCCCTGTCTCTCCTTTGACAGCACAAACGTCAGGGAAGGCATAAACCAAAACCCAGACGCGCCGGGAAGCGGCAGGAAAGCTGACTTGATCTGAAGTGAGGAGTGAAACCTTGGAGCCAGGCTCCAGCAGAGTGAGGAGCTGATGTGATCCAAAGCGAGCAGCCAAGAGAGGAGCCAGAGGGCCCGGAACAGCCTCGGGGGTGAGGGAGAGGAGCTGCAGGAGGAGCAGCAGCAGGAGAGACGTCCGGCAGCTGGACCGGCAGCCAGCGCGCCCCGGTGCTGACACTGCGCGGCCCCTGCCAAGTCATCTGGGCCAAATTCACCACGGGCTGGGCAGGGACGCAGTGAGTGGACATGAAAACATTCTGCTGTAACAGCCTGAGCACACACTTACTGCTGTTGGCCACGTGAGAGCCAGGAAAAGGGGCTGGCAAGAGCTGGAAAGGGAAAGTTTCACTGCCCAGCGCTGAGCCGGCTATTGCAGAGATGAAACAAACAGTGACATGGCTGAAAAGTCAATTAAGAATTGGAAAAGTCTTTCAGTACCCCCAGGTATTGTTAGGAGCTCAGACAAAGGATGTTTAAAAAAAAAAATTATTTTCCCTTTGGTGGTTACCACTTTGAAAGGTTTCCGCTCCGCATTGTTTTAGAGGGGGAAGTTATTCCAGGGCCTCTCTCCATGGCCAGCAGAACTCTTTTTCTTGTGGGGGTTTTGGCATGGAGGAGCAGTGTTGTCCCAAACAATACTGTATGCCAGTGGCTGAGGGCCAGGTTTGTCCCTCAGTTCCAGTGGCAGAAATATCAACAAACTCATCAAGTGTCACCAAGTCACACCATGGCCACGGTGCTGCTGACCCTCCCAACTTTTTACTTTCCAGCCCATGATTTATGTTGTTTTTCCTCCAAGCCTTGGCTCTGGGAATCACGCTGAGTGCCAAAAGGATTTCAGGTTTTATTAAAATAAAAGGTTATCCCATGAGCACTGAAACTACTTGTGTTGCTTCCTATGGCTTTGTGTCTCGAGACTGTTTTCGGTGCCTAAAAATGTACGAACCGAGAATGAAAATGTTTTTGCGGTTAAGTGTTTGTAAGAAGCATCTCCCACGTGGATTTGCTGGTGTCTAATAATACATGAACTCATGCTACAGATGTTTTGGGGCATTTACAAGATTCTTTCCCTCCTCTCAACCATCTCATTTCATCATCCCTGCACAGACTTAATTATCTGCGAGCCCTCGGCCAGATCTGCACGACGCAGGTCGGCGGGTGCAGAAGTCATCTGGGGAGACAGGGCACAGGCAGAGGGACACCGTGACAGCATTAGCCTGATTTTGGTAGGAAATTAGATTTTAAGCTCTTTCTGGCTCCTCTAACTGCAGGGAAAACAGCGAGGAAACACGACTCGAGCTCTTGCAGGAGCATCAGGGAGCAGAGGGTGAGTGGAACAAGCTGTTCTCCGAGGGTCTCACCCAGACTTTCTGCAGAAGTGGGGCCCTGAGCACCTCCTCCCCTCTTTGTCCCCCGTGGCACAGAGTGCATGGCCTGATCCATCCGTTCCTGAGCTGCCAACACCACCACAGGCAACGTTTTTACCCTCAGCAGTGAAGATCAGACCTGTACGGACGGTTCATTACCCAATGCCACTCGTGCCACACAGGTCCGGAGCAGCGTCAGGGTTTCCATGACATGTGGGCACGTAACACGGTGGCACAGACGGTGCCACCCAGCCAGGGCATGCACTGAGTCATCTCTGACAACAGCCAAACCCCTGGGGAGCTTCCCTTTCCCCCTCCTTGCCCCAGCCCCGGCTGAGAGTCACCTTGTACAAAGCTCCTTCCCTGGGCGGGTGTGCCAGGGCACAGCTGGCACTCGAGGGGCCCTGGGGATGGAAGTGTGTCACAGGTCTCAGACGGGGTCTGGTGCCATTCTGTGGCCAGCTGGACTGCCAGCAGCAGCCAGGTCTTCAATTGACCCCAAAGTAACTGGGGAGGGCTGGGAGGGCCAGTTCCCCCCGGGGGCTGTGGGTGCAGAGGCGTCGGGAAAAGGTGGAGCTGCGCCCACTTAACTTGTCCGTCTCCTCCCCTGTGCTTCCCGCATCCCTCTCCAAACAGAAAGGGAAATCCGGGATTTTCAGCTGCTTTTGATTCCCTCTTGCTCTGCACACAGCAGGGTGGGGAGGGATTAGTCTCCATTTCCTGCCTCCAGACAGCTCCAGGGCTGCCCAGGCGGGATCCCCCTGGTCAGGGGCTCCCCGACCCACGACCACGACACTGCCAGACCCCACAGGGCTGGAACAGCTCCTCCATCCTGCTTCCCCTGCCCTCAGCTCTTCTCCCCAGAGTCCCCAGAAGTGCCTCCCAGCTGCTCTGCCGGGTCAGCCCAGGCTCTGGCGCCACAAACCACATTGCCCCTCCTTCCTCGCCTGCTTGCAGTTTCTAACTCGCACTCGGTTCCCAGCATGGGAAGGAGAAGTGCTGGGGAGGGCACTGTGATGAAAGAAAAACTCCTGACTCTCAGAGCAATCCCCACGGGAGCCTAAAGGGAGAAGGATGGGCAGAAAGGGGTTACTAAGGGAGATTTTTGGGCGCTGCTTTCCTGGCAGGCAGGAGAGGAAACCTCCTCATCTCGGGTCAGGGCTGCATTTCCCTGTCACCAACGTCACTGCCAGGCACCACCAAGATTGTCACATCGAACCAGCCTTGTCCTCCCAAACAGCTCCTCAATATCTCCAGGTGAAGGGCCTGATGCTCGCAGCTGTCCTCTGGGAGCTCACAGCACCCGGATTACAAAGGCAGCTGTCAGCAGGATGGGATTGGGTATTTCTCACTCCCGGGCTGTCAAGAGGAAGCAAAAACCCCAACGTCCTGCTGCCAAAAGCTGCTGCAGCCCCAGCACACACAGGGACAACCCTGGCACAAGAAAACCCAGAAAAAAAGAACAGAAAACCCAGGAGTGAGGACACAGGGCTGAGGAGATGCCTGCACAGAGATGACACGAGAAAATCAACAAATCACATTTTGGATGCAAACAACCTTTGAGGTTCTTAAAGTCAGGCCTTCACCAGCATCTGCTTGGAGGTGGTGCCCCAAAGCCTGACCACAACACTGGGGTGCACCGTGTGCTGCCCTCTCCAGACACCACGAGTGAGGCCACGCACATGACTCCAGGAGCTGGGAGTAAAAAATACCAAATATCACAAGTTCTGCCCCAGCTGAACCACCAGCCCTGCCAGTCCTGTTACACCATTGTCATATGATGGGACAGGCAGGAGGATCTGGGGAGAACCAGCTCCTGGGGCAGTGGAGCCAATCCTTCCAGCAGTGTTGATACCACAAAGTTCTTTTATGAACTCCGGGCTCACACCAAGCTGCATCTCTGCTCTCTCCCCTTCCCTGTAGTGTTTTACCACCTCATGAGCAACTGCACTGGAACCAAAGGTGCTCTTTGCATCTCAACAGCATTTAACAGCCAGCAGTGACCAAATCGAGCTGTTCCAGGACAGGGCACCCGGCAGGGGCGTTTCTCAGCAGTATTTGACTCTCCCATGGCTAAATCCAGCCCTATCTGGATACAGCAGCGGTGCCTATCTGTGCTTGGCAATGCTTTAAAAAAGCAAGCTGCTCTCTCCCTGCGCAGGGACACCAGGGAGGGGCAGGGGATCCTCCAGAGCCGTGTGTTGGCTTTGGAGCAGAGCCAAGAGCCCCGGGGCTCATCGGTGCTGCCCGAGGAGCAGCCGTGCAGCGGCTGTGTGTGACAGGAGGAGGTTTCAGCGACACCAGGGGCCACTGGAGCAGGGCCGGTGACAGCAAGGAGCGGTGCCAACCCCCGCCCCCGTGGTGGCAGCCACATCCGAGGCCGGGCAGGGTCCGGCTCCAGGCGTGGCAGGCGCACTCAGCATTGCCACCCTCTGTGCTTCCCGCATCCCTCTTCATTAAAAATAAATAATTAAATAATAATTAAATAGGGTCATCTCGGATGGAGCCCCTGGATGGGAGATGCCCGGGGTTACACCCACGCTCTGCTGCTGTGTGAAGGGTTGTGAACGGGGCAAACCCTCCCTTTCCCCCGTGTTTGCAGCTGGGACACTCCAAACCAGGGGCTGTAGTGATGGCAGCCTTGTCCCTGCTGCAGGACACGGAATGGGAGGCTGTGCCGAGCAGGGGATGGAGCCACGGGCAGGCAACACCCACACCCCCAACCCCGCACCTCTGCCTGGGGAGGGCCAGACAGCCAGGGGCAAAGAGTCCCCGTGCTCTGGCAAAGACCCAAAGCAGCAAACAGCCTCCCCCTGGCTGCCCGCGGTGTGCCAGAGCAGCCAGCGAAGTGGATTTGCCTTATTTGAGCACACGTGGGCAGCGCTGGCAGCGCTCACGGCGCACTCCTGCAACAGCTGCTTCTGCAGGCGCTGCCCTGAGCCCGGTGCACGGCGACAGATGACAGCAGATCGCACCGACGGGGCCCTTACTGAATCAAAGTGGCAGGAGGCAGCTGCTCCGGGGCCGATGTGCCGTGAGTCAGGGTGCCCAGCCGCCGGGGCAGGGATGGAGGCGGCTCCTGCCAGCAGCACACGGGCACCGGGCTGTGCAGCTGCCCCGGCAGCGCCTGGAGCCACGAGAAAGGCTCTGCTGATCCCACGGGATGGAAACGGAGAGCAGAGAGTGAGAGAAGAGCTGAAAGCGCAGGGAAGAGATCCCATTTCACTGGAGAGAGGGAAAGTGCAAGAGGCAGAGCCTTGCACCTCTGGGAGAATCACATCTACACAGTAAAAGCTGCACGAGGAGCAAATTCTCACATTGCCCTCAAGCTTCAGACAGAAGTTGGTGCTCCAGGATGGCGAGGAAGAGCAAAGAAACAGAGAAACACTAGAGGAGGTCACCTTGAACATCATGTCCTTAGCTAGGGATGGGTTGTAACGCCACCAAAATCAGAGGGTTTATTTACTGAGGATGTGGCACGGGGTGTTTTACCTTATTTTACCTCCTTTTCTGGCAGGCACAGGCCCAGCCACTTAGAAAAATACATTGAAAATAGATCAACCGAACAATTACTGGAAACATCGTCCCCTTCTGCCTCGCAGACAATTAGCACGGCTTTAATTGCACCAGTAACTCTGCGAGGGCAGCAGCGAGAGCTGGTCAGGCAGTTCCAGCCCCTGCAGTGAGCACGGGGAGCTGTGGCACACGTGAGGTGACCACCGCAGACCCCCTGGTGTGGCCACACGTGGGCAAGGCACAGACATTTGGTGAGCACCAGGCATCTCAAAAGCTGCCAACAGCCTGTCCCAGAGGTGACAGAGCTCAGGCAATAATGACAAGCCCTCGGCCAGCGTGAGCCCCAAGACAGGCTGTACCCCAGGGAGTGGCGTCGGATGCTGGCTGAGGCTCCAGAGGTCTGTGCTCTCATTCTACTTCAGCAGCTCTTGTGTGCATCAACACCATCCTGCTACCTGCTCATTTGTGAGAACCCTGGAATTACTGGCCTGGCACTCCCGGGGCTGTATCTCACATGTTTATTCAGTGTGGGAACACAGGCACGGGTAAAGACTCGGGATGTTTTAGCACCAGTGACCCAAACAGCAGCTGCCGGGAACCTTTTCTCCATCCCTTTTAAACCAGTGAAAGGGCTCAGCCATCACACCAACTCTTCCCTCTCTGAAGCCTTGCCCAGGGCTGGAAACAGGGATTGCCATCACCCCAAAATCTCCTGGGACAGCATCAGCCAGAGGCACAAAGCAGAGTGTTCATGGCCTCACACGTTCACATGTGCATCTGGTGGGGTTCAGATGGCGGGGCAGAGTTTTGATGCCCTCTCCCAGCACCGGGACAAGCAGCACAGAGGCACAGATCAGCACAGGGGTTACACACAGCTCTGGGGGCCCCAGGGACACCCCACAGCACTGCATGGATCCAGAGCTGCACATCCACAAATGGTGTGGGGTGGGCTCAGCCCTCAGCCTGGCCAGGGCAATTCCCAGAAATCCCAAGACTTTGCAGCGTGCTCCTAAATCTCTGTCCTTATAGCTAAGAATTAAACCTGTGAGTCTTTTTCCGTAGTTTCTCATTATCTCCAAAGGAACAAAGCAATGATTTGCCTGAGGGAAAAGGAGAGTTTGGCCCAGAGCAGGGATGGAGGGATTTGTTGTTTTTGCCTGTGACTGCGGTCAGGAAATGGTCCTAGAGCTCATTTTCAGCTCCTCCCTCTCGATAACATCTACCATATGCACGCAGTGGAAAAGAAACAGCCTTTGATACAGACACGGCAGACTTTTGATTCACCACGTCGGCAGCTACCGCTGCACCCCGGCTCCAACCTGGGACGGACACCAGCAGCAATTCCCTGTCCCTGTTTGACCCCCAGTTAAAGCCTTTCCAGCTTCAACCTGCGATTGACACCAGCATCAGCTCCCTGGCCCCGCTTGACTCCCAGTTCAGGCCATTCCAGCCCTGATGGGGGAAGTAACACCCTTCCCACCCATTCCCGCAAGGATTAATTGGCTGTTTATGCAGCACTCCAAGGTGATAACGCTGCTGCGGACAGGAACAACGGAGCCGGAA
The DNA here is from genome assembly GCA_013397395.1 of Sinosuthora webbiana. Classification (NCBI taxonomy): domain Eukaryota; kingdom Metazoa; phylum Chordata; class Aves; order Passeriformes; family Sylviidae; genus Sinosuthora; species Sinosuthora webbiana. The sequence goes on along the minus strand of VXBN01001790.1, from coordinate 714,473 downwards.
ATTAGTAGCTCATTAATGCTGGTCTGAAAGTTTTCTTCCTATGTGCTATCGTTTCACGCAGGATGCCAGGGTTGCAGGCAGCTAAAACTCTTAAAACTCCACCGAATGAGGTCTCAAATGCGGCAGGGAATAAGCCTGCGCTACAGCAAACCTGGGAACTAATCATTTGTTCCCATCTCCGGCTCCTCTGAGCCTGGCTCTAAGGTCAAACCAAGCTTTTATCTTCTTCTGTATTTCACTATGCTGAGGAAAAAAAAAATAATATTAGAGGAATAAATTAGCATGTGAAATGTAATTTAACTAATTAGCTCACTGGAGTGGAAAATATTTGCTAACCACTTTGAAGTCAGACCGACTTGCACTTATTAGGACATCACAGAGGGGAAAGGAAGAAGGCAAAGATGAGGAGACCGCCACGACAGGAGGATGCGAGCGGGACAATGAGATTTCCCCCTGATTGCTTCTCACCCCGCAGGGCTTCAGTCAGTGCCCAGCTCGGACACAGCAGTGCCGGGGGAGCCCGCGGCTGTGCTGCTCCGCCCTGACCTGCCGGACGCTGCAGCCAGGGGGGTTTTCCCATTTCCCCAGCGCTTTCCATCACGACACAACGCCGTGAGAGCAGCACGGCATCAGCCTGGGATGCCCAACCAGGCAGGAGGGATGCTCCGGGAGCCGGCAGCAGCATCCCACCGCCCCGGGACCCCAGCGCTCCCTCCCAGCCCCGCGGGCTCGCACTGGCAAGGAGTGGATGTCGCCAATTAAGCTGACAAACAGCGAGCCATAAAGCTCCATCATGTCAGGGAACTGCCTGAGATGCCCACAAAAAGCCGTTATATCACCTGCAACAGCCCGCTCATTGATTTCCCCACCTCCCAGGCACAGAAACTGTTGCTCTTTTATTAGCAAAGCTTTGGAAATTCCTCCCCATCACAGCAAAAGAGGCAGCCCGGGCAATTTTGCAACTGCTGTGGCTGAATTATGAAAGGGGGGATTGACAACCGCGCTAAAAGCCATCAAGGGAGGCAGAAAACGAGAGCCTCCTCTGCCTGATACACAACACCACATTGAGGGTAACCTGGGGGGATGTTTCTCTTCCAGCTGGCCACCCACTGAACGTGGGCATGAGCACCTCCAGTGCCCCACTGCCAGCTGGTGAAATGTTCCCCAAAGGAGACCCAGCCCATTGCTGGGGCACAGCAGTTTCCCTGAAAACAGGAATATGAGATCTTGACCCAACAGAGTTGCTGCCCTGGGAGAAGAGACTTGAGGCAGAGGTTCATGTTTTTGTGGGGTGTCCCCAGCCTGGGCTTTGCCTTGCTCCTTTTTGAAGTCAAAGCTTTGCTCCCTGGGAATCCAACCTGGAAAAGGTCAGTTGTGTGTTCAGTGAATGGATTTGCAGCAGGAGGAAAGCCCATTTTTCAAGCCAGGCCTTCCCACAGGGATGACCCAGATGTTGTGGACACTGACGGACAGGAGCCTGCAGAAAAGCCCCAGGTACTGCAGCCCCTAAACTTTCCCCAACCTGCCTGTTGCTGATCTCCAAGAAGAAATGAAGTTAATGAGCCTGAAATAGAAATTAAAGTCCTGAAATAGAGGGGGAAATGCCAGCACTGCTCCCTCCCCGCTGCCCACGCAGCCCGGGGAAGCGACGGCAGGAGATGAGCAGGGACCTGCAGGTGGGTGTGAGACACCAAACCCTGCCTGGCTGGGGGAAGATTTCAGCTCTGAAAGAGGAGTTTCCTCATCACCCCACAGACTAAAACGCCACTCAGGATTTCCCTGCTGGCATTTCCCCACCTGTGTGTGTTCTGCAGCAGCTTCCAGCAATGGGACTCACTGTGCCCCCGCTTTCCAGGAATGGAAATTGAGCATCAGAGCAGGGGTGCATGAGCGTGGAGAGGCAGAGACACCGAGACACAGAGCATGGAGACCCTGATCCACCTCCTGCTCACGGGTGCTGCCAGACTGTGCTCGCCCATGGGGGTTTCATCCCACTCTGCCCAGTGCAGGAGAGGGCAGGGGGTGAAAGCACCAGTGAGCCCAGAGCTGGGAGACGTCAGCATGGCTGGGAAATGTGAAAATGGGGATGCTGGAGATGCCAGTGTGCCCCCCTGCAGTTCAGGTTTCCACAGGGAAGCCCTAACCTCTCCTGTCCCTCAGTAATGCCCCAGCCATGACCTGAGGGCTGGGGACATCCTGATGTGCCAGTCACCAACTGCTGCCACTGCCAGGACTGGCTGTCACCCAGCAGCCTCCAGAGGGCTCGGAGGAATTGCTAAAAACCCAACCAACCAAATAAAAAAAGCCTGCACCAACATATTGCACAGGCCCCTTAAAAATTATTTCTCTTTTCTGCTAAAAAAACAGGAATATGATAAGCAAGAAGAAATCCCTGAGTGACCCAGGCCAGGACATTCCCCGTGCCCGGTCCCAGGCGATGCCCAGCGCAGGGAGGGAGGCAGGGAAGCCTCCACCTGTGTCGGGCAAACCCCGAGGATCCCTCTCGCTGCACCACGGGCCGCAGGGAAGTCCAGCAGCAGACTGCACTGCCGAGCAGGGACGGAGATCGCCTGCCGTAAGCCTGGAGAAACCTGCCGCTTAGGAATCAAGCTGAAGGAGAATAAAGCACCCAGGCACTGCTTCACCCGCTTCATCCCCCGCTCCAGCCGCCTCCCCTCCCTCCTTCCCAGGAATGCTGCAGGAGGCACCTGCGCTGCCCACCCCCGGCACACCCCGGCAGCTCCGCAGTGGCCGTCACAGGTATCCTCATTATCCTCATTAGTGCAGCGACTCTGTCGATGCTGGCAAAGCCCCCCGGGGTGTTTCTAAAAATAGGAGGCTCCCTGCAAGTCCCCTGTCCCTGCGGGGACACTCAGGATGCTGGGCTGGGGCTCCCCGCCCCTGCCGGGATCCAACACACCGCCCTGCAGGAAAGTGCTCCCTTTTGTGCTCTCATTTCACCTCTTTAAACACACAGATAATGCTGGCGAGAAGGCGACAGAGATTGTGACAGATCAGTTGATGGCCATGGAGAAAATCCAGATTTAAGGCTCCTGCAGTGACACTACACGCCCTGAGCACATACAGCAAGAGACGGGCTTTCCCTGCTCCAAAAAAAAATCAAAGCAAGTTTTGCCTCAAATATTAACAGCACCTGGATCACACCCAAAACCTTCACACAGGCGAGACACCGACTGCTCACCACCCACCCACCCTAAAAGCATCGCCCCTGATTTGGGGTTCTCCAGGGGCTTTACCCCAGGGCCCTTCACGCACAGGCAGATTCGGGGTGTATTTCTGCGAGGGGCAGAGTTAAGGTGGCGAGAGGAGCCCTGAGCAGGAACCCCCTGACCCACATTGGGAAAGCTCTGCCTCAATGCTGCAATCGACACCGATTTTTGCATGGTGAAGCAAACCCTGCAGCCGCAACAGAGAGAGAGGGCAGGACCGAAGCTCAGGGAGGGTGACACCAGGCAGGGCAGCCACCAAGAGCTGCCTCCCAGGTTTTCACACCCACTCCAGGGCAGCAGAGCCAGGACAGGCACAGCAAACACTCCCTTTCGCATCGAGCCACAACACGACTCTCATTCCACACGGAGAGGCTTCCCCTCCCTCCCAAACCCCTCCTTTCGTTTTGGTGCCCTGGATTTGGCAAGCGCCACAGCCTGCCTCGAGACACGGCACTTGAGAGAGGAAACGGTCACATCTGGAGGCGGTGCCAGCTCCTGGCATCGTCAACTTCGCCACAAGTTCACCACCCCCGCATGGTGCCGGGGTGGGGTCACAGCACCTCGCTGCCCCTCACACACCCCGCGCGGCCCCGGGCCGGCAGCTCCCCTCGCCCTCCGCTACTTACATCGTCATCCTGCACGCTCAGGGGGATATCCAACATGCACATCTGCACAGGCTGCACCAGAGCCTTCTGCACGTTGAACAAAGGTTTCGCCTCCATCTTCCCGGGGATGGAGGGGCTGCTCATCCTCCTCCTCCTCTCTCTGTCTCTCTCCTCCGCCGCTCCTCTCCCAGGAGGAGCAGCTCCAGCCCAGGCGGCGAAACCGATCGGAGATCTCTCCCCGCGTCCAATTTTGTCAGCGCATCTCGCCAACAGCTGCTGCTCCTGCCGCTCCTACGAGGTCTTGTTTCCTCCCTCGCGAATCAAAGAGCCGCGAGGAGCTGCACCGGGAGGCTGAGCGTGCGCGGGTGTGAGCAGCGTGTGCGTGCGTGTGTGTGTGTGTGTGAGCAGCCGCCGCCGCTCCCCGGGCTGGGGAAGCGGCCCTCGGCCAGCCTGCCCCGGCTCCCCTGCCTGCCCCCAGCTTCTCCTTTTCTCTCCGGGTAACCTCCGGCTGCTGCTCGGCCCCGCCGGGAGCTCCCCAGCCTCATCGACATGCGTGGCACTCGCCGAGCCCGCGCATTGTCTTGGAGACGCACAACAGGTCCTGCCTGCTGTTGGTTTCTGATTAGGATCAAACCGCGTCTGCAGCACTTACAGCGTTTCCCTCTGGCTGTTGTGACAGGCAAACAGGCAGAGCTGGAAGGATGAGAGGGTGTGAAACAGAGGGAGCATGAGTGGTCCGAGCTGGAGCCTCCCCCTTTTCTTCCCGTCTCTTCTCCCATCCCTGTTTTCCATTGTCAGAGGCAGTTTCAACTCAAGCCTCCTGTACTCGAAGGACCACAGTGGGGTTTAAATAATTCACGTGCACAGAGTGCTCGGGAGCCTTATGGCACTGGGAATGCAGCATGGCACTGAGAGACCATCAGTGCTGGTGATCACTTCGTTTGTAGGCCAATTGTGCTGGGCAAGTTCTGCCCAGGTGAGCATTCCCAGCAGCCTTTCCCACTGGAGAATCTGTGAATCCAAACTGCAGCTTTGCTAAAGGAAGCGTGGCACAAAATCGGGTGGTTTGCCATGAAAACCTTCCTTTGCACCCTCCTATAGAATTTTCACCAACAGCAGCAGTGGGGTGGGAGTCTCAACATGGAGCAACTCAGTGTTATCACCTGCAGACACAGATCACACGGATGTTTGCTCCCACAAACAGGAGTGGACCTGGAGCCAAGCCCATGAGCCACCACCTCGCCCTCAACAGCTGCAGAGCCCAGCTCAGGGTGTCTCATCCCAGCGAGGGCAGCAGGAGAGAAGCAGTTTGGTGGGTTCATCCATTCACACCCAACCAGGAGAGACACTGGGGCCAGCTGCCTACCCAACAGAGAGACCAGGGTGAAAATCCCCACTGCCTTCAAACCAACAGGAGTTTATGTCCTTACAGCTGCCCTTCTTGCTGGGCCCAGCAGGGATGACACAAACAGGATGAACAGACCCTACTCCAGGCGTTTGGGGTGGCTTTGCAGGTCGCACTTTGAAGAGACTCTTGCAGGGCAAAGGTTGGGACTGTGCGTCTTTTCCCGGCTTATCCCAAACGCGGCCGCTGCCCGAGGCCACGAAGGCGGCTCGCAGCACGCCCGGGTGTCGGAGCAGAGCCGAGGAGCCCCGCTGAGCCAGGCATTCCTGCGGCCTTAGGTAAGCCGGGCTTGGCCAGCCCCGCTCAGCGCCGAGCCAGGGCCGGGCTGACTCATCCGCGCAGGAGGCAGAGCCAACTGAGCCGGCCTTAGAGGGGTCTCACACACACACAGACCCTCTGAGCCGGCCTTAGAGGGGTCTCACACACACACAGACCCTCTGAGCCGGCCTTAGAGGGGTCTCACACACACACAGACCCTCTCAGCCGGCCTTAGAGGGGTCTCACACACACGGACCCTCTCAGCCGGCCTTAGAGGGGTCTCACACACACGGACCCTCCGTGCCACCCGCAGTCGGGGCTGGGTCCCTTCCCAGCAGGCCGGGGCAGGGTGTGGGGCTGGAGCGGGGTCTGGCCCACCATTCCCGGGGGAAATGCAAGGATGAGAAAAGCAGCCCTCACATGCTGCAGGAATGGGAGCTAATGGGCAAGCCTGGAACAAGACCAAATAGGGATAAACCCACCATAAATTAAGTTTTAACTGGAAATTAGGCAGCTTTTTCATCCAGCAGATGGCTGAGATGAGCAGCAGAGAGGACAAGAAGGCAGCACTGCAGCAGCCCCGGGGATGGATTCGCAGGGGAGATCACAGCTGGACAAGCCAAAATTTCCAGGGCCATGCCCCAGCTGCTGACTGACAGAATTTTGGCAGCTCTTTCCATGGCACAGAGGCAGTGCCACAGCCCTGGAAACTCCTTGGCACAGGCAGTGTCTGTCCTGCTCCTTCATGATTCCTTGGTGACTCAAGACAAAGTGCATTCCCATGGAGGACTGCCCCACATTCCACCAGCACCAAACCCTGCCCTCAGCACAGGCAGTGCCCACAGCTCTGCTTCCAGGAAAGGTGATTCAAACCTCGGCTTCAACCCCAGCTCAGGTTACTCACCTGCCTGCAACAATTGGTCAGCAGAGCTCGGCTTTCCAACAACAACTTTCCAGTAACAACCTGGGCTTGGTCAGCTGAGATTGCAGCTTCCAAACATCCCGAGAAGGGCACTGATTTCACACTCAAGTGCCAGAGTCTCCAAGGGCTACCATTCCCAGGAACTCACCATCCTGTTCAGCAGCTGATCTGTACCATGGGGATGGGAATCTCTGCAGAGGTGGTGTGGAGGTGTAGGAGTCCCATCACCTGCTGGTTCCCTGGTTTCTGGGGCTCCCCTGGACTTCAAGGGCTAGGGATAGACTCAGAGGTGGTCACACACCTCTGCCAGGGCGTCAGTCTGCTCTGCTGATCCCCTGTGACCTCTCACCCAGCTGCCATAAAGATGCCAAAAGGGACAATCCTTCTGGAAAAGTCACAAACAACACAGGCAGGCTGCAAAGGAAAGCAAAGCTCCAAGTTTAGAGTCCCAGGAGGGACACCAGGCAAAGCAGCAGAAGCAGAGGCTGGACAAAAGGAGAGATGCCCCAGAGAACCATCTCAAGCCAACAGGAACAGGACACAGTGGATTTACAGGACATGGGAGCTGCTGTACATGGAATGCTTTGGTCACAGGTAACCAGCCAGAACTTGAGGGCATTGACACAGCCCCAGAGATGGTGTGGGGCCTTCCCCTCCTCTGCTGGGGCCAGCTCGTGCGTGTCCACCCACCAGTGTCCCCAGCCACCAGGGAACAGGACTGTCCCTCAGCAGGAACCGGCAGGGTGGCTTTGAACCCTTTCCCACTGGGAGATTTCCACGTGGCAAAGAATCCCCCGCCATCAAACCAGCCCAGACAGGATGATCCTACGCAGATGTTTAAATGACAGCTTCATCCTCCTGCTCCTCCAGTCTGGCTGACGTGAGTGGAAACCGTGCCACGATCCCAGATCTGCCGGGAGCAGCAGCCGAGCCCCAAAACCATCCCCGTGCACGGAAAACAGAGGAGCCACTGGCACGGGACTGAGGTGCTGCTGCAGCCCCACAGCAGCGTGGGCCAGCCCTGCCAGGGTGCAGGAGAAATCTCCTCCTGGTGTTGCCTCTGGAGGACAGGGAAGCCCCAGCACGGGCGCTGATGTTTCCCCGTCTCATTCCGCACTGGAGCTTTATTGTGGCGGCTCCAGCTGAGCAGATAAAGCCCATCATGAGACCTCAGTGCTTAGCAACCATTACTGGGAAAATACTGTTTTCCAGTAAGAGTCTTGGCAGGAACAGAGCAACTGCAGGGAGAATTCATTGCAATTCCTGTGCTGGGTGCATCCTGCTCCCAAGTGCTCCGCTGCTGCCCCAGGGAGAGGCCGGCTCCCGCACTGGGAAGTGCATCCATGCCTTAAGGTCCAAACAGCCTCTGTCACCTTCCAAAACCAGCATTTTGAGCACCCCACGACTGAACCTCTGCACAGTTAAATGCAGATTTCAGGGACAGGCTCATGCACAGGAGGATCTCAGCACCCAGCATTGCTGCAATGGTGTTGACATTTGGGAAGCTCCAAAAACCAGTGACCTACCTCTCCCCGTGACGCTGGGCATTCCTGACACCCCGTGACTCACAAAGGCACACCTAAGGAACACTGACTCCAATGCTTGATGTCAAGCATCAAAGCCCTCCACAAAATGAAAGAAATTCCCCGGGAATGACAATGGCGAGTTTGTTTTTCAAGGGAAATTGCAACTCCCGTGCCCAAACATCACAGCATCCTGCACCGGAGTGCGGCACTTGAGGGAAATTACACAAAACCCTGCAGGTTTGTTTTCACTGTGTGAGGCTGATAGAAAGGCAAAGGGGAAAGAAAGCGGCGTGACGAGTAAATGGCAAATGGAAAATCCCAACAGCTCTTCCCCTTTGACACTTCTCAGTAATAGAAAGAGGAAACCTGGTTTCAAAACCACAGAAAACCCAAACGAAGGGGCATTTCCTTGGAGAAACGTGGTGTTTACAGAAAGCCTGTGGGTAGATTTAGAGGGGCAGACATAGAGATGGAGCCTGGTAGGACTTCTAAGAGACCATGAGCAGGTAGGATACCTATTTCTCAGTGAAAATCAAAATCACCTTGCCATCTAAGAGGGATTTAAAACGGGATACACAGAAGCACCCACAACCTGTCTTGTCACAGACTAGCTGTGGGAATGAATTCCATTGATTTCAATCTGCACCCTTGTTTTCAGGCATTTATTTGGAGAAGCCACCGTCGTTTCCCCAAAGTCACTCCTGAGAGAAGGCACAGCCTGTGCCGCACCTCACGCCTCTGGAAAGCCCCGTCTGGCACTCGGCATCCTGAACAAATTCCCATGCTCCCCAGAATAGATGCCTATGCAAAATTAATTCCCAATCAAGCCCGTGCAAAGCATGAGACGGCCTTTTAATAGGTGCAGAGCAGCAATTACCAGTGTGGAGTGAAAGCCAACAAGCATTAAGGAAGGGTTGGGGGAAAAACCAATTAGTTTCCTTGGGATTCCTCCACGCACTTGCCACTTGAGGGATTTCCATTTTCACGCTCCCCTGGGGGCTGAGCGCACCCCGGGAGCCGGCGTGTCCCCGCGGGGAGGGGGACAAACCCCACGGCCTCCCCTGCCGCGGTCCCCGGGATGCAGCTGTGCCGGCCCGGTCTCCATGGAGACTGTCACCGCAGCAACGGGGACCTGCCGTGCTCCTGGGGCTGGGGAGGATGCACAGGGGGCCGGGAGCGCCGCTCCCAGCCGGGAAAGGGAACATCGGGTACCCAAACGCCGCCTTTCCGCCTCCCTGCACCGGCAGGGGGAAAGGGATCCTGCAGCCTCGGCCCCTGCCGGAGGTGAGTCCCAGGGGAGCTGGGAATACCGAGCTGGCACGGTGGGAACGGCGTGGGGAGGGAGCCGTGCTCGGGGCTGTCATGGCAACAGCTGATGGAGTCTCCACAGCCTCCCTTCCTGCGGAGGTGGGGACGGAGCTCAGGACGGGAACAGCCCTGCAGCAGCCCCCGGGGTGGGCAGAACTGCTCTAGGAGGGGATTCCTGCCCTTCCACCTGATCCCCTGCGTTCCAGGAGGGCTCAGACGCGGGGTGGGGGAGGACCCCGTGTCCCTGGGCACATCCCCACTCCCTCCTGCCCCCTTTCCAGCCCACCGCGGGAGGGAAGGAGGAGGACAGCACCGCACAGCTCCTCGCAGTCCTTGACTGCTCCCACCACCCCTCCTTGGTTCACCCCGGAATGGTTTCCCAGCAGACTGAAGCCTTTCCATGACACGTCCGTGGTGTCCCCACCCCACCCGCGGCACACGGGGGAGACCCGGGCGTGGCTCTCCTGTGGGAAATCCCTGGCACAGGGCCCACACCCCTTTGGTGCCTGGGTTGCTGGGCTGTGTGTTCTCCTGCACGGCTGCCCCACTTCCCAGGCTGGGCACACACTTTTGAGCTGGCACTGCAGGACCGTGCCACAAACTGCCACATGCCCAGTGCTGTCCCCTGCAGCTCCAAACCTAAGGAAAATCCTCATCATTTCCCCAAACACCTGCCTGGCAGGGGAGCCTGCAGCACGGGCAGACTGGGGACAGGAATAATCTCCCAAAGGTCAGCACATCCTGTCCCCTGTAGGGCCAGCTCTGGACACTGACCTTGCAGGGCACAGCACAGGTCACAGCAAAGCTCAGCTGTGCCCACACCAGCCCTGCAGCAGCACCAGGTGCTTCCCACTGCAAATACCTTCACTGGAGGAGAGAAAGCTGCCAGGGGGAACGGAGAGCTGAGGGTATTAGCGAGCCATGGCAACCCCCAACCGTCACCAATCAGGATTTTTCCGCAGGGATTTATTCCAGCTGCCAGCAGGCCAGAGCAGCAGCTGCGTGTGGCAGGACCAGGCTGGCAGCAGGGCCAGGATATCACTCTGGGCAGGACATCACATCTGCAGGCAGCCAGAGCTGGTGCCCAGCACAGCCTGGAGCGTTCCCCAGAGATGGGGCATCCACTAATTCACCCACTTGGCCGAGCCCCCAGCGCTGGGCTGGGCTGTTCCCTTCAGCACAATTCCCAGGGCTTAGCTGGAGCTTAAACAAACCCAGAGGAGGAGGTTCCAGCCCCCCCAGCCCTGGAGCTCGCTCTCATCGTGCAGTTTAACACAGCCCCAGCTCCTCACCCGTGCTTTAACCCACACTACCCGTGGCCAGGAGGTTATCTGCAGACCCACACCGCTGCTCCCTGGCAGACAGCAAACCCCGGGCTCCTGAGATAAGACACACGGCTCTGGCAGCCTGCAGCCTGCCAGCCCCAGTCCCTGAGCCAAAGGCTCTCCCAGTGCTCCCTCTTCACGCCTGTTCTGCAGCCTCCAGGGATTAAAGAAGCCTCCACCACGTGCAGTCCCCTCTCTAACAGCCAAGGGGATGGGAAACGCTTTTTGCACGGCCAGATTCCTGGAGCAGGTTGATTTTTTTCTGGAAGTTTCCCTCAGGGCTCCCGTTCAGCTGCTCCCCAGCCTCCCACTCTGACAGAGAAGGGTTCCAGTGGCTTTCTTGGCTGCCAGGCTGTGCAGAGCTCTCCTGGGGCCCTGGGGCAGACAGGGAGAGGCATTCCAGCCTGGAATCCCCTGCAGGAGGGCAGGGAAAAGGCATTCCAGCCTGGAATCCCCTGCAGGAGGGCAGGGAGAGGCATTCCAGCCTGGAATCCCCTGCAGGAGGGCAGAGAAAAGGCATTCCAGCCTGGAATCCCCTGCAGGAGGGCAGGGAGAGGCATTCCAGCCTGGAATCCCCTGCGGGAGGGCAGGGACAAGGCAGAATGGGACTGAGCACACCCCGAGGCTCTCAGCCCTGGAGGAGACAGTCCAAAGAGCACAGAAAGCCTTCCCTGACCTCCTGGGGGCTGTGGGCAGACCCGGGCTGTTCCAGGCCTGGCCCCTGTGCAGTGCAGAGGTGCAGCCCACCAGGGAGGGTGCTGCATGTTGGGGACAGCAGTTGTGAGCTGCCTTTGCATTACAGGAACTCACAAACCCATCCTGCCAACCTGCTGTCTCCAGAAGTTTGGTGGCAGCAGAGAGGAGGGCAAAGCCCCCCAGGCACTGCAGAGCAGCACCTGCTCTCAGCTCTCAGGCCAAGCCATCATTTTTGGCTGGAGAAAGGGGAAATTCTTGGGTTCCGTGCACCAGCCCAGCAGCAGACACAGGAGCTGGGGAACATGCAGCACTTTGGGACCAGCACCACGGGGCTGCATCAGTGCCCTGACTGCCTGGGGAATGCCAGGCCCTGCTCCAGCTGGGATCCTTGCAGCTGGTGAGACACACGGCCCACACGAGTTGGTTGAGAGCAGCCTCTGCATTTCAGAGAATCACAGACTGCCCCAGACTGGAATTGATCCACGAGGACCATCAAATCACTCCTGGTCCTGCACAGACACCCTAACAATCCCGCCCTGTGCATCTCTGAGAGCATTGTCCAAACACTCCTGGAGCTCTGGCAGCCTCGGGGCTGTGCCCACTCCCTGGGGAGCCTGGGCAGTGCCAGCACCCTCTGGGGGAAGAGCCTTTTCCTAATTCCAACCTAACCCTCCCCTGCCACAGCTCCAGCCATTCCCTCGGGTGCTCTCACTGCTCACCGGAGCAGAGAGACCAGAGCTGCCCCTGGACTGTCCCTCATGAGGAAAGTGCAGACCTCAAAGTCCCCTCCCATCCCCTTTTCTCCAGCCAAGAAGCCAAGTGACCTCAACCACTCCTCTCGTGGCCCCACTAGACCCTTCACCCTTTTCTCTGGACACTTTCCAATAGCCCTACATCCTTTTTCCCCTGATTTCCAGGGGGCCCCAGCAGCGTGGGGAGCACCAGGGCTGGGGGCAGCACGTCCCCCCCTCGAGCAGCACTGCAGCCCTGGCCACACACCCGTGCTGTGGCTGTGCTGGCAATCGGATGAGGCTCATTCCCAGGGGCCCACCATTGATTTCCGTTGCCTGACGACAGGAAAGCTTTATAATCCTATTAACTAAACACCCTTTCAAGCAGCACTGGGGAAGAGTGCAAAGGGGACTTGTATAAGCAGTCACAGCCACCCAGCCCCACTAAAAGCCCCAAAAGCAGGGCTGTGACACCCACAGTGGCCAGGGAGGGGGTCAGTGGTGGCCAGCACAGGGAAAATTCGGATCCCACCAAGAAACGCAGGCTCTGGCTGCAGGTCACTGAGCCAGGAGACTTTGCACAGGGACGTGGTGCCCACACAGGCAAATTCACAGCAGCAGGCAGGCCCCTGAAATGCTGACAAATATCGCTGCACCTGGTCCTGCTTAGGGGTGTTTGACAGCAAAAGATACACAGCTCGGGCCAAAATATACAAACATTCCGTGGGAGAATGGGAATTTGCTCGCTGCTTTCTAAGGAGAAGGGATACGTTTCATCGTATTTGTAAAACGTTTCAAGAGTGCAGCCCTCCCCCCCCAATTCAGCATCGACAGCCAGAGTGGGGGGAAAAGCCATAAATCGAGCGCACAGGGGATGTAAAATCGCAATTTCCGAGGCAGTCCCGGGTACCCAGAGCCGGGCTGCATTTCCGTGAGAGCGGGAGAAGCCCCCGGGCCCCGCTGAGCTCCAGGGAAACGCCGCTGAGGGGTCAGGGATGGGAACAATCCCCGGGTCCTGCGGCCGCACGTCCCTCCGAGTGCCACATCAGGGGCTGCGGCACCGCGCAGGGCAGGGCAGGGCCCCGGCTGGTGCCTCGTGGGGCTGAAATCCCCGCGGGATCCCTCCGAGCGGCAGGTGGGGATGTCCGCAGCCTGAGGAGGAGGAGGCTGTGCGCTGCGGCAGCAGGGACACCGTGCGCCTTTCCAGCAGCAGAAACGCGCCTTCCCCTGGCCGTGGCAGCACTTTTCAGCCATCTCCCCTTCCTCTGCCTTTAGTTACTCACACAGCGCCGCAGAGCGCCGGGGCTGCTGTTTTCCCCGGCGGGTTATGGGCGCAGAGGCACAGGACGGGCTCCGCGTCAGGGGACGTGGTGCCACAGCACCACCCGCAGTGCCACGCACGCAGGGACAGCACAGGAGGCTGGGCACGGTCTCCTAAACAACCCCTCCCTCCTTTTGGGTTTATCCCAGCGGGGCAAGATCATCTGGAGAAGGAGAGTGTCCAATCCAGCACTGGGCACAGGCTCTGCCTCCCAAACCCCCACCAAGGCACGGGGCTGGCCCCAGCCTCCTTATTCTGGTGGCACCGAGGACAGCACAGCCACCAGAAGAGCCTTCCTGTCACCATGGAAATGCTGAACGGGAGGGCTTGAAGCCTGCTGGGACTTTTCAACCTCTGCCAAGAAAAACAGGGCCCTTCAAAGATCCACAAGCCCTCGTTTGTACGAGGGGAAGGCTTGTGCTCCCTTTGGCCTGCTGGTCATGGGGCAGAACATGTGGGACTTCTCCCAGGGCAAAAACTTCATGGGCTGAGATAAGAACAGCTTAATTATTGAGGTATAGTAATAATAATGATGATGATGATGACGATGATGGTGATAAAGAAAGGACACCCTGCTCCTCCAGCCTCCACACAGGCAAAGCTCAACCCCATCCCTCAGCTGCTCCTGCCCTGGGCCAGCTGCCCTCTCCCACAGACACCCCACAGCTGGGGCAGCAGCACCTCCCTGAGCCTGCACAGCAAACGCTTTTGCACACCTCGACCACAATCGCCACCGTGGGAAGCCTCCTCCATCCCCTCCCAGCAGATTCCACCAATGGCTCTGCCCCTGGGGCTGCCCAAGCTCCTTGGAGAGGGGCTGAGAGCAGCCAAGGTTCCTTGTAATTCAGGGCCATGGCTGTGTTCCTGCTGTCTGTAATTCAGGACCATGGTTGTGCTCCCGTTCTCTGTAATTCAGAACCGTGGCTGTGTTCCTGTTCTCTAATTCAGGACCGTGGCTGTGTTCTGTTCCCTGTAATTCAGGACATGCAGCAATCCCCATGACCAAGGTGTTCCTGCCTGCCCTGGACTTGGCCTGGCTGCCCGTGGTCGTTATTCAGGTCCCCGGGGAGGTGAAGAGCTGCGGGACATCGCCGAGAGGGACAGGCAGGAAACGCTCGGTGGGAAATCCGCCGCGGGATGGAGCCAGCGGGGCCAAAGGAGCAGGGCAGGGCGGCTGCTGGAGATTTCAAAGGGACCTCCTGGCTGCGCTCAGGGATGACCTCGACCTCCCCGTTCCGTGCCGAGGGCTCGCACGGAGCCGGCCGGGCTCCTTCAGCGCCTTGCAGGGTTTGTTTCCTGCCGCCAGCCCGTGTTTATGGCAGGGCAGTGGGAAGCAGAGCGGGACTGCACGGAACAGGAAAGATAAAAAGGGACAGCGGATGTGCCATGAGCCAGACTCGCCTCGCAGGGAGTTCTCAGCCCACACGAGAGCAGGGCTCACACGGCCACATCCCGAATGCCGGGCACAGCATCACCCCCGGGCTGTGCCAGCAACCTGCACATCCCCTCCAGGATGCCTGCAGTGCTCCTCCAGCGATCCTGGCCAGCCCACAGCGATGTCTGCACCACACCTCGCTCATCCTTTCTCCTCCTCCCTTTCTCCTCTAGACCCTGCAGGGATGTGTGGGGCCTGGTGTGGGATGCCTTGACATCCCACATGTTCTGCCATCCCAGAGCTCTGCTACCACATCTAAAGCTTCTGGTTTTCTCCAGATGCCACACAGGGCAGGACAGACCAAGGAAGGGTCTGTCCTTCAGGCTCTGCTCTCCATCCTCTCTGACCCATCAGGGCACCACTGCACCCCTTCCTTCTCCCCAGCCCCTTCACCCTGCTCCCCCTTTCTCCCATTTTCGGAACCTCTCCCCAGGCAGGGGTGGTGAAGGACACTGAATTAGGGCTACACCTCTTCCAGGGAGCATGTGAGGTTCACAGGGAGCCCTCAGGGCCACGGCAAACCCGGGAGCACCGAGGGGGCTGTAAATCCTTGCCGAGGATGAACTCCCTCTGCACTGCAGGGCCTCGGGGGAGAGGAAACTCTGCGATCCCGCAGCACGCCAGCACCGAGCCGCCTCTGACGTCAGCTGTTGTCCACAAACTTCGCCTCTGACCCGCGGCCAAGGCGTGCGGAGCGCCCGCGGGGACACCCGCGCCGCCCGGGGAGCCGAAAGGTCCCCAGGAAAATCCAGGCAACTTAAAAAACGCGAATCCTCACGGAAAACAAACAGATGGGTGAACCCCCCGCCGCAGGTCACGCGGGCCGGGCTCGGGCGATCCCGTCAGGAAAAGCTGTCAACATCTGGAGGCTCCTCTCTAGCAGCGCATCCCGCGGCAGCCGGCGCCGGGCGGGGCGGGATGGGTTTTATTTGGGAGCACACGAACAGCTGGCGGCAGCTGTCACAGCCACCCCTGAACGCCAGGGCTGTGACAGCCCAGCCACAGCGCCCCGGGCACGTGGAAAAAAAACCCGCTGCTGATGTGACAGCGGCGGCGAGGATGCGGCAGCCGGGGGAGCGGCACGGGCACCTCTCGCTGATGGAAAGGTCACGCGTTCCTGCTGTTTACGGAGCGCTGGGGGACAGCTGCGGCAGGGCCTGGCTGCTGACAGCGGGGACAAGCACAAAGGGGAGCGGGGGGATCAGGGATTTCTTTTTATAGGAAGGACGCGGTGATTGACGCGGCCTGGCTGAGGTCTCACGGGGTTGGACCTGGGATCTCCGAGGATGGAGCTGGATCATGTCACTCAAGGCAAGCGCGGCTCCTCCTGGGTGGGCAGTGCCCGAGCACCGAGCTCTGCTTGTCCCAGCAGAGCCCAGTTTGGCGTGCTGGGCTTTCCCAGGGAGCCGGACGCTGGCCCTGTCCCCGCTCCCGTCACCGCTGACCATTCCCAGCGCCAGGGAAGCGAACCCACGGCAGTAACTCATAGGGAAAACAACAGTGCCATCTGCTGCACGGCCCCGCCGGGCTCGGGGCAGCCCTGGCCGGCCCACGCAGGGTCACACGGCCTGGCAGTCCCACCGGGCACATCACATCCCCAGGCAGCGCCGAGCCAGCAGCATCCCTGCAAGTGGGAAGGGAGCCTCACCGCTGTCCTGAGGGCCAGCCACAGCTGGATGGCCTCTGGTTTGCACAGAAAGCACAGGACAGCAGGATGAGAGGCAGAGCAGAACGTCCTGGAGCCCATCTAGTGACTGCAGAGTGTGAAGGACGTGGAGGAGGGAACAGGCTCACTTGGCAAAAGCAGGCAAAACCTCTCCTCTATCAACACCCTGGAGCTGAGACCCATCTTCTATCCTCTCCACAAGCAAGGGGAGGAGGGACACAGCCCCTGACACTCACCAAGACTTGGCAAGCTCCTTCACACCATCCTGAGCATCACCTTTGAAGAGAAATCCCAGATCCTGGCAGCAGACACCGTGCACGCCCCCCACCTGTGCTGTATCACCCCGATACCTCAGGGGAACTCCATGTGGTGGGGACACCTGGGAGGGCAGGGTCAGCCTGGGGGAGCTGACAGCAGCTCCTCTGCCCCTCCAGGCTCAGCACCCACGTGCAGCTGCCAGTTAAGGGGCCCTGCCCCACGAGTGGTGGCAGCTTGGTGGCAGGTGAAGCAGTTTCCCTGCACACACTGCCTGGGAAGCGTGCTGGCATCCTCGTCAGATGGGTTGCTATAGCAATGGGAAAGGTATCAGAAGCAAAATCCATCTTGATGGACAGTGCAGACTGCTTTGAAGATCACCACCTGAGATCAGAAGCCCTGATTGCCCTGATCAGGTCCAGCACTCAGGCACCACTTAGGGAATGACAGAGTGAAAACACTACGAGGAGATGAAAAACACAACCCCAAAGATGCCCAGAATAACCAAAGCCCTGAAAAGCCCCTCATTTCTTCACTTAAAGAGTCTTCTCTGAGCAAACTGGCTCAGAGACAACACACTGCACTGAGCTAGGGGATGTCAGATCCATCATTACAACATCCCAGAGATTTATTCTGGAGCCTGCAGCAGTCGCTGCATCCTCTGCTCACGTCTGATCAGCCCAGGCACACAGACTCAGGCGTGAGTGGGAGCTCCAGATGGAGCGGCTGAGCCACGCCGAGGAGGGACTTTGCATCTCTCCACCTGCCGCCTCCCAGCCCCTGCTGCCAGCTGGACCCTTGCTCGCTGTCACTTGTTGCCAGCTCGCCCCCCTGGCCCTGCAGAGCAACACCAAGAGTTAACTCCGAGCCACTGGAGCCACTTCAGACGCTGGGAGCAGATGAAAGGAAAGACAAAACCAAAGGCAGCCCCGCGTCCTGCCCCCAGCCGGCCCAACACCGCTCATCCACCATCTGCTCCCTTCTCCTGCCCAAACGGCCAGCAAGGGAGGGAGGGGATGAGTCTGCAGCCCTGGGAGCTTGGTTCAGGATGGAAGCCACCTTCTGACCCAGCTCAAGAGCAGGTTTCCATTTCAAAGGCTGAAATTCACCCTTGCCCTTGAACCTTTGCTTTCACATGTCAGGACACCTGGAACAACACACCTGCAGCACTTAGAGATGAAAAAAAAAAAATCTCCTTGTTTGCTCAGCTTATTTACTTTGCAACACTCAGTTTTACCAGTTGTTTGTGTGGGTCTTTCCCCTTAGCAACCGGGGAGAGGAACATTTACAAGGCATGAAAAATGTAGCTGTACAGCCCTCAGAACCGGCAGGGTGCGGCTGCGGGTGCAGCTGGAAATTCCTCTAAAGTGGTAGCCACAAACAGCGGGACCTCAATGAACTGCACCCCTTAAAAGGCAGAGTGGCTCATCCCCTTCAGCAGGCAGAGCCAGGACTTTAAACCTCTGCTCTCCACCCACGCAGGATCCTGGGCTTGGAACAAATATCTCTGCCTGCCTCAGTTTACCCATATAAAATATACCAATAAATAAATGTGTTCAATGGGGCAAGCCTAAAATAAGTGACAGGAAGATTAAAGTTGAAACCTTAATGTAAAACATTCCATAGGATGCCACATGCATTCCCCATGGGAGGATGAGCTCTGGGCATCTTTTTCTAGACAACCTCACACCTTTAATTTTCTGGATCTCCCAGCAAGATCAATCTTCCTCCTCCATAATGATGGAGAATTCTTGTTTCTGACCCTAGACAGGGTCAGGACCCAAACTCCAGTGTTTTGGTTGCCAATCCCTTTTTCCAAAGGGACATGCCACCACCCAGCCCACACACTGGGCCTGCCTCCCACACGTGCCCCCAAGAGAGCTAATTCAGCTTTTGTTTATTGGGCTGGACCAAGGTGAACGAGGCCCAGACCAAACAGACCCACAGGGTGCAGGAGGCAGCTCTGGAATGCACATTTTCCAGCCCAAAAATGGATCCCAGCCCACTTCTCCAGCACAGCATCAGCCCTTCCCTCGATTCATTGCTGGTCTCCAAGGAGCCATTGCTGCCCACTTACCTTCCCAGCACCCCCACAAGGGCCCCACAGCCCCCCCTTCCCAGGGATGGGATCAGGAGGGAAACATCAGAAGAGGAAGCCAAAAGTCAGAGGAGCATCAGGACCAAAGCCAGGGTCACGTTCTGGTGCCACCCCCAAAATTTCATACCTTTGCTCCATCCTCCCCTACCCCAAAAGCACCAGCGGGTTTGGGAGTGCAGAGCTTTAGCCCGTCTCAGCTCGATTTCGCTTTTTTGGCCTCACAAACACACCAGGCAGAGACAAGGGACCTGCTGATGCCACTTGTCCTGAGCGGTGCCCGGGGAGCTGGCCCTGGCTCGGCACGCAGCAGCGCCAGCCTGCCGGCAGCATCGCAGCACAGCGCCTGCTGCAGCATCGCAGCGCCTTCAGACCCCGTCCCAAACTGCGTTCCTTTCCTTCCCAATCCTTCAGCTCCTCTCCTCCCAGCCGCATTAACCATCACACGAACAGAAAGCAAAAAAAAAATTAAGAAAAAAAAAATTAAAAATTGAAAACCAGACTTTCCCCCGCTGCCTCGGCAAAGCCGCTGCTTCTCCTCCCCTAAAGCCCCCGCTGCAGAGCAGGGGCCCTGGCTGCGGGCACGGACAGTGACCCTGGCCCCAGCAGGCAGCAAGGCACGGCCACCTGCAGCTGCAGACCCCCGGCAAACCCCGCCAGAGCCCCCGGCACCGCGCACCCATCAGTCACCCGCCGCGGACACGCGTGGGCCGCCCTGAGCCCCGTCTAACGAGGCTCCTGGAGGGGACCGAGCCCGGCAGCAGCGCACCGACCCGGGGCAATCCGGGGGGGGACAAAGCCGGCCCGTGCCCCGCGCACTCACCTGGGTGTCGATCATCATCGTGCCCCGCTCATAGCCCCAGCGCCGCGCCGAGAGCCGCTGGCCCCGCTGCGGGTGCCGGGGCCGCACTCAGGGCCCCTCGGCGCTGCCCGGCGGCCGGGGGCGATGCTCCGTGCCGGCCATGGGCCCCCGCCGCCCCCGCCGAGCCGCCAGCGCCGAGCGCCGAGCGCGGCCGGGAGA
>VXBN01001790.1:644029-688795 GCA_013397395.1 Sinosuthora webbiana | reverse complement strand
AAAAAAAAAAAAAAAAAATTGGAAAGGGCTGAAGCAACGGAGAGGAACACGAACATCTCAAAACCAGATTTTCTGTGTTGGAAAAGATTACATGATCCACAGAGACATGTGACCCAGGGAGAAGGTTCAGAGCACATCTGTGATTGAAATAAACCCGAAGAAGTTCAGCCTGCTCTGAGCTGTGCCAGTTCTGTCTAAACTTGGGTCTCCAAAGCGCAGGCTGGAATTTGGGAGATGACTGCTAGATGAGTTCACACTGTTTGTCCTGTCAGACCAGGGCTCTTCCTGGCAATGCCTGGCACCAGCTCTCTGCTGAGAAGGTCCAAGAAATCCTGCTGCACACCAGTCAGGGATAACGTGCTCTGAGTGCAAGTTTCCTCCCGATTCTGACAAAAGGTGTTAGTTTAGATCACAATGCAGGAAAAATTATTGCCCTGCAAGGTTCTCTTTTTTTAAGGTGAAAAGGTCTTTACCAAAACCCAAGGTCTTCTTCTCCACAGGAAGGTCAAATTCCATTTTGGTCTTGTTAAGTTTCCACCAGGCCTCAGAAAAACACTCAGGCAAAGGCAATTCCAGCCATGCACTGGTTAACTGGCCTTTTGGATGCTTTTTTGTGTGCTACGGCCTCAAGCAGGATGTGTTCACTAAGAGTGGGAGTCCAGAAGCCTTTTCAGTCTCACCTGCACTTTAACTGCTCCTTCTGAAATGCATTTACACTCTGTTCTCCAGAGGAACTATCCACACATTCCCTTCCCAGTTTGCTCCTACCAGGAACAAAAATCCATGATGGGGCACATTCTGCAGGAACTAATTGTGGTGGGTTTGGTCGCGTGGAGGATCTCTCTGCAGGGATCAGGTGGTCAATTCCGGACCTCTTTGTAGTCCTTATTCACCGTGGAAAAGCGTATGAGGCGGATTTCCGAGGGCTTTGGCTTCCTGTCGTCCCATATGTACTCTGGAGAAAGCACCTTGGAGGGTTTGTGGGACAGGAAGTGCCTGTTGAGGTGACTCTCCTCCTGCCAGGCTGCCATGACCCCGTTGGCTTTGTCCGCCAGGATGGCCATGTGGCAGCTCCTGGTGAGCTCATAGACCTTCCTGACCGAGCCTCCAAACACGGCCCCTCCGTAGTAGAAATCCCCTTCTCCCTCGGGGATGAAGGCTGCTGAGGAGCTCCTCCTCTCATAAGGGAACTGCTCTCGTGGCACGTTGAAGTAGCCGGGGTGGATGGCTGCCACCGTGTCCCCCAGGGTCTCGGGGCCCCAGGGGTTGTGGAACACCATGTCGATGTCCAGGCAGAAGAGGTACTGCACCTCCCGGTGGCTCACCCGGGCCACGTGCAGGTTGATGGCCTCCATCCTGCGCATGGAGATCTCCTGCCAGCTGGAGTGTTTGTGGACGGGGACCACGGCCAGCCTGCGCCCTGGCCGCAGCTGGGCCTGGGGGATGCTCTGGGGGCTGTCTGTGAAGATGTAATAGTTCACCTGGAAGCCCCGCAGGAAGTGCCGCTCCGCCAACTCCAGGAAGCGACGCACGAACCTCGTGTACCTGGGGAGCACGGCAGGGACAGGGAGGGCCTCGCTGTGGAGAGGGACTTTCTGCGAGGGCGTGGAGTGACAGGGAGAAAGGGGAATGGCCTTCAGCTGAAGGAGGGCAGGGTTAGATCAGATACGAGGAAGGGATTCTTCCCCGTGAGGGTGGGGCACAGGTTGCCCAAGAGAAGCTGTGGCTGCCCCATCCCTGGAAGTGTCCAAGGACAGGTTGATGCAGCCTGGTCTGGTGGAAGGTGTCCCTGCCCAAGGCTGGGGGTGGAAGGAGATGAATTTTAAGGTTCCTTCCAAACCAAACCATTCAGGGATTTCAGGGGGATGCATGGTGGATTATGAAGGGCACGTTAGTGAATGCAAGGCAAGGAGTGAGGAGAGCTCGCTGATTGTCACTGCAAGAATCCACACACCACACATGCAGCAGGTGTAGTGGAAGATGAGGAATAAGTGGATTATCCCGGTTTTGACCAGCTCTAATTCCCAAACCACCTGCTAATTCTGAAAAAAAATACTGCCCACACCTCAGGTACCCCAGGTGTTGTCATCCTGTGGGCTTGTGTGATTACAGACACACCACATGGGCACACAACCCCCCTAGAAACCGGGACAAATTTCAGGAAAAGGGGAGCCAAAATCATCTTTCCACAGAGGAAAGGCATCACCCCAAGAACTGAGTGCTTCCCTTACTTTCCAACAGCAAAGGCTGTCACCCCTATGGTGAGGTTCAGGGGTCTGTAGGCACTGTCCAGGATCTCAGGATCGAAGGTCCCTTCCCAGACGATGGGAGCCAGCCATGGTGTGACTGTCAGCACATCCTGGCGCCTGAAGGGGGCAAAACCCAGAAATGTTAATGAAATGTGACTGTTCCTGTTGGTTTCGAGGCCAGTAAATGGGGAGAAAGCACAAAAAAGGCAGCTAGAAGAGCGTGTGAATCAGCATTCATTCGCCATGGAGGGTATTAGCCTCAGATATTTTCTCCCTGCACTCCTATTCGAGGTTACAGAGCACGGACATTTCAATTCCTGGGCTGAAATTAAGCACTTTAACACATCAGCAAAAACCCTGAGGATCTGCCAAAATCTCATTTAAGGACTTTTCTGCTGAGGAGAGTTTAATGACCACTGAACTCTCGGAATGGGAAGCTGTGCCTTTTTGCTATCAGCCCGATGCAGATTGCCACACGCAGATTAAAACACAAGCAATAATAATAATATGAAAATTACTATAAAAATATACCCCATTGCTGTATTATTAAAACACAGCTTGCAGCATGACAGCTTATTTTTCCAGTATTTATATATAGCTCCAACACATTCAGATATAATTTAAAATGCTGTATGGGAGCCAGCATTCAACCGTGTAAAAAAAGTTAGAAAAAAAAAAATAAAAAATCCTTAATCTCCTGTGAGGGAAGTGGAAATATTGAATATAAATGCAGCAGAGTCTCATTCTGCCCCATTACAGCTCTGCAATGCTGTTTCAATTTGCTGCTTTGTTTTCAGTGTTTCACTCTTACCTTTTTGATTTTAAAAGGAGATGTCATTTAGGGTGGAGCTCACCCCAGCCTGCTCACATTCTCTCCAGACCAGGAGCAGGAGCCCTCTGCTAATGAAATTTGTCACACGCAGCACTCGGGGGCTGCCAGGCTCCCACCTGACACGGTTCCAAGGCAAAACAGCACCAGAACCAAACTGGGGGAGCTGTGGGGAGCAGCCTGGTGCTTCAGGCAGCACATCCAGTCACATCCTCCAACCCAGGCCTAATACTTTCAGTCTGAGAGGATACAAGAATAACAGTTTGACTCCTTCCCGCAGCAACGCATGTGCTTGAAAGATTAAATTATACAGGAAGAAGAATTTGGGTTGGGGAAAATGTTCTAACTGATCTGTTCTGTTTCTGGGCTGATTATGCTTTTCTTTGAGAGGGAAGAAAACATGCATGTTCACTTCTCTAAGCTTTTTAAATTTCATTTTAAAGGGCTGCCCTGGGTTTCCCAATGAGTCATGGTCATGGTCATCCTCTCAGTGCCAGTGAGCTCCCTCCAGAAGACACAGAGCATGAAAAGCTTCAAGATTCTGCCCTTGTTTAGCCCAGTACATACCAGCTGATTTAGCACAGAAATTTATTCCAGTATGGAAGGAATATTCAGGCTGAGCACATCCTGAGTATGTGGGGGAAATAAAATATATTTTTGTGTGTGTACCAACAGGATGTGCTTGTTAACATGCAAAAAGAACGTGGCTGTTGAAGGTGAACTGCTCCAGATAAAAGGTCACAGGAGCAGGGCCAAAGGAGGCTGTGACAGCCTGAGCAGCACAGAGAGTTTGACAAAGCCACTTCTTGATGCTGCTGTCCCAAATCTGCCCTTAAACTCCCTGCTTTGGCTGTGTCTCGGAGATTTGTCCGTGTTTGCTGAAACCACTGCTGAAGGTCACACAGAGCACCTGCTTTATTTTGCCCTGAAATGGGTTCAAAGCTCTCCCACAGCTGGTTCCAGAAGGAATTTCCCACTTACAGATATTACAGATGTCCCATCTCAAAAAGAGTTCCTGGCCACGACAGGGTGTGTGTGTGTGCTAATGTAATAATTGGGAATTAACAGTGAGAGTGTTAATAAGTGTACAGGAACCAAACCCAACCTCAGAGCAGCACAGGCAGCTGCTGACACACCCCTGTGGTTGGGCTCTCATGGAACAAGGTCCTGCTCAGTGTGCCCCAGGACTCTGGAACAGTGAGTGCTGCAAAGTGCCCAAACCAAACTCGGCAGAAACGAAGTTCAAACAAAGAAACTTACTTTGGCGCCAGCACTCTTGGCTGCTGATAAAATAATCTGTAAAAAGGAAGAAATATCCATTGAATAATACATGGGTATGCCTGGAAGAGAGGAACAGCAGTTTAAAGGTCAGGAGATAAAAAAGGCAGTACTTACTGGGGGAAAAGCTGGATTAGCTTCTCTTCTGTATATTGGAGCTTCATGGAGCTGCATGATGGGGTGGGGAATAAAAAAGGGATTGTTATGCTTTTCTTAAAATATCAACCAAGTTTGGCTCCAGGACCTGCTGCTGCACTGACAGCTGTCCAAATCCAGCTGCAGCTGCTGTGGGCACTGCCCTGCCTGGCCCTGGGTCAGGCATCACCTGCACACACCTCCAGGGCTGCCAGGCAAGGGGCAGCTTTGGGACAGAACACAACAGGGACAGGGAGATGTGGCACCAATTGCAGTCCGTGGGGAAATCAGGGTTTAGGAGTCAAAATCCACGTGGGACTGTCAGCAATGGTCATGTATGTGCTCCATCCCCTGCAAACCTGTGCCAGAGCTCCTCCTGTGCCTGTCCATGTCACCTCTCTGGTTTAGGTGTCTCTGTCCAGTGGGTGGGTACTCAAAGCACAGCTGTGCAGGTGTGTGATTACACCCTGATAAGGAAGCTGCATCACCTTTTTAGTCCTGGGCTCTGTGACCCACAACAAACAAAGCCTCCCTCACCTGTGCAGGCCCAGGGCTGTCCTGCAGGGCAGGCAGGCCCAAACAGCATTGTTAGCTTTTTGTTTCTTAAGAGAGTGACTAATTACAGGTTCATAAATAAAGAACAAGCGAATTGTTAATCAATGTTGGCGTTTTCAGTGAAGAAAAGGACTGTAACAATGATCCGTGTTACTCATCAGACACAAAACAAAATACTCACAAGATTTCAGGGCAGGGAAGGTAGTAGGGCAGGTAGTGCACTTTTCCACTCCCAGCTATAGCCCTGTGAGAGCAAAGAAATGTTTTAAGACAGGAAATACAGAAGGAAACCTTCCTAGGATTTTCCAAGATCACCTGAGGACCTGGGAAAGATTTTGAGAGGTAACTCTGGCTGACTCCATGTCCACTTTATTGATTAGTGTAGGATCTGCTGTGTTCACATTTTAAACACAACGTCCTGCTGCTGAGGCAAGATGCAGATGCCCCCAGGGTGAAAGTACAGCAAATTGCAGCATCATAAATATGGGATAATTGATAATAATTTAATAATTAATATGTTAATACTTAACAGAAATGCCTTATCTCAGATTCCCTTCCAACCATGTGTGAGTTTGCTCCACAGAATCTATAAGCCATACTCAGAATATTCAGTTATAAATTCTCAGTGTTTGGAAGCAGCGATGTCTGATAGTTACAAAGCTGTCCCTGCTGACACTGGAGTGAGTGGGGACTGTTTGAAGAGACAGATAATCACCTCTGTTAAGGCCTGAGCTGAAATGTAACTGGAATATTCTATACTCAAGCATTTGTTTGTGAGTGACTACAGTGTTAGCAGCCTGATTTGGACTCAGTTGCTCTTTTTCCCTCTTTCCCTTAGGGCCTTCTCCCTCTACCAGTGCTCCTTTATCTATTATTCTTTCTCACAGCTCGAACAGGGGCTTCCCATATAATCCACAGCCTTTACTTTTGTGTTCCATGAATTTTACCACAGGACCTACACAGGATGTTTTAGGTACAGCAAACGCTTACCAGACAACTGCAGCAACTACACCCAGGCAGAGAAGAGATGCCACCAGCAGTTTCCTGGGAATCATATCTCCAAGAGCAGAAGGAAGGGCGACTTCTGAATTCCAGCAGCTCTCACTCTGCAAAGAGCAAACATAAAGGGAAGAGGGGCTGTAAGTACCTCACTCTGAGGGAAACGGATCATTTCCTCAGAGGAGGATGAAGCTTCTTCGTAGTTTCTCACTCAGTTTTTCTGGAGTCATAAACACAGAAGGCATCAGACTGTAAGAGCCAGGGCACTGATGAAATATATCTGAGCAAGGTCTCCCTTTCAGGGAGCTTTAATCCCAGCTCTAGTGCATGGGGAACCTTTCTGATTTGATTCCACCTTCTGTAGATTCCATTTTTTCATCTCAAGCACGCACCCTTTGCAACTGAATCAAATCCCCCACCCCAGTCCTATCAGAGAGCTAACACAGTTATCACCTGAGCTGATAAACTCCACCTTTCACAGTCCAGGAACCATCAGGGGCACTCCCTGCAAAGGTGCTTGTAGGGAAGGAAAAACTGAGGTGTGAGACCACCAAAGAAACATTTCCCAATCCTAATGCACGTTGGGTAAAGATTAAGCCAAAGAAATCATTTCCTCTACAACAGCCACGAAAATCAACTTTCCCCAGCCCAGCAGTCTTACCTTAAAAGCTCCAATCAATCTCTTTTTCTGCTCACAGGGAAGCAAAGGTGCTCACAGTGCGAACTTTGGTCCCCGTGACAAACACAAAAAGCATTTGCATGGGGCCTCCAAAGGACTTCCAAGCACATTAATTATTATTCCTGTCTCAGTGAGGACAGGAGCAGGAAGCTACGGATCAGGCTCGTGTGTTTTTATTTCACTGCTGCCATTTCTGGTCCCAACCCTCCACACCAAGTGCTCGTCCAGGCTGGCTGGAGGGACCAGAATAATTTCCAGTTGCAGCTTTCTACTTTCTATAATATGATTGGAGCCTGCAGGGGGAAAAAAAACAATCAATCAAACAAAAATAAACAACAAAAAAGAGCCCACAGAGAGAAAGAGGCTGCTTATCAACAATTTATAAGGATGGTAGCATTTTTACTAATGGGAGGAACTGGTACATGATGCTTCTTGAAGGGTGCTGAAGTAATTCCAGGGATCATTACTGGCCCTTGGTAAGGCACAGGACCAATCCAACGGATCTGAACAGGCAGGAGTGATTTCCCTGCTTTAATTTCTTTGGCTGGGAAAAGACAAGTGGCAAAAAGGTTTTTTTTTAATTTTCTTTGCTGTGTCACACAGAAATCCTCTCTGGTGCTTCTCCCTCACTTCCCTTTGAGGCAACCTAATTAGCTTTCACCAGGAAGTATCATAAAATCCTGCGTAAAAATAATGACTAACTATATATTCACACATACATATATTTATGTGTGTGCATCTATATAAATATATATGTCTTAAGGCCTTCCACCACTTAAAGCCTTCACAGATTCATGCTGAGCAGTTCTGGATTCTTGCCTGAAAATGCTGCAGATCCACAAACACAGAAAGAAGTACGAACAGCCTTCCCCCTCTAGCAGTTGTTCTGTGTTTTGACCAGTTTTCTCTCATTCCTGTGCTAGTTGTGTCACGAGAGCTGCTGCGCTGACACCAGGATTTGTCAGCGCCACGTTCCTTACCTTGTGCTTGATGCTTCCAGCACATGCAAAGCAGACAAATGTGCAGAGGAGGGGTTTAAACAGTTGTTTTTCAAGCCACTCTTTGAGGGATGGCTGCACACAGAGCAGGTAGGAAAGCCCTTCTCTCATCAGCGGGCTTCCAAATTTCCAACCAGGAGCTCACTTGCTGCAGTTTAGGTCTGGGCAGTCTCCCTCTCCATACCTGAAGGCTCTGATGGTTCCCTCCCTCTTCTCTTCTGTGACCTCCTTCAATCTTTCTTTGTAATTTTCTAACTTCAAGAGCTGGGATTATTTCTGTCAGTTCTGACTGGACTCCCTCTAATCAGCCCATTCTCGTGGAATTGGTGTCAGAGCAACCCAAATTCTCCTGCTGAGCCCTCAGCAGTATGAAGTGAAGCTGGATTACCCCCCAAAACTGAAAAGCAGTCACAGTTCCTACATTCCCACAGGACATCTGCCTGCTTTGCAAGGACACAGCACTGGGATGACGTTCAGCCTGTGGCCAAATGCAACCCGTGTGTTTTCTGTGGAACCTCTCCCAGCCAGGTCTGAGGCACATAAAACCTTGTACTTGACTGCATGAAAACAAACTCAGCTTTCAGGCTATTTGTTTTTCTGAAACATCGAGCCCTGACTGAATCCTGTTTTCCCTGGGGCTTGCAGCCCCTCCCAGCTCGATGCCACTTTCCAATTGCATAAATATCCTCTCAACATTTCCACCCAAGCATAAAGGAGCACACAAACAGTCCCACTTTGCACAGCCTCCTGGGGATTCCCATTTTCTGCACCTGACCCATGCTCTTATCTGCATGGCATACAGGGCCTGATAGCACAGAATTAGGGTGATGGGGAAGGACAGAGGATCAAGAACAGAGAGAAGAAAGGGGATGAACAGTTATCCTCAAATCGGACAGTAAAATTAACACAGAATTTAAAAAGAGATGTGGATGTTTGGTTATTTTAGTGAAGTTTCAGCTGTTGTGATGGGCATAGAGTACTTCCATGTGTCTTTTACAGAGTAAACATCTAATCCCTCAGGAAGAGCAATACACATATTTTGAAATATTGCATCATTAGGAGCACAGCTGATGCGTTCACCCCTTATTTTCTGTGGTTCAACCATGCCAGAGCACTGGAGCCCGCTGAGATTGAAACATCCTTCTCATCTAAAACCATCTCACTGAGATTTGCCTCAACTGATTTACAGTTTACCACGAATACAAACAAAAATGAAATAGATGTGGTTGCAGCTGATGGAAGAATCTCCAACCAAATAGAAATCACAGCTAAAGCATTTTTAATAGTTACTCAGGTTCCTCGAATCTGTTCTGAGGGTTTTTTAAAAGGGATATGGCTCAAAGTAGCTCTGTTACTCCCAAATGAACTTGTTTGACCTCCCAGAACAAAGCTCCACTTTATCTTCAAGCCCTCCTTGGAAAGCATTCTGGACAGCTGATAAATACCTCACTTGTAGCCCGTTCCATGGAAAATATTCTTTGCAGAGCAACTATTTCAGATTTCTACAAGTGAAGTGGCAAGCTCTGAGTGCAGGGTCGTTCAGAACGTGAAGAAAGAGAAGATATCCATGGGGAGAGCTCAGTCTGTGCCCGAGGAGAGGTTTCCTCGCTGGGCTCCAGAGTGGAACAGACTGCCTTTGGCTCCTGTGACACAGATGTGCTGTCACACCTGGGGCTTGACCAGGAACTTCAAATCCACTCCTCGGGCTCCTGCTCTGCAGTCTCAGATTACAGCTGCACCAGGAGTCACCCGGGCTCTGGCAGGGATCCAGCTGGGATCCAGCACTGCACAGCACAGCCTGCATTTCCCTCAGCACATCCATCAGCTTTAGCGATAAGGCAAAAAAGAGCTTCTTCCAAAGCACGAGAATTCAACTGGGCTCAATTTATAACATCTTTGAGCTCAGTACAAATTATCAGTTCACATCAAGCAAGATCAGGAGGGCATCAGCAAGGTTTGACTGATCTGAGGGGCAGAGTTGCTTTATTTTCTGGATGGATTGCTCCCACCAACCTTCCCCAGGCTGAACTGCCGGCAGCCAAGCTGTACTTTCCCCCCT
Source organism: Sinosuthora webbiana (assembly GCA_013397395.1). NCBI lineage: Eukaryota > Metazoa > Chordata > Aves > Passeriformes > Sylviidae > Sinosuthora > Sinosuthora webbiana. The sequence goes on along the minus strand of VXBN01001790.1, from coordinate 679,014 downwards.
GAGCTGGGCAAACAGCTGCTCAAGTTTACATCTGTATTTCTGTATAAACAACAATAAAAGGGAAAACTGGTAATGACCAAATATAATTTTGCACTGATGAACTGCACAGAGAAGAAACCCTTGCAGGCACCTGTGGTTGCCAGATTTTTTTTTTTTTTTTTCTGATTTTTTATTATTACCAAAGACAGACTTGGAGTCAATCCTACCATCAAGATCAGTCAGTGTGTCCTATGGATGATCCAAAAAGATCAGTTAGCTCCACAATAAATCCATGCCCATGTATATGTGTGTGTTTATGTCTATATTGACCTATTGCTGATAAAACATAACTTATAAATGAACGGCACTGCCTAAATTTGAAAATGATTTTCAGTTTTCTTGTGGTGAGGAGGATAAATTTATCCAAGATGCATTCTCTTTTCCAAAGGAATCATCTAAGTTCATATTAAGCAAAGGTTTTACAATATCTGCAGTATCTTTGTGTTGAGATGAATCCCATGTTTGGTCTTTTTGCCTTTTTGTCTCCTTTCCCCCATTCCCAGGGGATGCAAAGAAGACACTGTGCTGCCCATCAGAGGAACTGACAGCAACTGACGTTTCTCCTTTATAAAAATAATGACTCCTATTACAAATCAGCCAGAAGGTGTTTCTTTAGGATAAAAAACTTTATTAACAAACATACAACTGGTTTTTTTTTTAGTATGATGAGGCTGGGAAGCTGTGGCAGTGCCTGCCTCACAGCCTGGGACAGTGGCACAGCCCCGTGACAGACAGCCTGGAAACCCACTGCCAGGCCTCACTCTAACTTGAACCCAGCTTTTTTCAAGTCCTCTGGCAGAACCCGGCCCTTCTTCCGGGCCCTGGCTTTCTTCTTCTCTATCCTCTCCTTCTTCTTCTTCTGGATGTTCTTCTGGCGCTTGTCCTGCCTCTGCTGCATCTTCTCCACCACCCTCACAGTCCGTTCCTGCCACTGCTTCTTGCGCTGGGCTTTCCGCTTCTCCTTGCGCTTCAGGGCCTCCTTCAGGCGCTCCTCGTCGTCACGGATCTTCACCCCTTCCGCCTTATAGAGGGCGTTTGTCCATTTTATCTTGGTCTCCAGCTCCTGAGCTTTCTTCTCGTCCTTCTCCTTGAGCTCCTCCAGTTTATTCTTCCTGGTCTCCAGCCTGCTCAGCAGCTGTTTGTAGTTCTTGCCTGTCAGAGGAGTGATATTGCCTTTCACTGCTTTCCTCTTCTCCTTCTTCTTCTGGACCTTGTTCAGCTCATTCTCTTCATGAACTTCAACCCTGTTGAAGACAACCTCAGCTTTGCTCTCCTCCTTTTTGTTTTCTGGCTCTGCTGGTACCTCCTCAGTTTCTTTCTTCTCCATTTTTGCCTTCATCTTCAACTCCTTTCGCCGGCGTTTCTTCCTCTCTCTCTCATACTTCCTTCGCTGCCTCTTCTCCAGGACTGCAGGGGTTAACTCTTTGGCATTATCCTAAGGAGAGGGATGGAGATGAATGAGAAGCCTTCAAGGGTTAAAGCAGAATTAAATGTGGCCTGTTCCCAAGTTCCTGGTTTCAAACTCCTCCAAAGAAGCCCCACCTGTGATGTGAAGCTGTGACTCAGCTCTTAGAGACACCAAACACAGTGACAACATTTCAAACCCTTTGCTTTCCCTCAAGAGGCTGTAGCTGTTCCCTTGCAGGCTCTCACTATTTTGCTTTTTCCTAAAAATCATCGAAGGTATGTTCTCTTTGAAGCTGACCCCATCTTTTCTCACAGGTTTTCCCACAGAACACACAGAGGTCACCCAGCAATACCTGCAGACAATTCCTTATGAGATGGAATCAGCTCAAGCCCTGATCCTGTGAGATCCTGTCCCCCACATGCCCTGGGAGGCTGGGGAGAATTTCAAGTGCATAAACACACATATGGACACACATTCAGAGTCCCCATACCTGTCCAGAAGCCTTTTTAATCTTCTCATGGAGTCTCTGACGCAACACATTGATTGCAAAAACAGAAGGGGAACTCAGTTCACTTTTACTTCCTGAAAATGAGAGGGAGAAAATAAAAATACTTAAAAAGCAGCACCAGCTAAACAGTAGCACTTTCTCTGGCTATGGGAAAAACTCTGGGAACTCTTCAGATGCTGTGAATGGAACGGAAAATCCAAACAAACCCAGGGTTTCTATTTCCTTGGTTTCTTTAGAATTTCCCCTTTCATCATTCAACACTGCCAGCAGTGGCCTGGCATGCCCTGGGGCTGCCTGGCAAGCCAAGGACAAGTACCAAGCCTGTGGAACAGAGAGGCTCCGGACATCTTTTCTCTGTGATCTGGCTTTTTTCATTGTCAGAAAGGAAAGCTGAGCTGGCAGGACAGGGATTGCATCCACGTGTAATCCCTGAAGTTACTCACATGCACAAAACCTCTGCAGTTCTCAGTTAAACACCGTTTCCAGAGAGCCACCCAGTGGTGATGGCACAAATTCCTGTCCACAGGCAAAAGCTTCTGGGGCACATGAAATGAGCAGAGATGTTCTCAATTCAGGCTTTCCAAATTAGACTTGTGTGAAGCAAGTGAAAAGCAGCCAGCTCAGCCCAGGTCACCTTAATCAGACCATGGCAAGGCTGGAATTCTTACCTGTAGCCAAATTCTCTTTTCTGTTCTGTGTACCACCCTGTGGAGATGATTTGCTGGCTTGAGGGGCTGCTTTCTGTCCTGGAGTGGGTTTACTGGCGTTAGAAACCACCTGCTTGGCTGGAGCAGCATTCTTCTTCTCAGGTTGCTTCCTGGGCTTCTTTTTCTTCTGTTTCTTGACCTGTCTGCCAGCATCCTCGGGCTGGCCTGGCTTAGACACTACAAGGCAAAACCAAATTACACAAAACAGGACAATGCTACATTCCCACTCATAACATTCAGTGATTACTGAACGCTAAAGTCGTAGCATCACAATGGCATATCTTAATGTTCAGAATTTATACGTTTTAGGATTTATTTAAATAGACTGTTCAAGACCCAACATCCTCGCACACTTCCGTAAAATCCCAGCTCTCCACATCCATCACCACAGTGAATGGAGACCATTATTTCCAGGGCTCCCAGTACAATGAGCGCAACGCGTTCGGGAGCTCCGTGTTTCAGCAGATTGATTTTTTTTGTTATAAACCGGCACAATCCCGGGCCAAGCACCCCGCGGGGGCACGGCTGTCGCGCCCAGCCTCCCACAAACCGGCCGGAGGGGACAGAACCAAAGCGTTACGGTTCCAGTACCAAATTTCCTCTTCCGCGACTCCGGGGCGTGCTGCACGCCGGCCCTCCTGGCCAAGCCCTGCAGGTAGGAGTCCTGGGCGGCCAGGCTGGCCATGGAGGCGCAGTCCCCTCCCCGGGGCAGCGCGGGGACCGCAGGACCGTCCTCGTGGAGCCCCCGGCAGGAAGTGATGGATGAAAGGCGCCGGCCGGGAAGTGACGGCAGCGCCGGGCGCACGGAGCGGATTCAGCCGCGGGGCCCGGAGCCGCCCCCGCCGCGGGGATATCGGGGGCCGGGCACGGCCAGCGCGGAGCGACGGCGTCCCTCGGCCACGCCACGGGGGCTCGGGGCTCTCCTGGGGGGCTGCGACCCCCGTTCCTTCCAGACACCTCTCCCCGGTTCGCCTCCGCCGCAGCTCCCAAGCCTTTCTTTGCCAATCCTCCCTTTATTGGAGGACAAACCCGAGCGTCCCCCTGCACGGGGGTGAGGTCCCCAGAGCACGGGCGAGTGTCGTGATGGTTTCTGCAGCCCCCGTACGGGAACAGCTGCAGGGAGCAGGGTTTTCTTCACAGCCTGCAAGACAATGCTCATCCCCTCTTCATATTGTGACTCACAAAGCCTCGTGGCCGAAAACACACGCCTTAAAAATTATACAAAACAGTCAGTTTTATTAAATCACCACCTAATTACAAAAATAAATGGAACGGAAGGAAAAGGAACCAAAAAATAATAGCAAAATTCACATCCTAGGAAATGAGACGTTACAGCAGAAAGCTGGGGCAGCTCAGCTCAGTTGTTGGAATGCACTGGTGGCTCTGTGGTGCCCGTGACGCCGAGCTGTGGTGACAGTGTTCAGTTCAGTGGCATCTCCCCTTCAGCTGGAGCCAAGGCAGAGCCACCACAAAAGGAAAGGACAGAAAATGTGCTGAGCTGCTGAACAGCTGCAGACCAAGCACCAAATGTGTTTCTTTGGAAGGAAATGGAGAGTAACCGAGTATCCCTCACTGCTCTCAAGATTTTTTCATCGGACAAAACTAAAAGCCAACATAAACAGTGGCTCCATGTTAGCTCAGACTACTATTAACAGGAATTTCTATGTAAACACTGAGGAAGGAATCGACTGACTAAAGCGTGACACTGCTTCTCTTTGTGGCTTTGAGCAAGTGCCGTCGTTGATCCCTCAGTCTGATGCCTGTCTGCCTGTTCTCTTCCAAGGGGGGAACACTGCTCTTCCATAAGGGTCCCGTGGGATCCTCCTTCCGAATCAAGAGTTCAAGTTTGTAAAGCATTTTGACAGTGAAGACTGAAGTGTAAAAACCCCATAACTCTTTACAGTAGACCAGAGGCTGTCAGATGCCATCCTGAGAGAGCTTTAAAGCAGCCAGAATGTCAATAACTTTGGGAAGCAGAGTAAAAACCCCAACATGCTCACTGCCCCCACATTTGGCTCAAGCTTATCCCAAAGAAATTCAACTCCCAACACTCACATGGGAACAAACTGGACTTCTAAAGAACTCTACACGTAACTATCACGTTTAAAGCAAACCCGACTCTAATTTGTTATAACGAGATTCACTTTGTGTCTACATATCTCTATCTCTTAAGGGACAGGAACACTCCTGGCAAGGTCCTGGCGCGGAGGAAGCACCGCAGCCGTGCAGGGAGCAGAACGCTGCCAGCACGGCTCCAGTGCCTCCTCCCGACAGCAGGAGCGGCTTGCTCAGCGCAGCAGGAGGAAGACTTGCAGCAGGGGGCTGGATGAACCACAGCAGGGCCATCCCCGGGGGAGCCGCGCCCGGAGCAGCAGCGGATCCTCTTCAGGAATGCTCGGCGGGGCCCGCCCCGTGCCCGTTCACGTGGGGGTGCGACGGGGTGGAACTCTGCGAGGTGACAACGCTCTGCTCCGCTGCGGCAGCTGCCAGAGGCATCGAGAGGCTCTCCGGGGACAGCGAGGCAAAGTCTTGTCTCCAGTAGGCTTCGCACAGTGGCAGGTCATTGCTGTCACACAGACTGTAGCTTTCCAGAACAAACAACCCCAGTGAGGAGAGAGCAGGCGTGGTGACAGAGGAGGGGAGGGATGGAAAGGGTGGAGGGAGCAAGACAGAAGCAAAGCATTAAGGAAATGGCAAAATAAATGCTGGATGTAAGGTCTGTGTTCATGAAATCATCCTAAGTCATGTGATAGTGGCCTTCCCTAAGACACCCCCACTAAGGGCTGGTCCTAAAACCTCTTGGGCCTGGTGAGAACTGGGGCAATTTCAGAGACAGAACTGTGGCTACAAAATGAAACAGAGGCTCAATTCTAATCCAGACATCCCAAGTCTCTGAAAAGATCTGAAGTCCTGGCACCCCCAAATATGTGAGTTCTGCTACTGATGAGTGAGACATGGACCTTACCCACAATTATTTTATTTGGAATTAGACTGCAACCTATGAGAGGAAAAACTAGAAATCCTGCTCTAAATTTTACTTTAGCAAAAAACCTGCCACAATTGTCTTGGGGCCTGTCCCTGTCACAATAAAGAAGAACCCTATTTGCACCCCTGCCCATTCAAAAAAAAGCTCCACAGGTTTGGGTCTTCCATTGAAGCTTCATTAGAAAGTACTGAGAACTCCTGCCTTTTCCCAAAGAGCTAACAGTGCTTCTAAAAGCAGCTGGCTGGATTCCAACACTGGATGAACCAGCAGTGTGGGAAAATAAGGTTTTTAAACTCACTAATTCCTGCCCATACTCTGAAGAAAACAAAATGTGGAAGGGGCAAAACTAAAAAGAAACATGGAAGGAACTGGAACAAAACCAACACAAATCCCAAAGAGAAGGAGGAGCTGCACACACAAGAGAACACCCAAGACAAAAGTGAGTGCTGGAGCAGAAAGCAGCTTGCATTCAGAGAAAAACAAACCCAATGGGTCAAGTGATTTTGTTGTTGCAGCTTTATTTACATTTGTAATGTGTGGACTGATGCTTAGGGAAATATTTTAAGTATAGAAATATGAGACAGTTCATATTGCACAAACATGAAACGTGAGATTTAACCCCACACTCAAGACAGCTCCTGTGATCTCAGAGGAGGGAGCAATGGAACACAAATGCAGCTCTGGGGGTTAGGATGAGAGAAGGCAAGCTGGACTTGCAGTTACCACTTTGGGGAACAAGCACATAAAGCACTAGGTGCAAGCTGAGCTCTTTTCTGGCAGCATCACCCAGCTGGCTTTGCAGGAGAAGTGAGGAGGCAGTGGATACAGCTTTTATATCTGGGGCTTGTGTAAAATCCCTTGGAAGATCAGCCCCCAACAGGGTGGAGCTGGGTTCAGTTAACAAAGACCATCAGGACTGAACCAGAACTACAACTCCTGTTCTGTCACAGACCTTGATTTCCCAGGAGAAGCAGACCACAGCATCCACACATCACGGCAGGGGAGCTGCCAGCCACATTTCAGCTGTGGCAGAAGCACGACTGCTTCTCCTGCTGCCCCAGTTGGAACAGTTCCAGGATCTAAGCTGCACCTCTCAGCTAACACTCCTCTAAAGCCAGGCTCAGTGAGCCCAGGAGCACTGGCCAGCCTGCTGCCCTGTCCTCGGGGGACTCCTCAGGGCATGGAAGGGACTTCACCACTCCCCTGAGGCACTCAGCCAGTCTGAGTGCAGAGGGACAGCTCTACAAAACTGCTTGATCACAGGGCAGGAAAGCAAAGATTCCTTCAGGACAATCTTCTTGGGTTTAGTTTCAAGGATCTGCTTTTGGGTCTCATCAAAAGCCCCATGTGCACATAAAAAGCCTGGCAAACACCTGACCCTACAACAAGAGGCATTCCCAGGACAGCAAGGAACTCCCCTTTGGGGGCAAACAGGCTGTTGTGTTGACAGCCACTGAAACATGGCTGTGACATAACAGAAACCCTTTCCCCCACATTACACAATAAGATTTCATTAAAAATATTGTAGCATTCTAATTATAAAAGGACTTTGAATAAGTCATTGTTTCTGTATTTACACAGACACAATTTCTTTGGTGCAGAACAAGAAAGGAAAGAGCACAGGAAGGGAGGGAAGTGCTAAAAGCAAACGACCAAGTGCTACATGATAACAAAGTGAAAGGTAACAGCTCTGCAGAGTTGCCAGGTTTCCTCACCTCATGACCCATAAGAAAGAGCAGGCAGGCAAATCCATCTGCTGTACACCAACATTTGTGCTCCCATGTTAGTTCTGTCAGCAAGGGTTGCTTTATGTGGCCCCTGGGGCCAGGCAGGTGAGCAGACCACGCCAGCATGGCCAGAACCCCTCAGTCCAGAAGTGACAGTGACCAGCACACAGTGGTGGCAGTGTGGGGACAGGGGGAGGGAAGCACACCTGGCACATGTGGGGCACTCACATCCCTTTGGATAAGCTCACTGCTACGTCATGGACCTGCACAGGAGGTTGGGTTTGTGATCATCACAACCTCCTCAAAAAACTGAATGAAGTCTGAAAAACAACTTTAAACTTTCACCTCTAAGCTGTGTAATATTATTATTTTTTTACTCTTAAAATACATATATTATTCATAAACAATGGCCTTACTTTCAAAGATATTGAGCAATTTAGTTGACTTAGCTGGGGTTATAGGCATTCAGCATTCTTAGAAAAAAGGAAAAGGCAATCATAGAAAACCTGGTCAGTAAAATTTTAAGTAAGATTTTTTTAAAGTTAAGAGTTTGTTTCAAAGTCCTAGAATTATTGCACTGACTTCACTTAGCTTGGAAAGTGCAGCCACGATAACCAGGTTTACATTTGTTTTCTTCTGCTTTCATTTACTGCATCATTAACTAGAAGTGCTGGAGTGCATGACAAAAAAAAATAATAAAGTGTCTGAATTCTCTAAAATCTGTTTGCTAAATAAGAGGCTTTTAAAAACATTAAAAATCCCACAAACAAACCAGTAATAAGTCATTCCTTAGAAAATCCTATCACAATACTTCATGATTCAATGAAACTGAGCAAGTCTTTTTGCTCCTTGCAAACGTTGACCCCAGCAGGACTGGAGGCAGCTGGGGGCAGGGGACTGTGAAGGAAAAGGCACAATGTGTGACCAGGTCACTTGTGAAAGGACTCACCACAAAGGTGAGGTGACATCAGGACCCAGCTCAGCAAGCTGGTCTCTGTAGGGAGAGAGCCAGAGGCTCCTTCAGAGGGATTTCCCACAAGGAAATTCATCTTCTTTTCTAATGATTACAACAGAAGCCTAAGGAAATTACCTATCAAACCTGGGATGCTGTGAACACCTCCTTCACCAGGACATTTACACCCTGTAGGGGATCTACAAGGAAAAGGCAGTTGCTTTAGTTGCAGAAAAAAAGAGTCTGACCCAATTAAAAATAGGACTGAAAAAATTTTGGGGGCTATACTCTGAGGGCTATTTGATGGTCTGGACTAACCACCCCAAAAAGTTGTTGGAGTTGTAAGGCAGAGTCCACTGCCCTATTTGTACCTGGAAGAGTAATATTCTTCTTCTAGCTCGTAGAGGTCAATGGAGATCTCATCCCGCAGTGCAATCAGCTTCTTGTCACACTCCTCCTGCAGGCTCCTCAGCTGCTGGTTGCGCTGGTTGATGGCCTCGTTCACAGAGGGGAAATCGTTCAGGATCAAGAACTGCTTCAGGTCAGACACAAGTTTCATCAGGGACTCGCCAGCTCGGACCTTGCAGCGGTGAGAAAAATCACACATCACAACAAGGCTTTGCTCCGGTTCCAAGAGCTCCCAAGCTGTTCCTTCAGCCCAAATTTTGGGTAAAAATTCCCACAATACGTGAGGATTCTGACAGAATTCTGACCCAGCCACCCCCAACATGAAGTTTTTCTCCTGGCAGCAGTCCTTGGGAGTGTTATAAAGATCCAAAAATGAACCCAACAGCCCCTGCAGGACGTGCTGCCCACAGGTCTGCACAGTGCAGTGCTACTCACAATATTTGCAGCTCTGACATGCATCTCGTAGTTATCTTGTTCACCCTGGGTTGCTCGAGAGACTTGAGTTTCATCTTCGATCTAAAGAAAAAAAGTACACAAACCCACCTCTGCATATTTAAAATTCAAATAGACAATTACTATAAGGTATAATATACGGGAATATATATGTGCATATGCGTGTGAATTTCCTATATATGTGAAATGAGATCACGCATTATCCATGTGAAATTCACATCTGTGTGTGAATTACAGTGCAATTCACACAGTGTCCGAGGCCAGGTTGGACGGGGCTTGGAGGAACCTGGTCTGGTGGAAGGTGTCTCAGCCCACGGCAGGAACGAGACGATCTTTAAGGACCCTTTAAAGCTTTTAACATTCTGGGATTACACGAAAGGTCCTTCCCTCTCCCTTCTCCCCTCACAGCCCCTTCTTCCCCGCCTGCCCTCGCTCTTCTCCGCTTGGCACTCCCGCGGGGGGATGGGGGGGGGGCGGCCCGCTCAGACCCACCTTGGCCGTCTTGATGATCTCGGTGAAGTTATCCATGATGGACTTGACATCGTCCTTGAGGCGCTTGTTGTAGGACTGCAGCAGGGTCTCCTTGCTCTGGGGCAGCACCCGGGGCTGCGCCATGGCCGCGCCCTCCCCTCACGGGCCCGCCCCGCGCTCTCGCGAGACCGCGCGCGCCGTAGATATCTCCCGGCATGCACCGTTCCGCCTTTCTCTCCCTCCGCCCAAGATGGTGAGTGATGGCGGCAGCGCGGGGGGGGCCGGCGCCATCCGCCGCCATCCGCGGCCGCCCGCCGTCATCCGCCGCCGCCGATGGGCAGCGACAGCGCCGCGAGGGTGCTGGGCTGCCGGGGGAGGCGGTGGAGCGCTGCTTCGCGCCCGATTTGCGGTGATGGGGGAAGGCCACGTATGGGCCTGCGCGCCCGGGCCGGGAACCTGCGGCTGCTGCCGGCTCGGGCGGCCCGGCCAGGCCGCACGGCGTTCCCGGGGTAGGTCGGGTTGGTTTCCCGTGGTCGGTAACGCGCCGTGGGGGTATCTCGGCTGCTCTCGGGAAGCGCCAGGCCGGGCGAAGCCATCGTCACGCTGGCTTTAATCCTTTTCCCTTTCGGGGTGTTTTATAAACATTATAAACGTAAAGCGAAGGATTTGCTCTCTCTGGGAGCATGGGAGGCCGCCAGGCTGCTGAAATGCCTAGGAAAATGAATGCATTTCCAGGGTGGGCTGGTAACCTTTCCAAGCGCGCGTGTTTTGGAGGCAAAAAAAGGCAGAGTGTGTTTCTTGTTTGCAGCCGAAAGGAAAGAAGGCCAAGGGCAAGAAGGTGGCACCGGCCCCTGCTGTAGTCAAGAAGCAGGAGGCCAAGAAGGTTGTCAATCCCCTCTTCGAGAAGAGGCCCAAGAACTTTGGCATTGGTGAGTAGGCGGATATTTGGGATAGTTGCTCCTGTGGTTTTTTCTTGTTCAATGGACAGATGTCTAAGGTATAAACATTAAAAATCCAGATTTTGTGCAGTGCCATTCTCATACAAGGCGCAGATGATGTGAAAGAATATTTGCTATCTGAGTGGTCGTGCTGACACCTCACCACCAAGATCACTGATGCTCCTGTGCCTTTCCCGTGCTGCTGCTCTGGATTTGCGGCAGCCCTGAGCTAAAGGCTGTGTTTTTTTAGGACAGGATATCCAGCCCAAGCGTGACCTCACCCGGTTTGTGAAATGGCCGCGCTACATTCGGCTGCAGCGCCAGAGATCCATCCTCTACAAACGCCTGAAGGTGCCTCCTGCCATCAACCAGTTCACCCAGGCCCTGGACCGCCAGACAGGTGAGGATGTGCCCCACAAGGTTCTCTTGGCTTGGGTTCTGAATGGGATGTGCCTTAGAAAAAGGGAAATAAACCAAAATGAGCTTTAACAGAAGTAAGCTGGGGTGGTGTGTCTGTGGATGTGTCTTAAATAGGGACCAGGGTGGTGACAAAATCAATTTGCTGGCTTAAATCTTGGATGGCTGCTGTGTACCCTGAAAAGGGATCTAGAAAATCCCAAAGCTCCATTTACTGACCCAAACCCTGCATTAAATCTTAACTGTGGTTCTGTTCTTCCAGCTTGATGTAGAACTGTCCAAGGTGTTGTAAACAGATTGCTTGAGTGGGAGTGCAGGTTTTGGGAGGAAACCAACAGGCTGGCACTGAAGGAAGAAGGGATTTAGGGGTCTTCAGTAGATGAATCTATGCAAAAAACTTTAAACCTGTGCAGAATAATTTCCTCCTCATAGATGCTCCTTGCTTTGAAAGAGCCAGTGCACCACCTCTAACCATAATTGCTGGAATTTCCTCATCCAAAAAGGTCAAGGAGCTCTCAGTGCCATCAGGGGTGCATTCAGATAGGGCCTCTCAGGGTGCTTTTCTCTTGGACCGTGCAGATGATGATCACTTTTTGCTGTGAAAAAAAAATGTGATGACAACCACCAAGATCGCTGATGCACCGGAGTGGTTTTAAAAAAGAATGCTGAGATTTTCAGGTCATGCAACTAATTAGTAGGTGTTCTCTTCCAGCCACACAGCTCCTGAAGCTGGCACACAAATACAGGCCTGAAAATAAGCAAGAGAAGAAGCAGAGGCTACTGGCCCGTGCTGAGCAGAAAGCTGCAGGAAAGGGAGATGCTCCAACCAAGAGGCCACCGGTCCTTCGAGCAGGTAACTTTGTACCTGAGCTGATGGAATATGGGAGTGTGGAACTTCTTGAGGGAGAAAACTGATGGAAGAGTTGGTTCTCCAACCAGACAGCCTTGGACAAGCTATGGCAATGATGTTATGAATTTCTTCACCTGAGCTCAAAGTGAAGAGCAAAATAGACGAGCTTTTTAACCCTGAGCTTTAGCAAATTGTCCATGAAATGTCTTTGTGTTACTGATGGAAAAGTTTCTGTGACTTCCATAGCGATGCTGTGCTATGGAGTCAGAGCTGGCTTGCAAGAAAGCTCTGAAAATGGACTGAGAGGAATCAAAGCTTATCTAGAATTTGTTTTCCAGGTATTAATACTGTCACAACTCTGGTGGAGAACAAGAAGGCTCAGCTTGTCGTTATTGCCCATGATGTAGACCCCATTGAGGTGAGCATGGTACAGGCTACCTGTGTAACTTAGGCTGGGGTCAGAAGTGCTTTTAAGGCAAAAATGTATTTTAGGACAAACTGCATGAAAAAAACACACATTTGCCAGACCTTGGATGCTTGTATGTGTTTGTAGTTGTCCTGGCTGGACAGTGAGGCTGGGCCCTTGCGATGATGTTGTGAATTTCTTCACCTGACCCAGCAGTGAAGAGCAAAACGAGCTTTTTAACACTGAGCAATTGCCCCAGCCCAGGCTGACACCCAGCACAAGGGGATGTTCCCCCTCAGTGACCCAGCACTCCCTTCCCTTCCAGCTGGTGGTTTTCCTGCCAGCCCTGTGCCGCAAGATGGGGGTTCCCTACTGCATCATCAAGGGCAAAGCCAGGCTGGGCAGGCTGGTCCACAGGAAGACCTGCACCTCCGTGGCCTTCACCCAGGTTAACCCGTAAGTGTTCTGGGAGCTCGCTGGATTGTCCTGTGGGGAAAGCAAACTGCCCTAAGCACAGGCTCTGGGGCAGGTGGGTAGCAAACTTGGGTCTCTCTGAAGTAATAAAATTAAAATACCACCTCTGTAGTGTCTGATTAAAATGTTTCTATCAAATCCTGATGGTGCAGATTAGTTTGGTTTACCTGAAGGGTGGTTACTCTACAATCTGAGCAGTGCAGATTCTGGGTGTTAACCCTTTGCAAGTGATGCTTTTGCTTAACCTGGAAAATTGGGTTGCCACTAGATGCTTTCAAATTCTATGGCAAAATATTTATGGAAAATGTTAAGTCGAGGCTCTAAAGGAACTGAAACTCTCATCAACAGGGAGGATAAGGGAGCCCTTGCAAAGCTGGTGGAGGCTGTCAAGACCAACTACAATGACAGATATGATGAGGTAAGATTCTCTGTGCTGCTGGTATTGTCCTTGTGCACTGTTAACATTCCCAGAAGGGAGAAATGGGACAGACATAGTGACATCAGTTTATACTTGGGTGTGCTATACTAGGTTTGCTTACAGTGAGCCAGTCTACCTGAGAATGGGGTAAAATGTGAAAGTTGTCATCAAATGAGAAGTAAATAGCAACCCTAGGGCAAGGATTGTAGAGAGGGCAACAGCTTTGGCTACCTAAACTCCGTATCCCAAATCCAGGAGTTACAGGACAGCTGAATCCGACATCCCTCATTGGGAGATTTTAAGCTTTTCTCTTTGCTGCCCCAAAATGTAGTGCAGTGCTTGAAATGTGTAGGACTTTGTAGTTGAGGGAGCTCTTCCCCTTATGCAGAATTGAATGCCACAGTAAGAGATGGAATGAGGTGTCTAACCTGTTCTCCCTTCCTTGCAGATCCGTCGTCACTGGGGCGGGAACGTCCTGGGTCCAAAATCGGTGGCTCGCATTGCGAAGCTGGAAAAAGCAAAGGCTAAAGAGCTGGCTACCAAGCTGGGCTGAGGATGTACTGCTGTACTGCATTGCACCGTGTTCTCTGTACATAATAAACCCCAGCTGTGTCAGTGGTCTCTGTTCATGTCATGGGAGTGTTCTAGGAGTAGCACAGTGGCATTGCTGTACTTCTGTGCCTTCCATCCAGTGACAGAAGAGTGCTGGGCAGAAATGGCTGCACAGAACTGCTTATCACTAACCTTGCAATAACTTTCCTGAATTACTAGTCCTGTGTAATAACTCCTCTCTCTTGAACACACAGCCCAGCAGCTCTGCTCCAAATGCTCTGGGATCTTGAAGTTGGCTGGGCTGGGCTAGTTCTGGCTTTAAGCCTGGCTTGGTTTTGCAAATCTAAACTGGAAATAGCTTTTGATTTCTCCTTACTTAGGACAGGTTACAGTATGGGTAACACACTCTTACAACCTTCCACATCTGCAGTGCCTCTTGCAGTGAAGGAAGGCTGAAGGAGGAAGAATCAAGACTTCCCTGTGGTTCTGTTCTTTGCTGAGTGCTGGCTTGGTCTGGTGGCACTGTGGAGGCTACCAAGACACCAGCTGTGGTAGCTGCTTGTTTGTTTTTGCCAGCCCTCATCCTCTTGAAAAGCCACAGGCTGCCTTCCCCAGCTAGACCTGAGTGCTCACAGTAACCTCTAATTCACATTTGCTGCTGTTCCATGTAAGATGCATGATGCAAATCATAAGGCAAAGACCTGTAGGCCTTTATTTAATCTGCTGCAACTGCTGTGAGCCATTCCTGACTTCAGGAAGGACTACCTGCTGCAGATAGGCTGATTGACAAAATCCTCTGGATTTCTCATAAGGAAAATACAGTGGAGATGTTAAAATGTAGCTAACAACCAGCCACGACAGAAAAAACATATCCTTGTGATTACTACTGAAGTTCAGTGCTCCCAAGCTGCAGCCAAATCACACTGGTGGGAGCTCAGTTTGCAGGGTTTGCTTAAAGTCTGTTTGCAGCTTGGTAACATGTTGGTTGAAAATGCTCTGGAATTCCAGGTGCTTTAATTACTTAGGACTGATCAGGCTCCTGTTATCCATAGAAGTCTGCTCTTGACTGTAGCACAAAGACTTTTCTCTCCTCACCGAGGTAGCTTCTGTATAAATTTCTTGTACCACAAGTAGGAAGTTGCAGCACACAAGCTGTACCTGTGGGAGAAAATCACACGTTGGCACCTTTCCAGGGTGGACTGGACCAAGTCAAACCACCTGGCATGAGCTGTTCAGGTTAAAACTGGGCTTTGGAAGCTCCAGAGCAGCCCAGGGCAGGTCCCTTACCAGGTGACGATGTACTGCATGTGCTCGTTCCGCAGGCTCACCCTGGTCTGGCCCCCGATGGGCCCCCCCGGGACTGTGCTTCCTGTGGGGACAACACAGCCACCTTCAGTCCTTAGGCTGCACAGGGGGCAAGAGGGGAAGGTGGTCATTAATCTGGTGGATGGATACCCTGCTGTGCCTCAGGCAGTGCTGTTCCCAAGCTCACAGAATCCCAGAATGGTTTGGGTTGGAAGGGACCTTCAAGCTTATCTCATTCCACCCCCTGCCATGGGCAGGGACACCTTCCTCTAGATCAGGTTGCTCCAAGCCCCATCCAGCCTGGCCTTGGACACTTCCAGGGATCCAGGGGCAGCCACAGCATCTCAGTGCAACCTGTGCCAGGGCCTCTCCACCCTCACAGGGAAGAATCCCGTCTAACCCTGCCCTCCGGCAGTTTGAAGCCACTGCCCCCTGTCCAATCTTTGATGCTCCTGACAAAAGTCCTTCTCTGGCTCTCTTGCAGGCACCTGTCACCTTCAAAACAGTGGGCTGGCAGAGCGCAGGAAGAGAACTGAGGGGAAAGGGAGGGAGAGGGATGTAAATTGGACAGGGGGCTGGGTTCCTGTGAGACTCACTGAAATCTGCATCGATGAAGATGGGCTCAGCACCAGTCACCCTGGCCATGGCCTCCAGGTCCCGGTAGTGCCAACGGTTTTTTTCAATGTTATTTTCAGGCACAAAGGGTTTCCTTTTTTCTGTTAGCCTCACCACCCCCGTGAGATCAATCTCATCTTCAATCTGAGGAGAAGTGCAGAAAGAGAAAAGGATTATTTCAAGATTTCATATTCTGACACATCAAGTGCTGTGAGGAAAATGTGGCACTTGAAGGGTCTGAGCATAAATGAAATGGTTGTTCCCCGCAGTGGGGCAGTGCTGTAACACAACAGGGAAAAAAGCAGACCATGAACAGCTCCTTGTTTGTAAAACATGTTATTTACTTAACAAAAAGGTGGGAAACAAAGGTTTGTTGCCTTTAAAAAGTGCAATGACTAATTAAGTCACCTCCCATGATGCTGGCCATAGCTCCTGCCTTTCTGGATTAGTGAGTGGTGCCTCTGGGTAACCAAGGGGCACAGAGTAACACCCCCCATTCCCTGGATCCCCCTTACCTGTCCTTTCTGCCTGGTCTCTGGTTTCAATTTCTTCCTGGGCACAAATCCTCGGTTGACTAAAATCGTGACCCTAGAGTTACATAAAGAAGTACTGCTCAGGAGTGAAAGGGAATTTATTCCTGCTGCTGCCTAGAACTAAAGAGCAAAGAAAGAAGCAACCCACGTGTTTGCTGCCAGTTTTGCACATTATAAAGGAATTTAAATACAACTTCAAACCGAGCCTCAGTGATGCCACAGACTGAGAGATGCCTTTAAAGGCAGGCAGCAATCGATACAAACCCAACCACCAGGATTCAGCTTTTCCAAGGAGAAGTGAGTGCTCCCACGGAGCAGGACTCTGCTGAACTCACCCCAGCTCTGTGCAGTAGAAGGGGGTGACGACGTTGGCTCCGTTCTCGGGGCGGGACGTGATCCTCCCGGCCTCCCGCGCCTCCCGCTCGGGGTCCAGCAGGGAGCGGGGCAGGAGGTAGAGCTCCTTGGAGTGGTCAAACCGCCCTCGGACCTTCACAGGCCTGTACTCCAACTCCTTCAGCTCCATGGGGCTGCGTGGAACAGGAGGAAAACAGAATTATGGCTGTGCTAGGCGAACTCAATCGGGAGATTTTACTGCGGGATTCTCCCTTTTCACTAATGGTTCACTCTGGATGGAGCCTGTTGGAGAACAGAGGGAGAAGACAAAACAGCTCGTGGAATATGGCTTATTATATTTCAGCTGTCTAGGAGAATCAAATAGAGATGATCAGGAGCATCCAGGGAGAAGTTCTGTTCCATAATATGTCCAACCCAGGTATCACAGAGCAGGGGGACTCACGGCCCGTGCATCCAGCCGTGGGAAGTGTTTCTTTCCCATCCCACACCATGAAATCCAACAACTGAGCCCTTCTGAGAGTTGTGCCAGGTGACCAAGTGACCTTAAAAATCTCTCACAACTGCTCCACATGTGGGGCAGGGCCTGCTGTTGCTCCAAGACTCCCTGCTGCAGTAACAATTCCTTTGGGACACCACCAGACACCCAAGTCCTCTTTCCCCAATGGGATTAAAAATCCCACATTCTCCTGAACAGAGATTCATCCTTCCCCATGCATTAAGAGTATCCCATAGGAAAGAACTGACTTATCCTTTTACTAAAAATAAAAAAAAAATCAAGATCTATTTTTAATTTCTATTGCATCCCTTCATTTTCATGCAGGTCAGTTCAGCAGAAGCTCATTATTGCATGGTCCATATCTAATATTCCCAGTCAGTGCTCTGTAGACAACAAACCATCCTTGTTTCCATACTCTAATGTCAGAGGGATGGGCTCTGCTGTGATTCTTGATGCCAGCTGTGCAATCAAATCTAATTTCCACTTGCGCCGCTGAACCTGGAAGAAAACACACACAAAAGTAACTCTCTTAGGATAGAACAGAGCAACAGAACAACCCCAGCAAGCCTTAAAATCTTGGTCATCATTTTCTCATCAGACCTGGCCTAAATCAGGGTAATTGGAGATATGAAAATAGAGGCTACTGAATTTAATTGGAGGAAATATTTGTACTAAAATAAGAGTGTAAAAAAGTACACCTCCTTTAAAGACTTACAAGTGGACACGTGGAAAGCAGAAATGTAAAATAACAGCAAATATTTAACCTGCCTGTTGTCTGAACTAGATCAAACAGGTGGGAAAACTTGACAGTCCTCAAGTGCTGAGGAAAATGAATAATAATGAAATATTTATTTGTACCTGCCATGTGCCGAGAGCAAACGTGGTCAGAGGGACCAGGAGAAGGCCCCATTTCAGCAAGGTGTCCTCTCCAGATGTGTCAGCAGCTGCTGTAGAATGTCGTGGCCTGCAGAACCTCAAACAAACATCTACAGAAAAGCAGAATGGGGAACAGGATTCAGAGAAGAGACAAGAAATATTACATCTTGGTACTAGGGTGAAACAGGGCAGAAGCCCAGACAAATATTTTCTTACCTTTAGTCTTCTGAACCAGACCAGAACCTCCTTTAGTTAGGGGATATCCAAAAAATGTTCTTCTGATCAAGCACTGTGATGCCTACACAGAATAAGAGAGATCCTTTGTAATGTCACTGCTTTATAAAACTTGTATTTAGGTGATATCAGTGAACTTGATGATTGTGTGAATTATTGTTTATCCACTGATTCAAGTCTCAAATGAGCCACTGCCTGTGAAACGCTATGGGCTAGGCTATAATTTAAATGAAATAAGATAAAATTTCTGTAACGGGGCTGCCTAGAGCACAGCAATGAACTTCCACCCACGCTATCAGCAAACACACACAAGCCTCATCTATTCTTGACAGAAACAAGGGCCTACCGGGGACAGGGTCGGGGGACAGGACGAAGGCATGGGATGAGGGGAGGGGATGAGGGAACAGGATGAAGAGACTGGATCAGGATGAGGGAAATGGACCAAAGGACAGGAGAGGGGACAGGGTCAGGCAAGTGAATCAGGGGACAGGATCAGGATGAGTGAACTGGATGAGGGAACTGGATCAAGGAACAGGAGAGGGGACTGGATCAGGGGACAGGATCAGGGGACTGAACCAGTGAGCAGGATGAGGGGACTGGATCAGGGGACCGAATCAGGGGACAGGATAGAGGGACAGGAGAGGGGACGGGATGAGGGAACCTAATCAGGGGACAGGATAGTGGGACATGATCAGCGGACAGGATGAGCGGACAGGATGAGGGTACGGGATCGAAAGACAGGATCAGCGGCTTACCCGTCCCGGCCCCGCTGCCCCGAGCCTGCCCCGGCCCCGGCGCTCCCTCAGCAGCCTGGGCCCGGCCCGCAGCACCAGCGCGGCCATGGCAGCCCCGGCCCGGCCCCGGAACGGGAAGCGCGGCCGGGCCCGGCCCCTCGCGATGGCGGCGCCGGGCCCGGGCGGCGGCGCGGCCGTGCCGGAGGTGCCCGAGGCGGAGCGGCTCTTCCTGAGGCAGCACCCGCTGCTCAGCCCCGCGGGGCCGGGCAAGGTGCGGCCGTATGAGGGCTGGGGGGCACCCTGGGGGTCTTGAGGGGATGGGGCCGCCTCGCTGAGGGTCCGGGATGGGGCCGCGTGGTGCCCGCTGGGCTCGGCCCCACAGAGCTCCTGAGGTGTTTGTCCGGCGCTGGAAGGCGGGGGAAGGCCGGGGAGCAGAGCGCTGCTCTGTCCTGCCCTCCCCAGCCCCGGGATGGATACGGGAAGGGGGATTAGACATGGAAGGGGCTGCCCAGGGAGGCGGTGGGGTCCCCGTGCCTGGGAACGACAGGACGTGGCACTCAGCGCCCTGGTGTGGTTGGCAAGGTGGGCATCGGGCACAAGGTTGGGCTCGATGATCTCGGAGGTTCTTTCCAACCGAATTGATTCTGAGATTCAGTGGGGTAAACACCTGGGTTTCCTGACTATTAATGTTTTGTTTGTTTTTTTTTTTTTTCAGGTGAGATGCAGGCTGACAGGACACGAGCTGCCCTGTCGCCTGTCGGAGCTGCAGGCTTACACCAGCGGCAAGAAGTACCAGCGGCTCATAAAGGCAGCCAGGGAGTTCGACTATGGCACGTTTGAGCCCCACATAGTGCCCAGCACAAAGAATTTGTACGTATTCTCCCTCCTGTGTGTTGTGCTTTACGCTGTGTTTAGTCTCAGACATTGTTCTTCGGTCTTTATGGTTTTGGGGAGACTGGGAAAAGTTTTATCAAGTATTTATCAACTTTGAGCAACTTGCAGTGCTTGTGAGTGAAAAGTTCTGAAGTCCTAGCACACTTTAACTCTTTCTGTGTGTGTCAGACACCAGCTGTTCTGCAAGCTCACCCTCAGACACATCAACAAGCTCCCGGAGCACGTCCTGCGTCACGTCCAGGGGAAGCGCTACCAGAAGGCCCTGAAAAGGTGTAAGTAGCTTTTCTGTCGCTGTACCAGGCAGCGTTTCTTTCCCCAGCTGTTGGGATTCCAGTGTATCTCTGAAGTGGGTGGGACAGCTTTGTTTAAATTGACAGTAGTGTGTTACTATGTGTCCTCCTCAGCTAGGGAGGAAGGTCTCAGATACAGGGAGCTATTGGCTTCTAGCAAACACCTTGGGACATTCTTCCTGAAGAGGATCAGCTCTAAAACTCTCCCAGGGAGTGTGATTGACATGTCCAGCGCAATCTGTTAACATCTTCCCTGGTCCATAGCATTGCTGTAGGTCATGTGGATGTCTGTGTGGAGCATGCTGTACTTTTGAGTTGCATTTCCAACAAGCCTGAGCTGGGAATGGGAGGACTCAGGGGCTGGGCAGCTGATCAGTGCTGCCTGACCCTCACTCTCAGATGAGGAATGCCAGAGGGAAGGAGTGGAGTACATCCCTGCCTGCCTGAGAGGGAAGAAGCAGCGGGCACAGCACCCTGATGAGCAAACCAACGGGAGCAGGCAGCCTCACAGGAAAGAGGAGTTCTGGGAGCCTAAATCCAGCGAGGAGGATGGAGAGGAGACAGATGACAGCATGAGTGACCTGTACCCACGTGAGTGAGAACCTCGGTGTCATCCATGTGCTCAAGGGAGTTGGGTGGTTAATTGTCTCCTGGGTTCTTTACACTGCTGCCTTATCCTGGTGTGCCACAGGCTCCTGACTTCATCCAGCTGGGAGTCCTTGGGTTTTGGAAAAGCTTACCACCACCGAGTAAGAAATAGTTAATGCTAAGTAATAATGAGTTGGATCATGGAGGGTGTGAGGGAAGGGATACAAGATCCATTTTTGGGATTTGCTCTTTCCGGGATCTCCACTTCCCTTGTTTCTCAGCAAGTCCTTGACAGAAGGTGATGAGGCCATTCTGCTCACTTGGATCTGGAGGTGCAAATCCATCTTGCTGCAGGAGCAGGGGTGTAACACATGGCACCACCTGTGCTGACATTCCCAGCATGGGAGTAGACAGAGCACCAAGGCACTTTTCCAATAAAACACCAGCACGTTTGTTTCCCAAGTATTTCAGTAGTGACATGCATATGCCTGATGACTGGAAATGGCTTTAAAGCAAAGTCAGGGGAGGCAGAGGGAATTGATTTTGAGCTCAATCTTTTTCAGCTGCGCTCTTCCCAGAAAAAAGCCCCTCAGCTGCACAGGCCACAAAGGGCAGCGATGACGTTGTGACAGACAGCGAGGACGACGGGGCCAAGCAGAACGGAGAGCACGGGGCAAGGAGGGACAGCAGCAGAGCAGCTGGCAAGAGAGGAAAGGTGGGAGTCATCCCCCTGCCTGCAGCACCACGGGCTGTGGGGATGGGATCCCATCCCGTAGGTGTTCCAGCTATTCCTGTCTGGGAGCCGGCAGAAGGTGCAAAGCTGTTTAGAATAGATTTTCCCCTGTGTGCCAGACAGGGACTTGCATCCCGAGGTGTGAATTCCTGCCAGGCAGTATTTATCCTGCCTGGGGTACTGAGGGATGTTCCTGCCTGTACAAATCATGGGTGGGATCCTGCCCCACACACCATCTTAGAAGGAAAGCTGAAGTGTGTCCTGTGGGTTCTGTAATTGTTCTCCAAATACACAAAAAAATTGAACTGTTTTGCAGTCACGGAGTCCCTCTAGACCATTTTTCCCCCCCTTTCGAGGCACTGCCTTACTTTATTAACGTGTCAAGCTAGAAAGTCAGGGCTGGATAAAGTTTGGATTTACTGCTGCAGGGAGTCTGTCAGTTTGTACCCAATGAAACCATCAGAAAGGGCTGCTGAGCTGCAGGATCCTGCCTCTGTGAGCACACTTGAGCTCATTCTGGCTGTTGAAGGAGATCACACTCAGTTTCTGTTTAAGCTAAGGCAAGGCTTGATCTGGATGTTGGAAATAAGCTGATTAACTTCATTTTTCTCTACAGAAACAGACAGGCCCTTTAAAGAAGAAATTCAAGAGCCACCATCGAAAACCCAAAAACTTCAAGAAAGCAACCAACGGGAAATAAATTCTGTGATAAACACCTGGCCTGAAGCCTGTTGTGTCACAATTCCACTGGGAGCACAGGATGAAGTGTCTGCCCATTCCAGGGGAATAATGGGGTGGAATTAAATTGCATTCCAAGAGCTTCAAGCCAGCCCCACACCAAGGGAAGGGTGCCTGCTGCATCCTTCAGCTCAGTTTTTTACAGAGAGGTGGTTTTTGTTACAGCAGCTCAGTGCTGCAGCATCACCAGCCACACACGCCAAGTGGATACAAAGATGCCATCGTTTTATTTTGATTGTTTTCAAAAATCAAAACATTTTCAAACACAACTAAGGTACAAAATACAGCATAAAATGAGAATTTATACTTATTTCTTTTTTTCTTTTTTTTTTTTTCCACATAGAAAGCAAAAATATATTCAGAATGAATTCCAGAACACTTTGCAGAGCCAATTGGTAGCTGACATCCTGCTTGTGAGAGCTTCTCAGCCATGGGGAGAGGTCACTGTATTTCTGGGAGATGCACAAGTACAGCAGTGTATGTAGGAAACCAGAATCATCTGCATCAGGACTCACAGTTAATAAGTCTGCACGTTGTGCTGCCTAGAAGGATCTGATAATGCCCTCCACCT
Organism: Sinosuthora webbiana; assembly: GCA_013397395.1. Lineage (NCBI taxonomy): Eukaryota > Metazoa > Chordata > Aves > Passeriformes > Sylviidae > Sinosuthora > Sinosuthora webbiana. Next base: position 656,339 of record VXBN01001790.1, on the reverse strand, counting down.
AACTGTGCCCCTGGAATGCTGAAGCATTCCTGCTGCAGGGGGACAGTTCCTTTTCTAGGGTCTTTTGTTGGGAAGGGGACTTGATTTTCACAGAGGAAACTGGTCAGTATTTCAGACTAGTCTGTCATCCAGCTCCTTAGTTAGACAGGACACAAGGAGGTTGAGAAAGACAAGGGGCTACTTGCAGGAGTAGTTTCTGTCATTTATAAATACTATGAACATCAACAGCAGTTCAGGTATCTGAGAGTGGCTGCCTTGAATCAGTCTTGAACCGTTGTAGGAGCTGCAGTGAAGCAGTGAAAACCTGCTGTGCTGCAGACCTGTGACTCAAAGGACCAGTTTTTGTTTAGCCAGGAAGAGTCAGGCACCTGGAACAACTGAGGTGAAGATTTCTCATGCAAAACTTCCTTGAAAAGAAAGCCATCAGTGACCTGACCTTAATGCTGAATTCCCCTCCCATCAGTCTGGGCATGGGGGTTGGACTAGATGATTTCCAGAGGTCCCTTCCAACCCTAACTATTCTGGGATAGCAACTGGCTTCCTCCAGCAGCAGCACATCTTGCCCTTACAGAGGCTATTATCCCCTTAAGATGATGAAATCACTGGTTTAACTTTCAACAGTGCTCTTTTATTTTTCACTAGTTCTTTCAGCCCAGTTTTCTCTCCTAAAAAGCAACTGTTTAACTGAAGTGTCCAGGTGAGTGTCCTTATCAGGAGAACCCTGGGGAACAGCTCCCACTGGAGATGTTCAGCTGAATTCCTCCTTGAACAAGGAGCTGAGCATCTTCCTCAGGGCAGGCAGCAGAGCAAGGGATCAGTGTCATGGTAGGAAGTGGGTAGGGCTCATGCTGTCTAGAACTCCTCCACAATCCAGTGAGACAGGTTCACACCTAGTTGACTGAGAGAGGACAAAACACCTCCCCTGAGCAGCACTAAGCACGGTCATGGCACAGAGGTCGTGGCACTGAGAAGCCAAACAGGGCTTTCCTCTGCTCACCCTCCCGAGCTCCCCCTGGGGAAGGTCCATCCCTGGTTGCTCCTCCACTGCCCAGGCTTTGCACTCACATTCCTCAGCAATAACCGTTTGCAGAGTTGGGAACGGGGGTCACTTCCACATTTCCACAGCTCAGGGTGGTCTGAGGTGGCAGAGGAGGGGCTGTCCTGGAGAGCTCAGCAGCTCTTCAGCCAGCTGGGACTTTGACAGCCAAGAGACTGACAGAAGTGAATCTAAGAAGCAAAGACTACAGATTAGGAGATCGACTGCTCTCATCTGGCAAGTACTGAGTGCACAGAAAAGGGGAGTTTCTGTAATTCTCAAGACCTTTTCACCAATAACCTGCAATTCAAATGTGAATTTGGGGCATACATGGATGGAAGCTGGTTAAGAGCAGAAAGGAGCTTTTATTATGGAACCTGCTGCACAACTTGGCTCCCTTCTTGGGAATTCAGGAGGGGCAACCTTCGGGGAAAGAATGTAGAATAAAGAATTCTTTTGGCACAGAATTTTCACAGAATCTAACGTTCTGTCTCTCCAGGATTACCTCCCCCACTTCCATTAAATCTGATTAGCAATACAGGATTCATGATTAACAATACAGGATTCTCCCTTGTTCCCCTCAAGGGCAGAACTGGGACATGTTAGAAAATCCTCTCCCTTTTCTTACCCAGAAGGGTGTACAACTACTTCCATGGTTTTCTTTTTGCTTTCTGTTCAGGAGCAGGAAAGACCCTTCCCTGTTAAGCAAAAGGGAATTACAGGCCTCTGAGCAGCAAAATAACAGTGATTTTCTGGCTTTTGATGCTGCTTTCCACCTTGATAAGAAATGCTATAACCAGCAATGGAACTCCTTATGCACAAGACAGTTTTGATAAGGGCAAGAATGGGGATCCACTTTTTTAGTTATAGCTACAACCCAACACCACACTGAATGATCCAGCTGTATCTGCTCACCTTTCTGCAAATTTTAAAGACATTGCTGACATTCCAGACAGCAACTGTTCTACTGCAATTCACTGAAGCATCAGCAAAATGCAGGTTTCCTTGGGTTAGTTCCAAATCTAGGAAGTTAGAATAAGCCTAGGCAACATTCCTTGAAGAAATAGGATTTTATCTATCGTATTACTGGTGCCACAGTAAATCAAAACATCTGTGCCTTTTATAGGAAGGGGGCATGTACGTGTAAAATGCTGGCAGTTTTTGTTGAATCCATAGAGAATCAGTTCTGGACTTAGTACAGTATGTCCCAAAGAAGTGTTGTTATTCCTGTTACCACTCTTTCTTCTTCTCATCCATGGAGACTCCACCAGGACCCAGTGCAACCACGAGGAGGAGCCCTCCAATGACAGACATGGTCTGGAAGAAATCGTATTTGAGGAAGTCGTGCATGGGCTTGTAGGCTGGGATGGTCCAGAAGGCATTGAAGTAGATGTTGATGCCAAACAGCCAGATGACCAGAGTCAAGGCAGCCAGCTTAGTCTTGAAGCCAATTGCCACCAAGATAATCAGGGCTGTGCCCACAATGTTCTGCAGAATCTGCAAGGAAAAAAAAACATGAAAAAAAGCCATGAAAAAAGCCATTGACTTACACAGTTCTTAAATAGATACACCAATATCAGACCAGACATTAGATAAGTTCAGTTGTCATGGCACAGATAACCTAATAACTTTTTCTAAAGTATTAATTTTACTCATAGCTGTCAATAAGCACTGAACAGATCCTGCAGCCCATCTGGGCACTGGTGCTACATTCTAGTTACTCATACTTTCCTGCTGGGATACTTACATAAAAGAAGTTCATATCGAAGTGTAGCAGTGTCATGAACATGAGGACGAGCAGCACACGCCCCCCCAGCTGCATGTACTGCTTTGGGGAGCTCTCCCTCATGGTGGGGACTCCAGCAAACATGCTCTTCCCCTCCGAGCGAGACTCAGCCAGGAGCAGCAGCAAGCCTCCCCCAAGGGCAAGATTCCTACACAAATAGGGGGGGAAAAAAAAAAAGCAGTTTAGTACAGCTTGCCCTGATCTATATTTGTAAAGTCTTATCTGACAGTTTCAGTAAGGATCTATGTGAGAGTGAGGAGTGACTTGCTCTGCACCGTGGGATGTGTTGGTCTGTGTTAGACTTCCCAGCCCCAGCAGCTCTGAGCACACCAAGGAGCTGTGGGAACACAGCCTGCCAGGGAGGTCCAGCACCCACCACTCAAGTTGCTTCAGTGGCTGTTACAACACAGATTTAGTTGTGTTCAAGTTATTCTGTACCTCAGGTTTAGCCATGTATGCCAAAGTAGTTCAGAGGTTGCTTTGAGAAAACAGAGCAGCAGCATTGCTGGAAAGTTACACATTGACAGGGCTGTAGTAAGCCCAGAGTGTAGCTCTTGTGCTGGCCTCCCCTCAGAGGGGTGGAAAGGCAACAGCCAGCCATCACTCAGGCCAGGAAAGCTCATGTTTATAATCTTGTCTTCTCCTTAGGGAAGGTGTTAAGAGGTTTAAAATCCCAGAAACCACTCCAGTGACTGCATGCTGTAGTTTTCTCAGAAAATGGCTTCAGTCATGCAGAAGCAGAGTTGCTATTTTAAGCCATTTAGGAAATAAAAGCAACTCTGAGCAAGTGTAGACAGTTGGTTGAGCTCTCAGCCAGGTTAGCAGCAGAAGCATTTGGATCCTAGTGGGTTAGGATTAGTCCTTCCCTTCCTGAGCCTGCTGTCTGCAGTTTAACACAGACTCTCCTGATTCTTCAAGAGCTGTCATTTCTTCTTTAATGTAAATGCATCCCTTGTAAAGTCTTCCTAGTAAATGCTATGTACAAATGTCATTTCCTCTGCCACCAAGTGTCAGCTTTCATCCTGTTTCCATAAAAAGTTCCAGAAGCAGGCATACCTCATCAAGAACTTCAGGTCCCATAGAATGCTGTATGCAATAGTCTAGGCAAAGAATAAAACAGGTTAAAACACCACATAAATGACACTGAAGTTCTGAATTTCTGTTACAATCTCAAGTCTGTATCACCACAGGAGAATTTGATTATAAATACAATATAGTGAGGAAAACAAGGTAATTACATCACTGTGGTCCAGTGGGTCTGTGTAACACAGGGAAGGGAAGCCAGAATTTGATTTGAGCTTTAGATCCCCCCAAAATTCCCTGGTTTTGTAGGGGAAGGATGCTACTAGCTTGGATCCTTTGTGATGGGAACACAGCTGAAGGCCAAAGCAACTGCAAGTTCCACATTTGGCTCATTAACTGACACCCAGGTAAATTGCCAGTTACTTCTGCTAAATTGGTCAAGGTCAAGTATTGAATGAATGTCTCCAAGCTGACTAATTGCAATTACATCTATTGGGCACATCAGGAGAACAGAAGCAGCAAAATAGTTCAATGCCATCAAGGACTGGCACTAGGCCAGGGTGGAGAAAAATTCCAGGGTTGCAAGTTATATTTAAACATGTTGGGGCCAAGAGAGATTTGAAAGGTACAGTTTAGAAGGGAAGAAGATTTAAGCCTCCTACCTGTAATGCTATAATTCCAAACAGTCCAAAGCAGGCATATTGCACAAAGTTCCTACTCAGCACCAGGATACAGCCACCTGAATTGGGGAAATTGAACACAGTTACACTTGGAAAAGCTCCTGCAGGAATGCTTTTTCTTTTGTGAGGTAACTGTTAGGGCCATCATGCTGGGTTCCTTGAAAGCATAAACCCCAAAACCCTTCTCCAGTCTTCCATCAGAAAGTACCAACAGCCTCAGTCACTTTGACATGAGGACAGGCAACTGCATTAAATTAAGGTGACCCTCTACACAAAATAGTGAGGGCAAAAAATCTCAATCCAGACACAAAATAAATTGGCAATCAGGAACAGTAAATCAGGAACATAATATAAACAGAACAGGATTCTCCCTCTCTCCATTTCTGACAGCCTGAGCCCACCCAGCACACACACAGCAGTGCACTCCTTCTGGGATTATTTTGATTCCTGGGCTTTGGAAAAATTTCTGACACAAGCACCTCACTCAGGCTTAAATGTATCCTCTCCAGGGTAAGAGTTTGCCTTGGAGATGAATGCCCATAAAAACAGGAGGCTGAGAAAGTCTCAGCATTGCCACGTTTAAGAGAACAGGAGTATTTAATTTAGAGAACTCTGGGTGTGGCTTGTATTTATGGATGCATGTACAGAACTGAAACCAGATTATCCTGATGGATTCTTGGCATCTCTGACTCAGAGGCAGTGTGTCACAAGAAACTCTCTCCAGCTGCTTCCAGTCAAGGCTGAAGCAGGTCAGTTCGGAGCTCTTTTCATTCAGCCCATGTAGTACTATCAGTCCTGAGCTGTTGGGGGCTATTAGGAAATCAGTGAAGCATCCCACGCTGCCAGGATTCACAGGGCTGCCCCTGAACACCCCAGAGGCACTTACTCAGCTGCCCAAAGAGGTTTAGGAACACGAAGATGGAGGCCAGGAAGTATCCACAGTTCCACGTGCCATCGATGTAGTCCCTCTGTTCACTCCACTGGAACCACATGCGGATGCCATCCTCCAGGAAGGTGCTGATGAGGCACAGCCGGGCCACGTGGGGCAGGTACTGCTTGGTCACCCTCAGGAACTGCACACAGGGCACACACAGGGCATTAGGAGGGAAAGGGACACTGCAGGGACAGCACAGCCCTGCTCTCTGCAGGCTCAGGTCAGCAGTTCTCATGCACTCAGGGTCACCAGCATCCAGACAGAAAGTGGGACTTGGGTTTAATGAAAGGCTTCTTCACCCTCTGGGAGCAGCAGGGGAAACCTGCTGTCATTCTCCACTGGACTAGGACTTGGGAAAAAAGGCAGAATCCAGCAGCACATTTCTGTGTAACAGGAACTGTGCTTTGATGGAGTTCTCGCTAATGAAGGCTGACCTTGGTTTTAGTTTCTCTAGCTCAGGGTTTCATGTTACAGCTCAAATATCAGATAGCCCGGAGCTGAAAGGGCAATCCTGCTCCCACCCCCGTGCTCAGGCACTCACCACCCCAGAACAGCCCCGATTCAGGGAGCCAGCCTGACAGAAGACAAGTTCTGTACAAATTAAAAAACATTACTAAAGTTTTTGCCAACTCTTTCCCTCCAAGAGCTCAGTGCAAACAAAGCACGAGTACTGGAGCAGCAGCAGATCTCAGCCCTACATCACCACTGCACCCTCTATCCTCCAGGCAGGTTTTTACTTCCATTAAAAGGAGCACCCTGTGCAGAAAGGAAACAGACGTTTGTAGCCACAGTCCAGTGCAGTGGCTAAAAGGAAATGATATCATCGTGCAACAGATGCTGAGCTCTAGGTTTTGGGAATGGAAGATGGATCTGGGCCCCCTTCATCTTGCAGGCTCCTTGATCAATTTGCTCTGCAATTACAATAATTAAAGGAACAAATGCAAAATTGCCAAACCAGGTCTAGAGGGTCGTGTTCTGTAGGGAAAGCCTGCTGCCTCTGGGTTAGGACAAGTGTTTAATTGTCAACCCATTATCTAGGGAGCACTGGTTATTACTTAATTGAGACTTCCACCAGGAAGGAGACAAAAGCCATTTCTGACAGTTTATTCCTGCCAGAGCAATCAGCCAATACTAAAGGCTGTGCAAATGTAAAGCTTAGCTCACTTTGCAACTACAGATTATCACAAGGAAAAAAAAAAATCAGCAAACATCCTTAATAGTCAATTAAATAGTTAATATTGGAACAAACTGCACTGCTGTATTGCCTGTACCCAGAGTCTAAGGGTCAAAATTCACCTTAATCAAGTGCATTTTAAGTACAGCTGTACTCTGCCTCCAGGCTGCCACTTCAGGCTTTTTTAAGCCATGTCAACAGTTGGATGAATGAGTCAGAAGAGAATTTCTGATCTTTGTCACTCACTGAATGAGACACACATCTTGGTTTACAGCTTTCCTCCCTGCTGGGTTTCACTGTGAGGTCGAGGAAACTTGCTGAGGAATACTAAGAATAAAGTTCTTACAAACCAGAAGTCGTTTGTAAGATACAGAGCGAGAACTTTGGTCTAGACAGAAATGAAAGAGGACAATTTCTGGGAATCTGTAAGGAAAGGATAAAAACAGTGCTGTGGAAAGGCTGAAAAAAATCAACAGATAGTAGAGAATATCTCCCTCCAGGCCTCATCTTTGCTGTTTTGAAGTGGGAGCTGGAACCACGAACAGCACAGGTGAAGGCTCCAAGCAGACATTGAACAATTTACCTGTTCTCCTGGCACACAGAGGGAATTTAACCCTGGCCATTACACACGAGTGCACACACCCAATGGGCTCCAGACAAGTCAGAGAGGCTGCAGCTCCAGGGCTAGGCTACCTCATGGCACATACATCATCATCCCTGGGCACCCACAGCTCCTGGGGCTGCCCTCAAACCGAGCCCCCTGCACACAGCCAGCTCAAATCAACTTCACAAACAGCCTGTGGGAACAAAAACCCAAAGGAACCAGGAGATCCAGAGAGAAAGGAAGGGAACGAGCACACCACGACTACAGGAAGAGAATGGAACAGGCACCAAGTGATTTTACAATTAGAGGATCTGGGTGTTAATCACTCAAGCAATTTAACTAAAGATGGAATAAATGACAAGAAACAGGAGAGCTCCAGCAGTGGGACTCAGTGAACAGCAGCAGTCACCCTGGGTTTGGCCCTGCACAGCACCAGCACTGTGGGGCTCGAAAGCTGAGCCCACTTCCTTTGAGATTGACACAGATAAAGTGGCACACATGGGAAAATTCTGATATCTGCAGCTAAGAAATGAGGCCTGAAACACACCCTGCACTGGGCACAACACATCCAAACCCAAACTGCTGGCCCTGAGGGAGGTGGCAGCACTAAACTCATGACATCAAATAACTGCAAGGGCTTTTTCTGCTCTGGGCTTTGCATCAAACCCTCTCCACATGTCCTGTCTCCTTGGGAGAGGTGAAACGTCGTGAGAAAAGACAAGAAGATGCTAAATAAAAATATTTTGAAGAAGAACAGCTGGTTCTGTGTTGGCAGTCGAGCCACTGACATATGCCAGAGGGGCTTTGTGCTGCCACTTCCCCCTCTAATGGGATTAGAAAGGCAAAGATAGATTTAAATGCTCCTTTAAGTGTAACAACCAAAGATGCACAAGAAGATCCAGGGAGCCCTTAATCAAATCTCTGCTCAATCCCCTGTTTTTCTAGAGGACTGAAAATTTTAAACTCATAAAGGCCTGACCAAAAGAGAGGCAATAAAGTGACTCATTTTGACCCCACCTCCAACAGTTTCAATTTTGCTGGAAGTCCACTGTGCTTTGATAAAAGCACATATACCATGGTACAATCACAGGGATTTTAAGTCCAAGAAATGGGCATGAGTTGGCAATTTTTACAGGCGTGTTCTGTGCAAGCACAAAGCCTTTTCCTGTGTACTCTTGGATCAGGGAAGTTGTGATTATGGGGAGGAACAGCACAGTGCTCATCGATACAGAAACCCTCCTGAGCTGCACAGCATTATTAGCCTAGAGCTTCTCATAAGGCACATCCCAAATATCTTGAATATTTTTATGGGATTGCTTAGTTCTGGGAGAACAAATTCCTCCAGCAGCCTGGGGCACCACTGATCTTTCCTAGAAGGGGATGCTCAATCAATGGCACAGAGAAAAATCACTTTCTTTCACCAGCTTGGATACATTCACTCAAAGAGATCTCACCCCAAAAATCACAGAGAGAGCAAAACTCATCACATTCATTAACCCAGTGCCTACAAAGTAAAAACTGGGAACAGGCTTTCCCATTTATTTCCAGAGGCAGGAAGAGGGCTCTGACCCAGTAGAGCATTGCCAGCAATATTAATCAGGTTTTTAATTGCAGGAAGATTTCTAATGTTTTCCTTTGTGAAGTGTGCTTTATACCAATTCCCTACTCCAAAAGGCTATTTATTAATGAAACCTCTAAAATGGTACTTTTAGCAATTAGTTGCATTTTACTATCATTCTTCATGGGAAAATTTTTTCCTCAGCCTACCCAGAACAGGCAGCTTGGTTTATCATGACAAACAATCAGTGCACTGCCATGACAAAGTCCTAGAGAACATTCCCAAACTCAGATTTTTTTTTAATCTAACTGACAAAGGTCAGACTGACAATGAAATGCTTTCTTCTCCCTTCCATTTTCTGCAAAGTAGGATATTGGGGACAAGAAATAATGGGTTCAAACTGCAAGAGGGGAAATATAAGCTAGAAATGAGGGAGAAACTCCTCCCTGGGAGGGTGGGGAGGCCCTGGCACAGGGTGCCCAGAGAAGCTGTGGCTGCTCCATCCCTGCAAGTGTCCAAGGGCAGGTTGGGCAGGGCTTGGAGAACCTGGGAGAGTGGAAAGTCCCTCTTCCAACCCAAATGGTTCTGTGATTCTACATCAGAGATATCTGGACAACACACATCAGCATTTATCTCGGAGAATTAAATAAACTCCCCCAGTCTGGCTCTCCCTTGCAGCCCTCTCACTGCTGTGCAGTGACTCAAGAGTCTCCTCACATTTTTGTCCACAAATCCTTTTTTTTTTGAACAGCAGAAATACCAAGCACCCACATTCCTAAGGATTTATTCCTAAAGATTATTGCAGACACTAAGAAAGTTGCCTGAGATCTGCTCCCTCTTAGGAAGGGATTACAAAGGAGAGACAATCCCAAACACTCCCTGCAGGCACCAGATACAGCTATTTTCAGTTACTTGCTGGCTGCACTGAAGGGGTTTGCAAGTAATATTTTAACAAAAATCACTAAAAACGGGCTTGATTTCCAAGTATGCAAATTACTGAATTAATAACACTGGGCTGGTGTTACAGTGTCCCCTCCACTGCAATCCCTCACAGCTCAGAGCAGCCTGTTACCACAAATCCCACCCCCAATATCACTCCTCACTCGAGCTAAACGTGGAGATAACTGAACCAAGTGAAAAAAACCCAAATCCTCAATTTCTTCTCCAGCCAGTTCAGCTCCCCAGTTCAATGACAAAAGTGCTGGTGTGAGAAAAAAGGGGAATGGAGCCTTGGGAGAAGTAGGACAAGCCCTTTCACTGACAACTGGCTGTCTGGCAAGCTTAGCTGCCTCTAAGACAGGGCACTAGTTCACCTCTGGATTAAGAGCCACTCATTACTGCTGAGTATCTTGGCATCTAGGGCATAATTTGCTAATTCAGAGGGAAATTACAGCATCTGAGAAGAGTTAAGCTTTAATGTTTGAATTTAAGGAACAGACCATTCTTGCTTTTTGTAAGAGACATTCAGGATTTCTTGATAAGCCACGGAATTAGCTCCAACATTCTCTCACAGGGGTTTTATGCTACAGAAATTAAGGCTCATTATGTGCTGAGCACTAGCAGAGAGAATGGAAAAAGGCAAGAACATCACTGAGAATGCATTTTCAGCTCCCAGAACAGCCATTGTCCAGCCTCCACCAGGGGAGTTTCAACACTATTTCAGTCCAAACACTCCAAGTAGTTTTTTAAAATCCAAGATGAACTAACAGCTCCTCTAATGCCAAGTGTAAACTCCACAATATATACCAAAGGTTAGCGTTCAGCAAGTCACTCCTGCCTTGGTGTGACACTGAGCTTTGGCAGCACTGAAAGGTCCTGATTGAGCTACCACAGCAGTTATTGCTCAGAGCACCATAAAAATTCTCTTGCAGTCTGATGGTAAGAGCAGCAAAAACTCTAAATTCTGCAGCTTAAGGCAAGGCTCATCTTTAAACAGGATGTGGCCGAGCACAAGTAAATTTGTGCCATTTAAAGCTCACTCCAGGAGGAGGCAAAACTACATCTAAGCTGGACAAAAGAGCTTTCAGCAGAGTGAAAAAAAGGGGTGTTGAGGACATCTAGAAATAACCCCAGAGGAATAAATAGAGAGGTGTTATAAAAAGGTCAGGAGGAGCGTTGCAAATTTTGGCAGGTAAGGTGAACACCGCAGTGATGGTTTACCTTCTCCTCTGAAAGGAGCAAGAGGACAAGGCAAACAGAGAATGACCAAGATAATCCAGATCTCCCTTAAACTGAGTATTCCACGCATCACAAGAAGCTCTGCCTCCAAACTGAGCCTCCCTTCTTCCATCTGGGGGTGGGGAGGAAGCGCAGAACAGGTTTTCCCAGTGAAATCAGTGAAAGACACAGAGGCAGCACAGCCCCCTCAGAGCCGTGACGTGTTTCTGTGCACCACACAACTCACACGGAATCACAGCGGTTGTAGAACCGGGCAGAATCAGATTTTCCAGTCAATTTGCTCAATGTGATTACTTGCTGCCTCTCATTGTCGATTAGATGAATCACCGTGACTGTGAAGATCTTTGCAACACCATCCCCAGCAGAGCAACTACTTACACTCAAAATATTCCTGTTGTCAGACATTGTAAGAGATCACAAACTTCTATTTAACAGAGAAATCACTCGGGCCTCCACTGAAATAAACGTAAGAAGGTTTACAAGACAACATCAGCTCGTTTGCTTTCGTTTTTGCCCCAGTCCTGAGCACAGCACCACGGTGCTGAGCAACCTCTGCCAGTTTGGGCTTCCAGACATGGGTCAGGGTTCCATGAAATCACACAATGGTTTGGGTTGGAAAGACCCTAAAGCTCATCTTGTTTCAAACCCCTGCCACGGGCAGGGACACCTTCCACTACCCCAGGTTGCTCCAAGCCCCGTCCAGCCCGGCCTTGGACACTTCCAGGGATGGAGCAGCCACAGCTTCTCTGGGCAGCCTGTGCCAGGGCCTCCCCACCCTCACAGAGAGGAGTTTCTCCCTAATATCCCATCTAACCCTGCCAGGTTGGGTAACTCCCGTCCCTGCCAGCTCACACGGGTCCCCCACACCCCTCTGTGCCCTCCTCACAGCCGGGACGGCTCCTGCTCTCCTTCCACTCGATCTCCCCCGAGAGCAGCCCTGTCCCCAGGGAGAACCCGCTCTGTGAGAGGCTCGGGCGCTCATTCCAGAGCAGGGGAGGCCGCTGGGCCTGAGCCGGGCCCGAGGTGCCCTCGGAGGAAACTTACAGGAAGGATGGAAACATGCTACTTCCATAAGCAGGGAGTGAGAAGGCAAAGTAGAACGGCTACAAAGCGAAAGGGAATAAACTTAGGTTGGATATTGGGAAGAAATCCCTCCCTGTGAGGGTGGGGAGGCCCTGGCACAGGGTGCCCAGAGCAGCTGCGGTTGCTCCATCCCTGCAAGTGTCCAAGGCCAGGCTGGACGGGGCTGGGAGCACCCCGGGATAGTGGACGGTGTCTCTGCCCGCGGCAGGGATCGAACGAGACGATCTTCAGGATCCCTTCCAGCCCAAACCCCT
>VXBN01001790.1:557004-643995 GCA_013397395.1 Sinosuthora webbiana | reverse complement strand
GCGGGGGGAGGAGGGGGGAAGGCAGACGGGCACGCACCTGATCGGCGAAGTCCTCGGCGGTGTTCATAATGTCGTTGTGGCCCATGGCGGGGCCCGGGCTGGCTCGGGGCGGGCGGGGCGCTGGCGGGGCCGGGCCGCGCTCGGTGCAGGCGCTGCCACGTCGGACGGGCCGGGCCTTGAAGGCGCCGCCGCGCCGGCGCGCGGGGGGCGGGGCCTCCCCGCCGGGACACGCCCCCCCGACACGCCCCTCGGCGCCCTTAAAGGGGCCGCGCCCCCCGCCGCGGTCCTGTGTGAGGGGGGAGCATCACACCCTCAGGGCCTCTAACCCGGGCGGGGGGCCGGGCTGTGCCCATCCCTGCAAGTGTCCAAGGCCAGTGCCCTCAGGCTTAAGCTCCACCCGGCAATAAGCGGGCGGCTGCAGCGTTGTGGGGGCGTAGGTGGTGCTGGAGGGGTCTGTGTGGGGTATATGGCCCTGAGGCGGGGTCTGTGAGCGGGGCAGGGGCTGTGGGTACCTCTGGGTGTGAGTGACTCTGGGCGGGTTAAGTGATGCTGGAGGGGTTTGTGAGGCGCCGGGGAATGCTGTGGGTACCCCTGAGAGCAGCACACAACCATAGGAGATGGGTGTTGAGTGGCCCTGGGGATGTGGATGGTCCTGGAGGGGTGTGGATGTTCCTGGGGGTGCTTTCAGCACAGGGAATGTCCTGAAGAGGAGGGAAGGGAAGGCCTGTGTCCCTGTCAGGAGTTGGGGTGAAGGTGGGGGGTGTCCCTAATCCTGCCATGGACAGCTGGATGTGTTCCCTGCAGGGAAGGTTTCTGTGGAAAAGTGAACCAAAGGGGGTTTTTTTGCCTCAGTTGTTCTGCCCCAGCTGAGCAGGTGATCTCGGTGTGTCCTGTGCCCGGCAGGTGCTGGAGCAGCTCCGGCCCGGGGCGCTGGGCACAATGCTGACAGCTCAGCTGAAAACAGACCAGGGTGCCCAGAAGAAATATGCGATAAAGCAGGTGAGCAGGTGGTTGGTATGAAAACAAGGGTTTGGCGTGTTTGTTATCTCCAGAAGCACCACCATAGTAGCAAGAGACCCATGCTGGGCAGGTCAGCTGCTGGGTAAGAGTGGGCTTGCTCATCACTGTGCTGCTTTTTGGGAAAATGGGAGATTCAGGTCAGTTTACTGGAATGTTGAGGCTCAAAGTGGAGAAGGGGCAGCAGCCTGGCTGGGTCCCCCCAGTGTTCTCACCTCAGCTCACTGCTGCCCTGACAGTGCAGAAGCACTGTCTGTCACGCACATATTTTCAGCTCTGTTTTACCCATCTCCAAAACTGCCCCAAACATTAGAGATTTGACCTATCATTGAAATTTTGTGTCATTTGCAGTCCAGTCACCTTGATAAGAGTGTTTCTGTTACAGCCTCATCCCTGTCTCTTCTTTGGTGCAGGTTGAATGCATCGACCAACACCAAGCAAATGTGGCCTTGAAGGAGGTATTGGTGCAGTCTTTTCTTTACTACTTCACTTACAAAGACCAAAGTCTTGATAGAACCAGGTCGTTTATCTACAGGGATTAGCTGAGTAAATAATGAGTATATAATCAGGTAGGACTGTTTGTGGGGTGTGCTCTCTGCCCTCTGCTTGGGCTCAGGCCAGGGTTTTGTATTAACTGTTCTTCTTTTTGGATATATAAATTCAAATGGACAGCTTTTCTCAGAGGATAGTTCTTTCTCAAAATTTTTACTTGTTTTGTGAAGCCAAAGCACAAAACTCATCCTTTTTGCCTTTAAGATGTAGGAGAACCTTGGTCTGCTTGTAGTTTATTAATAACTGGATGTCTAGATAACATATTTCATGATATGCTCATTTCTCAGAGTTGGACTTTTTAATGTGAATGATTTTGTCTCTTTGTTGTACTCTTTTATTTTTTCCTGGTGCAAACTTGTTTCAATGCCTTGAGTTAGAAGCATCAGAAGCACTCTTAAAATACCAAAAATGGTTTCAATAAAAAAGGTGGAATAGCACATGATGGATGAGTCTCCCAGTGCCCAGTATGCACAGCATCCGGAGTTGGAAAAGAAGCAGAGTAAATGTCTGTGCAGATGTTTTATCCTGGACAGAGAGGTGCCCCCTTTCTGTACCAAATATGCCATTACCACTAAATCTTGATCCAATTTTTCTGCTGAAATAAAGATTGAAATCCAGCTATTAAAATAAATGCACTTGTACCACCTGGGAGCGTGGCTCTTTTTAGTTTTTCTGTCGTGCCTGCACGGCCACAAACACAACTGTTGGAGAGTAACCTGAATTCTTTTTTATCTTCCACATAATCAGCAAGTTTGCTGAAGCGATCAGGGTTGGTTAGAGCCCTGCACAAAAACCACCTTCAAGGAGATAAAAATCTCTCGTGCCATTGTGTTTGCTGAGGTTAAAGCTTGCATGGAGGTTACAGGAAATAATGGCTGCACTTGAAAAATCGTCCTGGCTTACATTCTAAGAAATGTTTTCAGGTTTGGGTGTTAGGAACTGAAGAAGGGGGGTGGTTCACACATCATCTCCCTGTGGATCAGTTTATATCTTTGAATCTCACAAGGCTGTTGCAGTACTGAGGCTGGGTGAAATATTTTCCTTCTTTCCCCATTTGTGTATGCAAACATTTAACATAACATATTCTTAAGTATTTAACATTTAAAGAGGAGGCACTTTGGAAGAGTTTGATGAGAAATGTGACATGAGCAAGTGAGGAGCTGGCTTTGGGTGTTGTTTATGGTGCTGTTAAAGGGAAGGACTGTGTAGCTAAAGAAAGCTGTCTCTATTTTATCTTTTTTACTCTATGCAGGCAATGGATTTGCTAAAGCTCCACCATTCTAACATCTGTACTTACAAGGAATTGTTTGTGACTTGGAATAACCAGGTGAGAATGGAACAGGGTTGGTTATGTGTGGTTTATGCTCTAGGCACAAGAGCATATTCACAGATTTAAATTTAAGGTCATTGGGGTGAGATGCTAAAAAAGGGTTTTTTGATTTGAAACAAGCCTGTTGGTTTGTTTTGTTTTTTTTGGCTCCTGAATACACACACTGAAAAGCTGTGAATATGTATGGATTGGAGTCCATCACATGGCAGACTCCCATGTTCTGATGGGAATGAGTGTGCAATTCTGATTCTCATGCCTGCAGGAAAACCCTTCTATAGGAGACCATAAGAAGCCGAAAGCCCTGACTTATTTATTTGCAGATTTTCTTCAGTGCTTGGACAGAATCTTTGATGATTTTATGGATATTTAATTGATTTGAATCATCCTATACAGCTTCAGATAAGATGCTTGATAGTGGTGGTTTTATTTGCTAAAACAATGAGCATGCTGTTTTTTTAATGAAAGAATTTAAATATTGTCTCATCTGTGAGAGAATAATCATCTCAGAACCTTTTTGTGCTGTGAACATCACACCCAGCAGTTTGGTTTTGTCTTTCTTACCTGCAAACAGTTCAGCAGTTTTGGTGCAATGTTTTATTGCAGGTCTCATCTCTGTTCCTCTGCCTGGTCATGCAGCACTCAGGCCAAGGAGATCTTTCAGCTCTAATCGAGGAAAAGAGGCAGAAGTCAGAAAAGATAAGACACATGGTAAAAAGCACAGAGGAGGCACCCGTTTGAACTGAGAGACTTGTTGCTTTTATGCTGCTCCTTCTTTCTAAAAATCCTCCCTAAAGCCTTCAAAGCACAGGAGGGTGGTTTTGGAAACTTCACTTCTGAAAGATATTTGAAAGTTACTCTGTTTGTGTTACACTTTCATGTCTTTTTCCCTCCACAGGTGGTTCAGAAGTTCCTGGGACAGATGGTGGATGCTTTGTTTTACATACACAAACAAAATATTTGGCACAGGTGAGCAGGAATCTCATTCTTTTTGTCTGGCAGTTCTTTGCAGTTCAGCACAGTGCTCAGAGGCAGGGAATTTTACTCTTCCAAAAGAAGTAGAGGATAGAAATTCCAGACTTTAGATTAGTTTTTTTTTTTTTTTTTACTTCCAAAGTTATCTATTTCCTGAGTTTTGTCTGGAATACTCATTTGACTGAGTTATTATCTCTTGGCAGTTTTTTTCTTTTAATATTTAAAAAATTGTCCATCTCTGTAAATGCTCACATTTTGGTGGCTGTGATGGACAAAGTTTGTGTATCTGAATAAGAGACAACCCTTGCATTCCATGCTCAGATCAATTTGTGTCCCAAGCACAAATTTTTTTAAGCATTTAGAGAGGAAAATAATTGTATTTTGGTTGATTATCACTTGTATATTAAAAAACAAACAAACAGAAACAAAAAACAGCAAACCAATTTCACACACACACAAAAAAACCACTACAAAAACCAACCCAACCCTTCTGAGGGCTAAAGATGCAGGGAATTTGTAATTATATGTCATTAGGCTCTTAATTTCACAGGCTGACAGAAAATATTTGTGTTGCAGAAATCTCAAGCCATCAAACATCCTTGTGACTGGTGAAGCATCCTTCATGCTGAGTGACTTCAGTACTGAGGCACTTATGAAAGATGAGCTGAAATGGAAAATAAGAGTGGAAGAAGGTAGATTATTTTTTTTTTCTTTCCTACTGTATTTTTAAATGATTTCAGTAGTGGTGGGTATTTTTAGACCTCAGAGAAAAATTAGGAAAGAGGGGAAAGTTCTCTTCCCTCTCCTTTCTCTGCATGAAACTATTTGTCTTCTAAATAGGGTTTTCACTGGCAGTTGTCTGCAGCATTCATTGTGTTCACAAGTGAAAAATGTAGATATGTGTGTGAGTTTCTGCAATCAATACAGTTGGAATCCTTTTTAGCTTTGTCCTCAGGAATATCTTAGAAAAATGTTCATTAGTTCCAATGTGTTTTGTCGTTTTTGGAAGCACAGTGTCACCACATGATTCCTGTTCCTACAGAAAGCAAGTCTTGGATGGCTCCAGAAACATTTGGATTTTCTTTCACTGAGAAATCTGACATCTGGTCTCTGGGCTGTGTCCTCCTTGACATGATGAGCTGCTTTGCTCTGAACGTGTGTAAGAGTGATTTATCAGGGATTTAAAGGGTCCTGGGCTCATCAGGATATCTCTGAGTGTGTGAGGGCTCTGACACTGTGCTCTTCCCAGGCAGGAGAGAGAAATTCCTTACTGCAGGATATCAGAGGGGGCAGCAGCTGCCTTGAGCGAGTCCTGATCCTGATGCAGGATGGAGAAAGCAGATATTTGCCTTTCTTTCCATTTTTGTTGATGATGCTACAGGTTGAGCCCAGAATGAGACCCACAGCAAGGTGAGTTCTGGCTGCCTTCCCTTGATTTAGTTGGTCCTAAACCCCTCCTACCTCCAGAAATTAACTGCTATTGGAAAGGGTCAACAAATTGAGTTATTAAAGACTTGATTTCATTCAGAGTGGACACTGAGATGTCCCTTTTTGCAGTTATATTATGAACTCATGTTATACACAATTTTATGAGCCTGAACTTGCCACCTAAGCATGGCTTGTGCAATATGAGCTCTTTCTTGAGCTGCTTTGAAGTAAATTGTTCAAATTCTGTCAAAAATAATCTAGTCTAGAAGTAATATTACATTTTTTTAATATCAAAATGAAACCATGCCTGTAGATTTTTTTTCTTTTCTAACTTACCAGTTGTAACTCACTGCTGCTGCTTTTGTCCCTTGAAATTCCAGGGATCTGGTGGCTGTTCCATTTATTAGGAAATGCCTGACTTTTGCTGGTGACACCTCAATAAAACTGAAGAAGTCTCTGCCTCCCACAGTAACAGATCTGCTCCTTCAGGGAGGGGTTGAAAGTGTTCTAGGTAAAAAGGAGAATAAGTTTTATGTAAAGGTGATTTTCATAGGAAATAGACTCTTCCAGTCAGGATATATTCTACTTGGAAATAAATTCGTGGACATTCAATTTACCTGAAATAAAATGGGATACCCTTTGGAGCAAGGCTAACTATGCAGCTTCTTCTCTAAATTCTAACACTTCCAGCCATTCCTACTGCGAAAATTAAAAAGGGTCAGAGGTCATTCCTCAGAAACTTTGGGAGCTCCACTTATTTTGTTTGCGTTGTAACATCTTTGCTAATTTATGCCACAAAGGGTCTGCTCTGTTATTTTCCTTCTAAGTGAGGAAGATGTTCTTTTAGTCTGAAAAGTCCATTGGAATAATGTATTTAAAGCTCCTATCCCTGCTCTGATTTAATATTCCAACAGATTCCCAAAAAATGTGTATATATAATGCCAGCTACATTGTGAATCGTAACACTTTGTAATATTGGAATCTTTAATGAGTTGGGGGGAAAAGTTTTTCTCTTCTCAACAATCCCAAATTCCATTATTTTCATTCATGTGGAATCCCATTTTGCACGAAACAGAGACAATTTGAGTGCTTTGTGTAAGTGTTTGTGTGGAATGGTTGGAAGAACTTCCCTGGTTTCTCAGAATTCATGCAGGCTTCCTGGGATATTGAAGAAGTCCAGGCTAAAGGCATTCAGCACCTTGCCAGCCTTTTGAAGGATAAAAATGGTAAGGCACTATTTGATCAATTTATTTATTGATTCTGCGCCTTCCTCACATTTTGAGATAATAAAAAGGGGAGAACATTTTTTTAATGTCCATAAATGAGCATGAAGTTGCTCTCCTCCTATTTCTCCAGACCAGGAGCTGATGGGATTGTGTTAGTTCTTGTTCTGTTCATGCTTTTGTTAACCAGCAGAGGGGTTTTACTGGATGAGAAAAATGGACACTGTGGGGAAAAAAAACCCTGTGATATTTGAATTGGTAACAAACTGCCATTTGAGGAAGGTAATTTCCACCAGTCCTGGGATGACCTGGGGGTATTTCCTGGGGCTGCAAGGGTGGCAGAGCAAAAGGAGGTTACACATGGCTAATTCCTGTGTGTGTCTGGTAAAGCTGTGTATTTTCTCCCAGGAACTGCACATTTTTCAAAAGAAGCTTTCAGATCAAGGTTAATAATTCAAAGCACTGTGTTTAAATCACTTATAAATTTCTCTGTCCTTTGACAGCATTTTAATGCTGGCATTGGCTTATGATGTTAAAACTCAGGGTGATTCTTAGCTTTAATTGATAAGAGACATTGCCCACACTGATTAAAACAATTCACTCTGGTTTTTTCCTTTTTATTCAAGAACCTCTTCTCAAAAAATTCCTTTCCCCCACAGCATTCCCCTATCTGCTGACATGCACAGAGGTGATCACTCATGCCATGAAGGCTCACATAGATTCTCTGGATTTACAAGTAGAAGGCTGCATTTTACTGCTTGAAATTCTTAGTCAAGGTACAATTTTAAGACTTCCTCCTTCTGCTGGGTCTTGTAAAGATTACTGAACCCATTAGCTGCTCCATTAACAATTTTAGGGGATGAATATAAAGCACTAAAGGAAGTTTCTGAATAGAAAGCATAAATACTGTTTTGGTGTTTGAATTTTAAACCATAAAAGTGGTTTGGGGTCTCTTTCGTGGCAATTTACCCCAAAACCACCTCATGATATGAGCTTAAAAATACTAAGAATTGAGTTTCAGCAAATGAAAGTTTAACTTTTGCTTATTTGATGTGAAGAAATGCTGTCCATTGAATGTTTTGCTGTGCTGATTGCAGGGCAGGGGTGGTTCAGATTCCATTCAAAAACCACTGAAATCTTTGTTCTATTGCCATGTTTGTGGTGACAGCTCTGGAGCAGGGGGTGATGATGGCCCTGGATGAGAGTGTGGCCAGCTGCCTGTTACACACCGTGAGGAAACATTCTGAAAATGAAGTGTTCCTTTCAATGCTCTGCACATTGTTGATGATGGTTTCAGCCAGTGGTGGGTCACCTTGCTCATTCTTTGGGGAATATTGATTTAGTTTTACTTTTTGAAGCAAATCCAAGATACAGTGCAGAACTTGTGACTTCACGGAGAGGTGTGGATTAATTATTAATTTGATTAATGTAATAATATAATTATATTAATGAAATATATTAAATAATGAAATATAACTATTAATTAAATAGTGGTAACATTGGTAAGATTGACCAGATATTGATAACATCCCTGAAAGTTTGAGATACAATGCTGAGGCTTCAGAGATTTACAGGACCGCTGTAATAGATACAATTCTGTATTTCCTCTTGGTTTGGAAACAAGTACAAACTGCAAAGAGTTGTGCATTGAGAAAATGAGGGCATAGAACCTGAATTCTATTTTGGTCTGTGCCACGATGAATTGAACCTATTCTCCCTAACTTCTCTACTTTGTTTTCTTTTCTTCTGAACTTGTAATTGCTAAATATTTATAGTATTTTTAGTTGTTTTCAGTGTCAGTTCAACAGTCATCAAAGACTCTTTTTAGAAATGGTTACAGTAGGATTTAGCAGCAAGGAAGAGATCTTCAAAAAAATGATTACAAAGAGTCATGTCTAAGACCAAACTATTTTTATCCAGTGTTTCCTAATTCTGAAGCTTCGTTTGAATCGTTAAAATGGAAACAGGTGAAACATTGTGATTTTACACCGTGTCAGTTCCTTTCCTGCTCTGTGAATTCCAAGTCTGTGCGGGGAAAAAGGACGGCCAGGCACCCATTTGAGAGAATCCGCTGTGTTAAGTGCATCTTGTTAAAGAATTCGGTCTGTTCTCTTGTTTCCTTTTGTCCTGCTGATGGGCTCGTGTTACCGGTCTGTTATCTCGGTTTAAACACGGTTCGTGCTGCCTCTTTCGAGGCCGGTGAGTGGGACAAAAACACCAGATTCTGTAGGGTTTCTGTGGTTTTCAGAAGTAGCTGCGGAGAACCTAAGGAAAGCTGGGATCATTCCAGACCTTCTGTCCATCTTAAGACGTTTCCTTCACAATGACGAGATCTGCTTCTCTTGCTGTGCCGTTCTCTGGAGCTTGGCTGTGAGTGGTGAGTGGAACACAGCGGGTATTGTGCCTGCACTCATGTGGCTGAAGGGCAGCAGGTACTGAGCCTAATTGACTTCAGACATTCCTGTCGCTGGGGTTGGATTTTCTCTCATTCTTGTTCCAGGGAACTGAAATGAGATGATCTTTAAGGTTCCTTCCAGCCCAAACCGATCTGATTTCGTGATTCTGGAGAGTTGTTTCCACAGCACTTTGTGATCTACAATTCCTACAATCACTTTGTGGTCCAGAGTTAAATTAGAGTAAAATAAAAATTAATGCAGAGTTTTTTAGCAACCCTTTATAGGATGAGGTCTCAGATTGGAACCGTTCAGGCCAAGATGTGACCTGATTTTATATTTACTGATTTATTCCCGTAGAGGTGTGTGGTGTTCTGATCACCCTGGAGGGCTGGAAGGACAGATTGTGCACACAGTTGCACTTGGTGTGTTTTATTCCCTCTGAGCAGCAAATTACCCGTTGGATTTATAGGACAGCTGAATGAATCTCCATCCTGCAGCCCGGAATCTGTCAAAACTGTGGTTATTTCTGGAGGTTTCTTGCTGTGATCCCTATGCATAATTTAAATGACAAAGAACACGAGTTCCTGCAGGAGTTCAGCTTTCTCCAATAGACAGAATTATTTATTAGTCCTGTAGCACTTGGTTTGGTTCTGTACATCTTTGATTCCTTCCCTCTGCTGCCCTCCAGACTAAAACAACGTTGCATTATTCCAATGCCAACACCCATTAAGGTTTTCCTGATATAATTTGACATACAGTGATACCATTACTCCATTAAATAACTCTGCCTGGTGCATTTCCTTTCTGTTAAGGTAATTCAGAGAATAATGCAGACCAAGCGGTGCTGGCAAGTGCTGTCCCTGTCACCTCTGCAGTGCTTCAGAAACACCTCCAGAACGGAGTGGTTGCAGAGTCAGCCTGCTCAGCTCTGTGGGCACTGGCACTCCAAGGTGTGTGCTCCCATCTCCCTGTCCCCTGGGCATGGAAAAGGCTGGGATGTCCGTGTGTCCGTGGTGATCCTGCAGTCCAGGCTGCCGGACTGGAGCAGGCTCTGCAGATGGCAGCAGAGGGAGGAACTTGCAGCCTCTCTTGGCCACTCTTCCCTGCACTCACTCTGTGACTCCCTGATGAAGCCATTTCTGATGAGCTGCAGCAATTAAATCACCAGATACTGCTAATGGGGGCTC
This sequence comes from Sinosuthora webbiana, assembly GCA_013397395.1. Lineage (NCBI taxonomy): Eukaryota > Metazoa > Chordata > Aves > Passeriformes > Sylviidae > Sinosuthora > Sinosuthora webbiana. The sequence goes on along the minus strand of VXBN01001790.1, from coordinate 633,890 downwards.
CACTGGTGGGCAGCTAATTTGCTTGGTTGATTTGGAACAGTATTTCATGTTAAAAAAGAAATAATCTCTTTCATTATCATTCGCACTAAGGAACCCATCCTTGCAGTACTATTCTTTTTCTTCTCAGCAATCTCATTTCTGATCCCCATCAGCAGAATAAGTTGAGTATTCAGGACTCTTTATTCTTTTGGCCTGGAGGATATTGAAACTTTGGGCTTTTCTGTGTGTTTTGTTTATTTTCTTTAAAGGTTGCTTAGCTGACAGTGACTATGAGCCCACAGCAGCCCTTTTGCTGGATGCCCTCAGGATGAACCCAGACAGAGCAGAGCTGGTGAAGAATGGCTGCCTGGCATTAGCCAGCCTTGTGAGGCTCTCAGGTAACACTCAGCAGTTCTGCTTTTGTTAATTACCAATCAGCTCCATCAACATAAAAACAATCATTGAAATCACTTCTGTCCTGCATGACAGTATCAGCTGCATATCTGGTCTTCTACTTGTTCCCAAATATCCTTCAGAATAGTTTTTAGGAAGACTGAAAAGAATGGGCACAACTTTCTGAAAACGTGATGTGTGCCAGCTGGTGAGGGGATGGGAAGCAGATCCTGCAGTCACAGGGAGCCCAGCAGTGTTTTGTCTTCCCTGCAGAAACTGCAGCTCTGGCAATTCTGCTGCACCCAAAAGGCAGTGGAGTCGAGCTGATCAAAGATGAGTATCACCTTCACCTCGAGGAGCCAGGGGTGGCAGAAGCTCTGTGCCTGCTGATGAACGAGATGGTGCAGTATGGTGAGATGGCTGCTGCTGTCACTTCTGAGTCTCCTCCTCTCTCCCAACCCCAAAATCAGTAAAATCACAAAGCCAGGAAAGACTTGACTTTGTGTCTGAGAAAGTCCCAATTCATCCTCCTGAGAATTCACTTCACTTGTTCCAAACAAATACCACTCTGGTAAAACATTTTATTTTATCTTGCCTCCTCCTTGTGTAGCTGTGTCCTCTCCCTGTGCTCCACTGGCAGTTGTGCTATAACCAAAAATTTCCTTTTCATTTGCACTGCAGATGAGGTGATGCTGGATATGAGGTCCCAGAAAATGGAAAAGCTGCTGTGTGAAATAAAACTCCAGTTTCCATTCAGCACGGTATGGAGAAGTCTCTGTGATAATAAAGTATATTAATATATTATTTCTGGTGAGGGATTTGATCATAGTGCAGAAATTCAGAGAACTAGCTGCATGTGGAATGAAGAGTGAGTTTGCAAGGATAGTTCTAACTACTGGGGATAAGTGGTTGAAAGTTGTTTTTCTTGTTGTTGTTGATGCTGAAATTTTAAAAACTTATGTTCTGGTCTCTTGCAACATTACATTAATTTACTACAGTCCTCATGCTAAACCAGGCTAAAGTTGACAGGAATAAAGCCATAAGTACATAACATCCAGTTTATTTTTGGTTTGCAAGTGGCATCGTTAACAAACAAAAACACCAACAAAAACTTTGACACTTTGTGGGAAGATTTAACTTACATTAAATTTCACCAAGTACTCACACTGAAAAAAATGAAAAATCAGCAGAGTTATCAGAGGTATTTAATGTGTTGCACTAATATTTCTTTTGCAATGGATTGTTGGCAAGAAATCAGTATTAGGTTTGTTCATCAAGCCAATAAAACTGGTTAGTCCTAATTTTGCTGATTTTAGTTATGTACTTAGAGAATTGTTGTCAAAGACAGTTCCAAACTGTTCTCCAGGTTCTCCTGCACCTTTCAATGAACACTGCAGGCACAAGGTAGTGCAGAAAAAAATAATCACAGGAGGGGAGAAAGCTCCCTCTCCTGTTGTAACAGCAGCCACTTCAAAGATCTATGCTAGACACATTGCTTGTATTAACAAATGAATACAAAAATAAGTGGAGCAACAAGGTGATCTTCTGTTTGGCAATTCTCACGTTTCCCTCCAGGAGATTCAGACCCTGGTGGGTGCAACACTTCTGAAACTGAGGAAGGAAAAACGCTTTGTCTAAGAAGAAGACTTGGCCACTGCTGGATACAAAAGCCTGGATCCTCCATTAGAAGATTCTTGCACCAGAAAAAAAAGAATATTGGGCTATTAATAACATATAAACAGGTATTTATTGCTGGTTTAGGTACCTCAACTGTGTAACTAACAGCAATAATTAAGAATTCACCTTGTAGCAGATCTCACTTTGTGGACCACAACATACTTGAAATAAAGATTTTAATCCTCAGAGTCTTGATAAAGCAATGACAGTTTCTTCCTTCCTCTATCATAATTTAATTTTTTAAACCTATTCAGTGTCTATTTCCATTGAAGAAATTTAACTGATGAAGTTCTTCCAGGTGCAGGCATTTGTTACAAAGGCTGTTTGAACACAGTAGCAGGCATCAGGCACAGGGACCATCCACAGGGATACCAGCAGCATTCCTGTATTCCAGGTCATTGTACCATTGTACCATTGTCTTTGGATTGATTTTTGCCATCGGTTCTGACTTTTCTCTAATTTTGGAATGTGACATCAAACCAGCAACAGCTGCAGGTGAAAGATTCTACCCTGTGTTTTTATGTTTGACAATCTTTGCTTTGTTCTTAACAGCAGCTTCCCAATTCTTTTTCTCCAAGGTGTAAAGTCTCATAGCAGCTTGTGCATCCTGGATCTGAAAGAGAACACACCAGACAGGGATGTGAGATAATAAGCAGCTAAATCTTCCATCATTTTAATCCATCCTTCCAATTAACATTTCATGATCTCTTTTTACATTCAGGCTCTGTGCCTACTGAAGGGGATAAATGGTGTATTTAGAGTCCAGGGCCCAGCACAAGGCTCTGCATTTCTTATTGTTACTTGAAAAGTCATAATGACAAAATTCTCTTGATACAGGATCTATGAGCTCCCCTCCCAGTTTTGCTTCCCCAGTTCATTCCTCTTTTCCATCCTCCTGCCCACTGAAATAAAGGATCTGCTGAGGTTCAGGAGTTTATCCATCCTGCCACAGTGCAGAAAGCTGCTTTTAGGGTAAACAGATCTTGATCATTACCTTTCCCCTGGGAATTTTAAAACAAGAATTCAGAGTTAAGAGCTGCCTTGTGCACAAGTTGTTTATGAAATGAGGAAACAGTGAGCAAGCTGAGATGCCAATCTCACTGCTGCTGCTGTCCAAGCAGAGCTTGCTGAGTTTCCCTGGGGTGAAGGCACAGATTCTGGCCTGAATCCAGAGCCCAGGGCTGGATGTTCTCAGGAGGTACCTACCGAGCAGTGCTCTGCTGTCTGCACCTGAACATTGAGCAGCCTCTCACAGAGCAGCTTCAGGGATGGCCTGGAACTCTAGAGACAGAAAAGATCATAAACCATAAATCATGTCTCACAGGACTTGAAATAACAGAGAGGAGTGTATCTATGAAAATATTATGTTCCTCATAGAATAGCACATCTTAGCCTCTGCTAGTGAAATATCAGGAATAATTAAATGATGAGATTTGTGTGTGCATAGGTAGGAAAGGAGGAACAGGGTCAGGTAAAAGCAAGCACAGCAGCTCTGGAGTGTGTTAGCTGAGCACCTTCCCAGCAGTCTCTTACCTTGACTCTCTGTTTGAAAGGTTTGTATCTCTGTGTGTCCCTCTTCATCTTCTGAGGATGATCAAGAAGTAAGACCTAGAAGAAATCACGTTTTCAGTCTAAAATGTGTTACTGCATGAAACTTTACAGAGCTGAATGTTCAGCTGCCTGTTGTTTCCTCCCACCCATTGTAAGAGACACTTGAAACCCATGAAAGGACCAGACCCAGCTCATAGAGCCACGGGCTGCATTCAGCACCAGCTCCCAGGAGTTCAGGTGTGTTCCCTTGATCCACAATGATGTATTAGAAATTCAATTTTCAGTGTACCTTCAGATCATTCTGCAAGGCGTGGCCAACTAAAATCCTTCCCTTCAGGATCTCAGCCACCTCCTTCTGAACCGTTTTAAAGTCTTCACCTAAAAATGCCACACAAGGAAACACTTTCCATGAGCAAACACTGCATCTTTTCTGGGAAGTAACAGTATCCTTGTACCTGTAGTTGTTGTCCAGTGCACTGAATCCCTGCTTGCTAGCACATAGAGAATTCCATAAAGAGCACAGCATGAAAATGAAATTATTATTTTTAATACCATATTCCACCAGTTAATTCCTTCAAGAGTGTCTGCGATCACTGTATAAAAGCACTTCTTCCCACAGCTTTTCTCAGCATTAAGTTTAACTTAAATCTCAGCATTTCGTTTTCCCAATTTAGGTCTCAAACTGTTCCAAGCTCAGCCAATGAGGCTTCTGTGACCACCCATAGAACTCTCCCTCTAAAAATCCTTTTGGGGAAGCCCCTCATACCTGTGTTGATATTCTGAGGCCGTATGCCACTGACAGCTGTCCTGTAGTCTGTCACCTTCTCTGTGGGCTTGACATACTTGTCATAAACACACTTCCCAAACTGGTTGACGATGGAGACCCGAGCCAGGATGCTGTCCTCGCCCTTGGGGCCCACCCCCACCATCTCACAGTCCATGGCCACAGCTTTGGTCAGCCTGAAAGGGAAAGGGACACCTTGGGGACAGCCTGGGGACAGCTCTGCAGGGCCCAGGGGCAGCTGACAAGGTTGACACGTTGATTTGAACAGGTCCTCGATGAAAATGCAAGGTGTAACACTATGCAATGCTATCACTCTGCTTTTCATAACAAGGAAAAGGAAGTAGGTCAGTATGCAAAGAACACAGGGCATTGGGAATGCTCCCAAATGCAGCTCCTGCTTAACCCAAATGAGGCCACACTAAGTATCCCCACAGAGGTGCTGTGCTCCTTTTTGTCTTTAAGGATGCCACACAGCATCACCTAAGAGCTGCAGGGCACCAAAGCTTTGACTTCCATCCATGTACCAAGTGGAAATGTAAATAGATTTCCCAATAATCCCCTGGCTGGCAGCAGATGCAGGGAGATGTCAGCTCACAGTGCAGATCAGTTCTGGTCAGCCTGAGAGCTCTGCTGCCATCCTTCCCCCTGCAATGTCACTCACCCATCAAAAGCCTTCTCCTTAACCAGCACCTGCTCCACAGACTGGGATTGCTCTGTTTCAAGTCCCAGGTTCCTTCTGGCAATTTTCGCTGCTTCAGGTCCTATTGCTGCTTCAATATCTTTTGGATCAACGTCATCAAACCAGATGTCAGCCCTGGCAAGAACAGATTTAATTACACTTAACAGCCTCAAAGCAATCTGGTGTCTGTTGTACAAAAAGTGTGTTTACTTTTCAAACCAAGAGATAAACCCAGTGAAAATAAAGTCTATGGCTGGCACCTCTGCAGGTTTCTGCAGGTGTCTGAGGAGTAGGGGCAAAATACATTTTATTTCTTTCAGAATTTAGTCTGGAAAAGTGCAGCTGTTTTGAATGCACCTTTCTGTGCACCTCCCAAAATAAATATTCACATCCAGGGCTGTTGCCTGAAATACTCACTCTTTGGGCTGCTGCTCCACGTGTTCCTCAGCTTTCCTCCTCTTATGTTTCAGCTCATCCTTCTCCTTCACAACAATGCCATTTTTCTTTTTCTCTTTGCAGCCTTTCCCGTTACTTTTGGTGCCATTTAAGTTCGTATTTGCTGTAACCTCCTTGGATTCTGGCTTGGCCAAAGGAGGAGTGGCTTTAGCAGAACCATTGTCCATTTTATTTGTGGACTTGGCCTTTACCACATTCCCATTCCCATTGACTGCTGGGACTTCTGGGCTTTTGGCTGCTTTCAGTGGCTGCTTCTTTTTGGTGTCTGTTTGACCCGTAGAGATGGGCTTGTTGGAGTTATTTGCCTTTTGTTTCAGCGCCTAAAATGACATTAAAAAAAAAGCTAAAAAGATAAAGGAAAAGAGCCTGGAAAAGAGAAGGCTTTAGAGTGACCTGTGTCCTTCCAGTACCCAAAAAGAGCTTTCAAGAAAGGGGGAGAGACACTGTTCAGGAGAGCCTGGAGTGACAGGACAAAGGGAATGACTTAAACTGCCAGAGGGCAGCGTTAGATGGGATATTGGGAAGAAATTCTCTGTGACGGTGCTGAGGCCCTGGCACAGGGATGCCCAGAGAAGCTGCGGCTGCCCCATGATCCATGGACATGTCCAAGGCCGGGATGGACGGGGCTTGGAGCAGTGGAAGGTGTCCCAGCCCTCGCTCCGAGTTGACTCCACCTGGAGCTGCCCCCAGGCACGGCCAGCACGGCCCCGCTGCTCCCCTGTCCCGGCTCCCCGGGGCCGTGTCCCGCTGTCCCACCGCATCCCCGGCCCCCCTCACCTCCTGCAGCGCCTTCCAGTTGGAGGAGAACTCCTGGGGGCTGCGGGGGGGCAGCACAGCCGCCACGCCGGGGCTTTTGGACGCGGCCGCCGCTTTCCCGAGGTCCTTCCTCTTCTTCCACCACTTCTTGCCCTTCCCGGGGGCCGCGCCGCTCGGCGCCGCCGCTTTCCCGAGGGCCTTCCTCCTCTTCCTCCTCTTCTTGCCCTTCCCGCCGGCCGCGCCGCTCGGCGCCGCCGCCTGGGGCTCCGCAGGACTCTGCTTGGCCATGCGGGGGGCAGCGGGGTGGGATCGGGATCGGGACCGGGATCGGGATCGGGATCGGGATCGGGACCGCGATCGGGGACCGAGATCGGGATCGGGATCGGGACCGCGATCGGGATCGGGACCGGGATCAGGGAGCAGCGCGTCCCAACGAGGCCGGCGCTACGGCAGGGGGACCGGCACAGCGCCGCACCGCCCCGCCGGGGAAACCCGGCCCGCGCTTGGGTTCCGGGCGGAGAGGGGGCGGATCCGGAGTTCCGGGGCCGGGGGTCCGCGGGGTGATCCCCCCACACACACGGGTGTGTCCCCAAGGCCACACGGCCCCCGAGCCGCCCCTTGGCCCGCCGGGGCTGGCGCACGCTCCGGAGGAGCCGCGGACATTGCGCAAGGGCGGCCGCGCTCCAGCTGCCGGCGCGGCCGCGGCCCCCCGCGCCCCCGCTCCGAGCGTGTTTGCTCAAAGCCTGTTTGCCCAAAATCTGTTTGCTCCAAGGCTGGTTTTGCTCTTCCCTTCCGCTCCACGTGATGCTTTGGGCCGAAAACCCTTCGTGCTGTGCGCGGGGAGCGCGGCTGGTCCGGCATGACCATCAGCTTGGCGCTGCGGGCGCTGGCCGTGCTGCCGCTGGGGCTGTGCTGGCTCCCTGAGGTGAGTCTGACCTCCAGCGCGGCCCTTCCAGGAACGCCGCGCTGCTTCTCAGAAAAGCTAAATAAAAAAAAAAAAAAGAGAGATTAAAAAAGAAGGAGAGACGACGCGGTTGTAAGCCAAGCTCCGTCCGAGCTCGCTAAGCACGAAGATAAAGCTGTTTCCCCTTGCGCAGCCCGTGCTTAGTAAAGCCACGAGGACTTGGCACTGGCGCTTGCTGAGCCGTTTGCTGGCGCCCCGTCCAGCTTAGGTCCAGGGAAGGGATAGTCTCGTGTCCGTTTGTTTTTCGTGAAAAAATCGTAAAGCTCTTCTTCTTCTCCTTGCAGAGATTCCTCGGCGCTTTGGATGCGGAGGATGTTTTGTCTTACTTTGGAACCAGCTCGGTGCCTGATGGTATGAGGGCTCAGTCCTTCCTCGGTTTAGAACACATCTGTCCGTTCATTTCTAATCCCGCGTGGTTGGCACTGATTAACAGCCCCTGATCCGACCAGCATTTGGTGTTTCTGAGCCCCAGTGCAAGCGAGACAATCTGGGTTTCAGTGGGAGAGTGGATGAAGAGATGTGCCCGAGTTTAAAATCTGCTGAAGGAGATGTGTTCAATCTCTTTGCACATTCCTGCTGCAGTCCCCATTCTCTCTATTGATGTTTTTCTACAGATCTTCTGACAAAAGCTTTAGACTAAGGGTAACTTTAAATACTTTTAATTTTTTTTTAAATAAATGCACAAAGAGATTTGAATTCTGGGTCTGGATTGATGATAGTTCAGAATAAAGATACGTTTTAAAGTCTCAAATCCCTAAAGAAAGGGTGTTCCTTCCCATGTGAGTTCACCTGGTGCCCATCCCAGTGTCTTTGGCTGCATTGTGATAATCCCCACTCAGTTAAAATCTGCAGGAACAAAACTGTCTCAGCATTTTTAGATGAATTATTCTCCTTATTGAGAGAGCAAAAGCTCCCATAAAACTTTGGTGCCAGTTTCTGTTGGGCGTTCCCAGTCAGATTATCCTCACTTTGGAATACACAAAAGCACAGAAATTCTCTGGCTGTTGACTCCACGACCCCAAGAGGCCACAGTTGCCATTTGTAGGGTATTTTTCATGGGGAAATTGACCTTACATTGGGTTTTTGTGTATCATAGTTCCTCATAACTGCTCCCCTTGTTCTGGTCTTGTTTCATTTCTTCCAGTACCTGAGTTTGTTGTGGCTGAGCCAACTTGCCCTTGTCAAGAAGAACATTTTGGGCTGAGGTCCTGTCGGGTCCAGCACTGCTCCATCCAGGCCTGGGGCCAGCTCTATGCCTTTGAATTCCTAGAGGACCATGCCCTCCTTTCCTCCTCCTTTGTGAGCAGCCAGGTGGTGAACTCTTCCTTTATTTTACTGAAGAGATTCCCAGGGAACTGCTTTGCTGGTGGAAAGGCCCTGCAGCCTCCTGGGGCCAGGAGCAGAGTCACTTATTGTGAAGGGCAGCTGGTGAGTATGAGCAGAAACAGCCTTTGGGGGTGGGCAGCTTTGTGCACCCAACGTGTGTGAACCACCCCCTGAATAACTCTTTGCCATCTCCACGGATAGCAAAATGTCTTTGGAATAACTCAGAGGTGGGATTTTATCTGCTTCAGCAAGGAGTTGTCACCGTGGGTGAGGAGAAGATTCAAATCAGGCCGGTCAGGAGCAAAGACGTGGCTCTGCTGAAGGACCTCGGCTTCTCCAGCCCCCACATCCTCTTCAAAAGCGCTGCAGGAGAGGCAAAGCCACCCAGAGGTAACAGCCAGGGAGAGGGAGCTGTCTCCTGCTGGTGGCATTGCTTCCACGAGCTCAGAGAAAAACTTTATGTTTACAAACACACGATTAAACTTGAAACCCTTTCTCGCCTCGCCGAGGTGTGACCAGAGTGTTGGATGTGGGTGGTGGTTATTTTGGTAGCACAGGGGTGTTGCTAAAGCTGCTGAGAGGTGAAAGACACCAGCAGAAGTCGGAAAGCTGAGCAAACCCCTGGAGAGGTGGACTTGCAGCTGAGTTATTGCAGCCTTTGGGGAGAGGGAGTGGATCTGTAGGACCTTCTATGGTGCATTTGAGCCTCCTGGTGTCCCTTTGTGCTGTCCAGCAGGGCGGGCTCCTCCTCGCCTGCACAAGAGAGCTGAGGCAGCTGTCAAACATCTGGAGCTGATGGTGGTGGCAGGGCCAGATGTTTACTTGTACCACAAAGAGGACACAGAGCGATACGTCCTGGCCAACCTGAACATTGTGAGTGGCTGTGTTTGGGATCCTGGCCCTGCTCATGTGCAGGGCATTCCTCTGTGCTTCCCTGGGCATGAAATTCCCCAAGTTCCCTTGTACAAGGAGCTGCATGAGTAAAAGAAGATCTTAGAGGATTTAAAACCCACATAGAAAATGGAGCTCTTAATTTCATTAATAATGTTGCAACTTGTCTCACCCTGTTGCTTTCAGTGGGATGGAGCTAAATCCACTGAATCAATCTTGTATTTTACATTTCACTGTTTTATTTCTATTGCAGAATTTTCATGTCTCTTTTTGCTATTATTAAGAACATTTTTTCTCTGTGTGTACTGCAGAAAAGTCTTTAGCATTCACTCTACCCTCTGAAACTTCATGCAGATTCTTCTCTCTGCTTCAGAGTATCTGACAAATCCAACCACTTCTCATCTCTTGACAGATTTATTCACATTTGTAGGGCATATGTTGATGTTGTAGTTACCTTTGTCATGAGTGCAGCCCAGTTTTTGGGAACAGGGAGTGGGGAGTTCCCAAGGCCTCTTCTTTACTGAACCCTTTCTGTCTCTTCTCAGGGAGCAGAGCTGCTCAGAGATGCCTCACTGGGGGCTCATTTCAGAGTTCACCTCATGCAAATGCTGGTTTTGAGAGAGCCAGAGGTAAGGGGAGGGCTGTGCTGGGGTGTTGTCCGAGCTCAAAGCTGTTTGCAGTGTGCCAACGTGTGCCTTCCCTGCAGGCAGAGGTGAACATCACAACCAACATCACCTCCTCCCTCATCAGCGTCTGTGAGTGGAGCAAGAAGGTGAACCCCCAGAACGACTCTGACCCCCAGCATGCTGACATTGTCCTCTACATCACCAGGTGCTGAGCTCCCTGCCCTGGGAAGGGCTGGGAAATAGGATTAGGTCGTTTTCTTCAGTTCTGCTTGTCTGAGGACATTTGGATTTTTTTAACGCGGAATCATCATAAAATTTGGGCAGTGGGCACCTCGTGTCAAAAGAAATGTTAGATAGCTGGCAGAGCTAGACCAGGAAAGCTCAGATGAATTCAGCTGAATGTCTAGATCTGCTTTTTTTTTAGCTGTGGGGTATCTTTGCTCTTTCCTCTCTATGTCTCCCTTACTTTAGGTTTGACCTGGAGTTGCCTGATGGGAACAAGGAGCTTCGTGGAGTGACTCAGTTAGGGGGAGTCTGCTCCTCCTTCTGGAGCTGTGTCATTACCCAGGACACTGGCTTTGACCTCGGAGTCACCATAGCCCATGAGATCGGGCACAGGTCAGTAGGAAACTGCCAGTAGGTTTTATTCAGGTAAAAACAGTTTAAGGAAAGAAGCAAAAGGACCTCTTGACAAAAAAGGGAATTTCCCATGGGTTATTCTAACCCTTTTGGTCATCATCATGGATTATTTTGGAAAGAGTTCCTTGCATTTCTTGCATTCCTGCATGTCCTGTGACAATTGGAAGCTGCAAAGAGGAGAGAAACCCTTTGTGACAGCAGTAGAAGGAAGGGCTGCAGAGGGAGCTCAGTCCTTGCTTAGAGAAGGGAGGCTGTGAGGGAATCCAGCCTCTGGGTTTCTTCTCCTCAGGGCTCTGTGCTGCTTCTATTGCAGCCTTGGCATTGCCCACGATGGAGAGGGGAACCTGTGCAGCAGCAGTGGTTACATCATGGGCTCAGCAGGGAACCACAACAGCATCGACCTCACCTGGTCCCCGTGCAGTCGGGAGCAGTTCCTGACCCTTGTCAGGTAAGGGAATGGTCGAGTTCTTCAGTTCCCTGTGCTGGCAGCTTAGGAGAGAAAAACTCAAAGAATAAAAAAGTGTATTGAAAAATGAGGAACAGTGAAAAAAGCTTGGGGCTTGTTTATTTCTTAGCACTTATTGGTGAGGTTAAACTCAGTTTTTGCTTCACGTAGCTGGAGGTGGCTTTGGTTGGTGCCTGACGCGCCTGGGCTGGGTTGGATTTCTTAGACACTGGCTCAGCCTGCACATTTTATTTACAACATCAGAGCATCCAGGCTCAGACAGGCACTGCAGGCTGTGCTGGCTGGGTGCAGGACAGGAATGGGATTGAACTCCAGCAGCAGAGGGAACTGTGAGCATCTCCAGGCAGCTGCTGCAACTAAATCCATCCCAGCCCACAGCGAGCATGTGTTGTCTGGGAAAGCAGCAGCCAACTCCCAGAGCGAAACTCAGCACAAGTTTGCAAACATGTCCTTGTCCTCACTACCCACAGCTGGGAAAGTGTTATTCCTCATGTTTCTATCAGTACAGGCCAAACAAGCTGCTTGAATGACCTGCCGGACATGGACGGCAGCATCCCGGGGTGGAAGCCTGGCTTGTACTACGGAGCAGATGAGCAGTGTAAAATAGCCTTTGGGAGCGTGGCCACAGCTTGCACCTTCGCTGACAGCAATGTTGTAGGTAGAAAGTTTGTCTGTCTTGCTAAGGGCAGCAGGGAAATGCTCAGGGGCCAAAATTCGGGAGAAAGGGCTGGCAGCGTTTTTATTCTGAAGGGATCAGAGGTGCTTTCCTGCCACAGATTCCTTGGCAAAGCTTTCAAAATGTTTCCCTTCTCTCCATCACCTCCTTCCTCCACGTACATCTCCTGTAAGGTTTGCACAGTTGTGCACAGCTGGCAGTGCTGGGTGCACCCACTCAGGGTCCTGCCTTGGGGAGTTCTTGTTCGCTGGATTCCTCCAGCTTCCCTGCCACGGCTCAAATCCCTTTGTCTGGGAAGCACAGCGTGTTGAATAGCTGCCATCTGGACATGTTTTGTTAATGAGGAAACACTGAGGTGGGTGAAACTTCAATTGCTTCAGTTGATCATCTTCCAGCATAACAGCTGGTGATCACTACAGTGATGATCTTTTGACTTGCCCACAGCTTTTGGCCAATAGCAGGAAAAATGAAGGAACTTGCATTATTGGGACATGCACTGTTTAGACTTTTGGGACTGCTGTGTTGTTGAGTCTGACTCCCTGAACTCCGTGATTTTCTTGTCACACCAGGACATCTGTAAAGTTCTCTCATGCCATGTGCAACCAGCAGACAAATCCAGCTGTACTCGGCTCCTGGTTCCCCTCCTGGATGGAACCGAGTGTGGGATCAACAAGGTAAGGAGGCTCCCACCAGGAGTGGGTGTGGGGGCTGTGGAGCTCAGACAGCAAAGCTTTGTCAGTGTCTGGAAGGTACCTGGCACTCACTGCCCCATGTCCAGGGAGCTGAAACCAGTCCTAAACTGGTACCGTTATGTCCTGGTCTTGGTCTTTCCACATTGTCTTTATCTCTGGAGTCACTTTGCAGTTCTATAGCCTGATATCTGAGCTCTCCTTCTGCTTGAAATGACCTCCCTGCTCTTTGCTTTGACCCCAGCCTCATGTTAGACCCTAATTGGGAAGGGAACTCTTCAGCCTCTTGAGAGAAGGTGCCTCGTTCACCTTGGGGTTCTCTGTAACTGCCCTGCCAAAGACGGGGACTTGTGCCAACCTTTTAGACCCCAGCCCTGCCGTGTTCACCGCTGCCAGTTCTGTGTGTTCTTGGTCCTAGTGGTGCTCCAAGGGTCAGTGCAGCTCTCTGGAGGAACTGAACCCCATGGCTGTGGTCCACGGGCACTGGTCAGCCTGGAGCCCCCTCTCCCCCTGCTCCCGCAGCTGCGGTGGGGGGGTGATGCTGAGGCAGCGCTTCTGTAACAACCCCAGGTGAGACGTGGGCACCTGGCTGGGCTCAGGGCCTCGGGGCTGAGTCTTTGCTTGGGACAAACCAGCCTCTGTTGAGGAATTCTGTCCTTTCCAGGCCTGCTTTTGGGGGGCAGGAGTGCCACGGTGCCAGCGTGGAAGCACAGATGTGCAATACACAGGTAATGGAGCTCAGCAGCATCTGAACTTCTGTCTTACCGCTGAACCCGTTGAGGGCTGGGTGTTTTGTGACTGTCCTCCCACAGCTGATTGCTCTGGTAAAGACCTGGTGTGCAGCCTCCATCTGTCTGACAGCAGGAGAGGTATTTGTGCCATGGAAGGCCAGCAGGATTATTTAATAGCATTGTTCACATGTAATGAAGCATTTTCTCTATGCCCCAATAGCAGGACAGGTGCTGAGAACATAGTGACTCACAATGATGGTTTTCCTCAGAGGTGCTTTCTTGTATTATTCCTGTTTTCCTTATCTATTCATTTTGTATAAATTGCAAAGATAGCAGCTTCCAAGCACAATTCTCTGCATCTCCTGCAGCCTCCCTTTAAAGTGGTTTTCTTTCTTTGCAGTTGAGTGTTTAGTCACCAGCCACTGCGTTTTGCCTTTAGCTAGAGGGTTAAATGTCAGTGCTCAGTCACTTCCTTTCCTTACACAATTATCTCTCTGGGATCCAGGCCTGTCTGATCACCCAGCAGGACTTCATGACTGAACAATGTGCAGCAACAAATTTAAAGCCGCTGTACCTTGATGTAGAAATTCCGTCCTTTTACACCTGGACCTCTGCTGTTGGCTTTGCCAAAGGTAAGGAATGCCTGGAACCTCAGTTTGTGCAGGGAATGCTCATGGACCTGTGTGTACTTTGCAATGAAAAGGCTGTTTCACTAAGTGTTTTAGTTTCCACATGAAACCTGGGTGCTTTCTGAGAGATCACAGAATCTCAGAATGGTTGGGTTGGAAGGGACCTTCAAACTCATCCCACCATGGGCAGGGACACTTTCCACCATCCCAGGTTGCTCCAAGCCCTGTCCAACCTGGCCTTGGGCACTTCCAGGGAGTCCACAGCCTCTCTGGGCTTTTTCCCATTGCTTGATGAGCAGCCATGTGCCTTCCTGAGAGAGTAACTCCTTCCTTGTGCCTGCTCCAGGGGACCTGCTCTGCCAGCACGTGTGCAGGGCTGTGGGCAAGGAGTTCATGGTGAGCCGCGGGGACAGTTTCCTGGACGGAACCAGGTGTGAGCAGGATGACACGGAGCACCACGGGGATCTCCACCTCTGTGTGATGGGGAGATGCAGGGTAAGTGCCTGGGGAGTCCAGGAGAGCCCCTTGACAGGTGATCTGCACCAAAGGAGTCAGGGGAGATCGTTCTAGGAAAAAACACAGTGTCCCAAACGACAGAGCGAGCTGTTCTCAGAAGAGAGTTTTGTTCTTGGTGTGTTGGATGGAGTCCAAAAATCTACTGTCTGTCTGTGCATCCAATGCCCTCTAGATAAGACATTCTGCTAATTATGCAGTAAACACACAGGGCTATTCATCCCTAATCCAAGAAGCAATTGGTTTATGTGTTGGTGGAGGAGACATCATTAGCTGCTCAGCTTGCCTGCTGTAATTAGCCCCATAAAACGCTGACTGGCTTGGAGGGAAGTTCCATGACTTGAATCACGGAGTCAGTGGCAAGATAAGGAGCAAAACCTGGGGATCACAAGTCGACAAATTGATTTTTGGAGTTTTGCTGATTGAAACTGAAGTACAACTCATGGATTTTTTTTCTGCATTGGACCTGAGGAAGGCATTCTTTCCTGATGACCTTGGGTCCAACTCCCCCGCGCTGTCTGCATTTGAGGAACTGCTCAGTGCTGACCCGGGTGGATGTTTTCTGTTGTTTCTTTACATTCCCAGAATACTCCCTGTAAATTTTATGTTTTTCTCATTATCCTTGTGCTCACCATGTTCTGTGGAGTGTTTCCCCCCATGAACAGCAGAGGGTGTAGGCACAACCTGTTCTGGTTTTGGCTGTTTTGTTGGCAGCAGTGATAAATATGCACGTTATGGCAGCTTCCAAAGCCTGGGATCAGTGGCTCCAGCATAAATCCAGCAGTTGCACATGTTTTGCTGTTAAGCCTGCTGAGATCCTCCTGTAGCTTTGTGTAAATTAGTCTTGTTCGTGGGAATGGGGATAGAATCTCTCTTCTGAGTTCCATGGGACTGAAGTGATGTGAGCTAGGTTTGGCTTTGGAGTCTGGGGAGCTAAAGATTCCTTTAGAATCTGCCATTCATGTTTAGTGTTCTCCTGGGCTTTTGTTTTTTCCTCTCTTCCTCCCTCCCTCCAGAAAGAGTTTGTAGAAGAGAGCACAGGGCTTTAGGTTTAGGTCACAGGAGAGATTTTTTTGGGCTGCTTCATGTGGGAAAGAAAATGTCACAGTTACTGAGAGCTGCGCTCTCAGCTAAGACCTCCCAGCCCCTGGCTTTGCACGCTGCTGTCCAGTGGCAGCTCTAGGTACAAACCCACCTTTCCCTTTGTTGTCTTCCTGAATCCAAATTCCAAATGGAAAGGGCAGTTTGAGGAGCTCAGGCAATGTTGCTTTTGCTGGCTTGTTTTCTCAGAAGGGGCGAGGCTGACAGACTCTCCCCTCTGCTCAGGCGTTCGGGTGTGACGGCCAGATGGGCTCCGGGAAGGTCATGGATCCCTGCAGGGTCTGTGGGGGTGACAACTCCACCTGCACCAGAGTGAGTGGATCCTACACAGAAGGGAAAGCTGGAGGTGTGTAAGTCCTCCCCCTCAGGCTCTGCTCTGTTTGTGTGCTGTGTGTTTGTGTGCTGTCAGTGTTCCACATCTTCTGTATATGACTTCTCCCTTCTGCTTGATTTCATTTTATGGAGGGTGTGGAGATGGGTTTTGGGGTGGTCAGTGCTGAGGGAGGTAGGCAGAATGACTTTTTTTGTCATAGTTCTCTGGATGTGGATCAGAAATGTAACTTTTTGGGAAGTCCAATAAACTGTGGGAGCTGGGGGTGGTATCAGATCACAGAATGATAAATATCCCAGATTGGAAGGGATCCACAAGGATCATTGGGTCCAACTCCTGGCCCTGCACAGGACAGCCCACCAGTCCCACCGTGTCCTTGAGAGTGTTGTCCATGCTTCCTGAGATGTTATATTTGGGAACTGGTCTGCCTCTTGCAGTTTCATGTAGACATATTAGCAGAGAACCCAAAAAGAACCAAAGCAGTGTGAGAACAGGACACAGAAAGCAGCTCAGTTGTGTTTGCTGTGTCACCATCACTGTGTTCCAGGCAAGGAGCAGCATCAGGGTGAATTTAGGAGTTGAGTTGCAATCCCCATCCTTTCCCACAGAGTTTCAGGGATGGCAGGTGACCAACATCTTTCCCCTTCCCACCCTTCCAGAGTACGTGACATTTCTGTCCCTGCCCTACAACACCACCTCTGTCCATGTCACCAACAGGAGGCCTCTCTTCACACACCTGGGTGAGTGCAATGAAAAGGAGAGGAGGGGATGCAGGCAGGGCTGAGAGGAGCTCGTGCAAACACAACAAAGAAATGGAATTTTTGGTGCTGCATTTTGCTCGTGGGGTGCTCTCCAGTGGGAAGCCCCATGGGATGCCAAACTTGGATCACACTTGTTTCCTACCAAGTGGGCAGCCAGCAGCTGCCAGCACCAGGGGATCCTGGTGCCCACATCATGCCTCTTAACCTCACTGCTCCTCTGGCCTCTCCAGCTGTCAAGGTTAAAGGAGAGTACGTGGTGGCTGGCAAAGGAAAGATCTCACAGAATGTCACCTACCCGTCAGCTCTGGAGGACAAGCAGATCAAATACCGAGTGTTTCTCACCCAGGACAACCTGCCAGGCCTGGAGGAAATCCACGTGGATGGGCCAACACAGGAAGAAATTGAAATACAGGTGAGTTAAAGCAGCACAGTTGGAATGGGCACAGTCAGAAGTGGTTTGGGTGGCTTTGCTGCAGAATCCAGGTGTGGTGGATTCAGGTGACTTTGTGTCCAGGGCTGGGGGAGATGGGGTGCACTGGAGAGTGATAGTGTTGCTCTTCTTGGGAATGGCTGCCCACGCTTCCTGCAGCTCTGGGGGTGGTTGTGTGGGGAAAAGCACACTGAATTAAACCTTCTGCTTGGCTTAATCACTTTCAGTGCCCCAAATTCACAGGGTGGGTGCTCTGACAGCATCTGGCTGGGACTGAGGCATTGCAGTGAGGCTCAGGAGCGGATGGAAAGAAGGGAGACTGGCTTCTCCTTCCTCCATCCTAAGAAATAAATCCAAGTTTCCTTGTGCATTGACCACAGTTTTTCCTTCCCCAGGTCTACAGGAGGTACACAAAAGAATATGGCAATGTCACCAACCCAGACATCACCTTCAGCTACTTTGTCCCCAGGGAGAACCTGACCTATGTGTGGATTCCTCAGCAGGGCCCGTGTTCAGTGACCTGTGGGGAAGGTGAGGCAGCAGGACTCAGTCTTTACTTTTTATGGAGCCTTCTGCTTTGGTCTGGACTGAATTTCTAAGCAGATTGATGGAGAAGATTGCTGCAGTTGCTAGTGTTCGACTGAACCAAAGGAAAAAGTGGTGGAGCTTTTGAATTAAATTAATGAATCAGCAAATGAGCTGAATCATCAAAATTATACTGAAAGTATTTGATCGTGGAGAGGATTTTAAAACAGATTTTCACTGAACTCTTGGTTTTAAGATTAAATAATTTTCTGAGATGTTTCAACGTTACTGAAGACTGTAATTTGAAGTTTGGCTAAACATCAGAAGTCTGAGACCAAAGGGGTATATCTGGTGTCTAACTAAAGCCTCAGAGCTAATTATGAAACTTCCTTCTTAGAATTCTATTCCTGTGCCATGGCTAATCCTTTCTGTCTCCCTGAAGGAATCATAATGCAGATTGTAACAGTTCACTCTGATAGATGGCCTGACACCTTGTTTACCAGATAACTCAGGTGACACTGCCAGGCCTCTCAAGACTTCTGTGACAAGGATTTAGAAAATGCATTGATGAATATTTATGGAAATCAATCTACACGACTGGTTATGCCTGGAGAGCTTTTCTCCAGCAAATCCCCCAGGTGGACTGATTGCTGAAACCCTGAAGTAAAGAGCTCAAAATGCTCCAGAGCCTCCAGCTAATGCAGGCACAAACAGAAAAAAGAATGAGAAACTCAGGACTTAAAATAAGAGAAATTTGGGAATCTGGGCTGAAATTGCACTTTGAGAGCTGAAAGTGATGCACAGCCCTCCTTAGGTATAGCCATTATTATAAAACGAGGAGGGTAGAGCAAAGATAAGGCTGCTGGTGGATTCTGGACATTTGGTGCTCGGGGTCATGCTGCTTGAGATTCAGGAATGCCTGGCTCTCCTTGTGGCCCATTCACTTAAAGGAGACTCCTTTTAGCTTTGCTTGTAATTTCTTTGAGTTTGACTTTTCGTCTGCTTTGCTTTTTATGTTCATTATCATTAAAAAATCTTCTTTATAGCTGTAGCTTATGAATATTTCATTCCTTGCCTGCTGCAGGCACTGGAATTCTCCAGTTTCTCTGCCAGTGCCTCTGGTTTTGGCTGTTGGTGATGCCTTTGAGGAGGTTGGTGCTGTTTGAGCATGAGGGCTGTGTGATGATATTACCTGGTCACTTCTACACGATGGCATTTAAAAGCAGCTCCCTCCTAAGAGCTCATTTGCTGTCCCTCATCAGTCAGATCATTAGCAGGAGTTTGTTCCAAACTATGATTGATATCCTTGTCCTTTCAAAAGGCCAGTTTAGAGCAACCTTTTCAATTTGGCAGTGGGTTATCAATCAAGCTTCTCCTCTGCTGGGGTGCTCAGCTTGGAAAATCACTTTAAAACTCTTGTTATATCACAAGGAAGGGGTTTGTGTGTTTACAGGAAGTCTGAATTCCCACACACCCCATTTTCTTACCCAGGTGATGGAGTAAAGCAAAATCAGACTTCCTGTATTCCTGCATCTTCCTTCCATAACAGAGAGGAGCTGTTCACTTTGGTTAAAACTTCAATTCCTTTTCCTTTTATGTCCCAGGGGTGCAGCCAGTGGCTCACGTGTGCTTTGATCAGACCAAGAATGAAGTCACAGAGGATCAGCATTGTCTGGAGCTGCCACAGCCCCTCCCAGGGCACAAGCCCTGTGCCCTGGAGCCCTGCCTCTACAGGTTGGTGTTCCTGGGAGCTCAGCTCAGTTCCTGCTTTTCTCTGCCACTTAACTCAGGCTCTGTATTTGTGTCGTGCAAGGTCAAAAAAAAGGAGAAGTATGAAGTAGTTTCCTCCTAATTATAACAGATCCCAAACCACATTTTGTCTTTCCTGGTCCTGTGAGATAATTGGGATGTCAGCTGAAGGAATGGGAAATTGTCCTTCAATGTTCTACAGTAATCTGCTAAATGAAGGTACTTTGAGGGTATGGCCAGAAGAAGATGCCTCTCACATCCTTCCCAAGATGGTGCCAACAGTGAGGGTTGACCCTTGTGTTGATTATTTGGGAAGGAGGACCAAGGGCCCAGCCTGCCCTCAGAGACATTTTAGTGTCCAATAAAAAGTGATTGCACTGTGAACTACAGCCCCTTAGCTTAGGTGCTTTTAGTCCTTGAAAGCTGTCAGTGAAAGGACTTAAATTGTCCTCTCAGCCACATCCAGACAGAGCTTTTCAAACAAGAAGCTGAATGCTTTGCATAACCCATTTCTGTAACCAGTGGCCTGAGTAATAAACCTCCCAGATCCAGATGGGAAATGGGGTGATGCAGTTGCCTCCCTCTTAGGTGGAAGCTGTCTCAGAGGGATGAATGCTCTGCTGTCTGTGGGACTGGAGTTGCCCAGCAGAACCTGACCTGTGTGCAGTTCCATGCTGGCCTGGAGACTGTGGTGGATGACAGCTTGTGCCCAGCAGAAGAAAAACCCCTCTCCCTTGTGCCATGTGTGGTCAATGTCTGCCCCTTGGGCTGGGACAAAGTGAGTTTTGCTGGCTTGGCTTTTCAGGAACCTCACTGGGAGCTTGGGCACTTTTAACTTTTTTAGTTAAGAACCACCAGCTTACTCCTGGAGCCTGGAGGGTGGTTTACACCACTGCTCTGCTCAGTTAGGAGTTCATCCTGTCACTTTAGACAGCTCCATCCCTCTTATTTTATGCTGCTGGATGCCTCAGTTCATCGTGGTGGTTTGTTTAGGGCAGCTGTTTTTTTGCTTTGTTCTGAGGAGGAAGATGCACGCTTACTTCAGCCTCTGGAGTCACTTGGGCATGTCCAGCTGGAAAATCGGACTGTGTATGTCTGGAGCCCTGTAGCTGGGGAGTGTTCTGTCTCCTGTGGCAGAGGTGAGGCCTTTCTGTGCTGCAGGGAAGTGTTGTTTGGCTGTAGGTGTGAGTTCAGTGCCTGGGAGCCTCAGGGTCCACCTGGTCTTTTCTCCCTCTACAGTTCTAAGTGTAGCTGTGATCACAATTCTTTTGGAACAGGCTCAGACAGAATAATTTAGAGGGTGGTGTGGCTGCTGCTGTGCTTCAGAGCTGGTGGGGTGAATGCAGTGAGAGTACCATGGCTTGGGCAGAGTTTGCTTGTTTTGTACACGCAGACGTGACACTTCTGATCCATGTTCAACCCTTGCATCCAAACCATGCAGTCAGATTGCTTCCCTTCCTAGGTAAGACTCAGCTGCACTATGTTTGTGTGGCTTTTGACACCAAAGAAGAAACCCAGGAGGAAAACTGTCAGCCAGTGCCAAAGCCAGAGAGCAGGGTGGAAGTCTGTGATCTCAACCCCTGCCCACCAAGGTAAAGCAGTTACCAGGAGACAATGAGACAGTGAGGGGTCTTTCCTTTCCCTCTCTGTCTGCAGGGACATGGTAAAGGAAGGGTCAGGCTTCTCTCCCCTTCTCTGGGAGCACAGCCAGCTGCAAAAACTGTAGCACTGCTCCATACTCAGCAAAGTCAGAGTCTTTCCTGGGCTGGTCCATCTCAGACAGAAATAAGTGTAATACTCAGAGGCTGAGTCCAGAGAAGAACTGACAACCTCTCGATCCCTTGTTACTCTGGGGAAGCAGGAACAAATCCATAGCTGCAGAAGGTGGTGACACATTTGCCAGCTGTACAGTTTCCACAGAGCATCAAGGAAAGTAGCAAGAATTAAATACTCCCAGAATCTGGAACAGCTGCTCTGAAAACTGAAGGAAATGCATTGCACTTTCCTTAGGATTTGTGGTGAGCTCGCCCTGCCCTATTTGCTGTGGGACTGGAAAGCTACTGGAACTTTTCTTACAGGATGCCACTCCCAGGGCCTCTGGGTCTGATCCTGATCTCAGAGTTCAGTGGGGTGTGTGTTTTGGAGGGAGATAAGATTGTTTCTGCAGTTAAGCCTGTGAGTGTCGCCCTGGGGAGGGCAGTGATGGGCACAGAGTAAGATCCAGTGTGGATTTGAAATCTGTGGGCCGCAGGCAAAATGGGAGTGCCCTCTGTATCCAACTCCAAACCTGCTCCAGGCTGCATTCCAAGTACCACAGGCCATGTGAGGCAGAGGATGAAGAAGGAGGAAGGGTGAGGGAGCTGCAGTGCCTTTTCTGCAGTGAGAGACAGGGTGGGGATTCATCGCTAACTCCCTTTTTGTCCTCCCTGGCCTGTCAGGTGGAAGGTCACCCCAGCTGGGCCCTGCTCCTCCAGCTGTGGGCTGGGCTTAGCAGTGCAGCTGGTCACCTGTGTGCAGATCCTGCATGGCCAGGAGGTGTTGCAGGAGGAACATTTGTGCCCTGTGGCAGAGAAGCCCCTCACCAGTGTCCCCTGTGTCGTCCGAACGTGCTCTTACGAGTGGAGCTTCAGCGAGTGGTCAGAGGTACCTGCTCCCCTTCAGATGCAGCACTTTCCCAGCTCTTCCCTTTCCCTGGGGAGAAATAACAGCTCCTGCCTTGTCTCTTGGCTTCCCACAGAAATGCTGAACTCTTTCCAGGGATGTTTTCTGTCCTTTCCACTGCCCTGTGTTTAGCAGCTGTAGGTTTGCTTCCCACCTTCCTCAGCTAAAGTTTTGGCTGCAGCTTCGAAATGGTTTTGGCATGTTTTCTCCTGGAATGCAGATATTTGGGGAGGTTTTTTTTTTTTAGGAAGTGGTTCTGCAATTTAAATATATAGCTTGGAAGGTCCCCTGGAAGGTGGGGCATCTTATAGCTGATGGAACAAGAACACTGACAGGGCAGGTGGTAGAAGGGCATCAGTGAACCCCACCCCAGATCATGCGTGAGCTTATCAATGCATTGATTTCCATGCTGTATGGAAATACCAACTGCAATGCAGTGNGTTTTTTTTTTTTAGGAAGTGGTTCTGCAATTTAAATATATAGCTTGGAAGGTCCCCTGGAAGGTGGGGCATCTTATAGCTGATGGAACAAGAACACTGACAGGGCAGGTGGTAGAAGGGCATCAGTGAACCCCACCCCAGATCATGTGTGACCTTATCAATACATTGATTTCCAAATACCAACTGCAATGCTGCAATAAAAGCCTGTGGGTTTGTTCTTTGCAGTGTTCAACATCCTGTGGGAATGGCATTCAGACCAGGCAGGATTTCTGCCTCAGCTCTCTGACCCACAAGCCCGTGAACCCCCTTTTCTGCCGGCGCTTCCCCAAGGCCATCGTGGTGCGTGGCTGCTCCGCAGGGCCCTGTCCTGAGCAGGAGGGGACCCTGTCCCCGGGGGCAGAGCTGCAGCCAGTGACACCAGCCACACACCTGACAGCAGCTGCAGCTGCCACAGAGCACAGACACAAGGATCTGGATGTCCCTCTGGAGCAGACAAAGCCCGGTGGAGGTGAGGAGAGCACGGCCAAAAGGAGCTTCCTGCGTGCAGCTGGGCTGTGGTGATCCTGCTGCCAGACAGGGACAGGAGCATGGGAGGGAACACATCTGGCTGGGAGGGAAAACCTGCTTTTCCAGCACGTCCATGTTACCTGAGCTAGGAACAATAACTCCCTTCCCTGTGCTTGCCAAAACTCTTTTGACTGGGGAGCCTGTGGGACAGCAGCTCAAGACTTCAGGGAGTGTTTAGACAACACTCTCAGGCACATGGTGTGATTCCTGGGGTAGTCCTGTGCAGGGCCAGGAGTTGGACTCCATGACCCTGGTGGGTCTTTTCCAGCTCAGGATGTTTTGTGATTCTGGGATTCTACGACTCTTCCTGTGCTTTACCCAGAATACGTGACCTTATCTGTTCATTGTGCCACAAAGGGAATTATTTTCCTGTAGATCCTTCTGGGTGTGTTTCTCACCTGTCTCTACTGCCCAGGTGTCTGTGGAAACCTCTTTCTCAACGCCACTGGCATCATCAACATGACAGGAGTGGAGAGCAGGGACTGCACGGTGGCCATCGGGCGTCCCCTGAGGGAGGAGATCTCGGTGACCATCCTGGAGAGCTCCCTCAACTGCACTGCAGGTACTGCCTGGAGCTCTGGGATCCAGCCTGGCCCTTTGGCAAAGCTGCATCTCCAGATTTTCTGGTGCCTTGAAAAGCTCTGGGAGCCCCTGTAATCTCTGAAACCATTTTACTGAGTTTTTCTGTTCCACCAAGTTGTTGCCAGATGGAGCAAAATGGAGATGCTGCTTGTCCTCCCCTCACACAGTGGTTTCTTTCCTGTTTTGTTGGTAGATATGAGATGAAAGGAGCTTATGGGGTTAAAGAAGCTCCTTGTTCTGGCCTGTCCTAAAACTAATGTACCCTCTAGCTGGAATCAGCAGTCAGATCAGTTAACTGGCCTGTTCTCATGACAGATTTTGATAAGATAGAAACAAGATGCAGAAATTACTAGATTCCAGATCTGTATAAGAGAAACTGTGGCTTTGACTTCAAATAAAAGTGTTTCTGGGCCCTGTGCTCATCCGTTCCAGGTGAGGTCCTGCTGTTTTCTGGGCGAATGATGTGGCGGACAGGCTGCAGGAAGCTCCCTCTGTCCCTGATAAATTCCAGAACCAACACACTGATTGTGAAACAGCGTGTTGTGCTGCCAGGAAACGGGGTCATTCTGCAGTACAGCAGCAGAACTGCAACCAAAAAATATTACCAAGGTACCGTACTGAAAGCTTTGCTCTTGGCTTTAGATGAAGGCCCACAGAGTTCCATGAGTGGTGGTTGCCTGTGGAAATCTATGGAAACCTTGCCTCGTTTTTAGCAGCTAACAATCCCCTTCTTGAGGAGTGTTGGAATCAGTATTAATCGTGGATTCCCCCTTTGTTTTAAAGCAAACCCCCCCACAGGTGTTTGCTGATGCTTGAAGGTTCCCAGGTGAAAACCCCTACAGAAACTGTTCTGCTTGTGTTTGATTTAAGTGATTTCTTTTCTTGGAGGTGCTGGATACTTGTCTAAGCCGTTTTCTCTTCTCCCTTTGCCCTGTCAGACTGTGACCAGCAGCTGTTTGGCCCCCAGGGTGAGATAGTGAACCCTGTGCAGTTGCCTGATGAGAGGCAGGGGGTGGTGTGCAGGACTTTCATCACGGTGGCTCCGCGGCAGCGCGTCTCCATCCGCGCCCTCAAAACCGACCTGGGCCCCGAGGGCAACCACACACACTTCAACTACATCCTGGTGAGGAGGCAGGAGCCCCAGTGGGGTGGTTTGGATGGGAACAAACTCATCTCCGTTAGAGATTTCCACCCAGATGCACGGTTCAGGGACTCTGATCTCTGTTGTGTAAATGTAGATGGGAATGAGAATTTCTGTCGTCAGCTGTATTTCTTCTAACCTTGGTGGCACAGCTTTTCCCTGAGTGACCAATCTGCAAGTCTCCAGTGTTTTTTTAGGTATTTATTTCACATATAGCCTGCTGAGATAAAGTGGTTTGGTTTTTTCTTCCTGCAGGTCCGGGATGTCAGCACCATGAAGACAGTGGTGTTCCGAGGGAAGCAGCAATTCCTGTGGCAGTCAACAGGCAGCCAGGCTGAAATTGAATTCCATGAAAATGTTAAGGATCACAGAACCCATTTCTGGGCTGAATATCACGCTATTGAGCCCAAATAAAAGCACTGCTCTGAGAAAGGCCCAGTTAGTCACTGCTGTACCTGCACACAGCACACATTTAATCTCACAATTGCTTCCTCATCTGTTGAGTAAGAACAATGTCTGCTGACTCCTTTGGGATCTCAGCTTGATAAAGATCATACAAAAGACATGTAACCCCCAAATATTTAGCAAATCTTCTTCATATGGATTTTCTGTCTGATTTGGTTGGCATTAATGCACTTTACACATCTGCAGGGGGTGACTTGGGCACTGGAGTGTCAGTGCCCCTGTAATGTGGTGGGACCTTTTAGGAGAGTCATTTGATTTCTTGGTGTTCCAGTATAAACCTCTGTACACCACAAGTAATGTTTTGGCCATTAAATTCACTCTCTTGCAGTGTAAATGCCCTTCAAAACTGAGGCACAGTGAAGTTCTGGAACAGAATAAAAAAGGCAAAGATGTGTATGAGGATAAACTGCCAGCACAAGGAGATGTGTGGGGCGGGCAGTGCCACCCTAGGACTGGTCACTCAAAGCTTGAATGTTTTCAGAAGCTGGCTGAAGTGACAGCTGGCATTATGTGGGAGGACAAAATGCCATCCTGAGGTCCCTCCCCAGCCACCCTTTTTGGGTATCTAACAGTGGTACCACCACTTCTTTTCTGTGAGAAAATAAAAGAATTCTGTCTCTAAATGCCAGGTTTGACTTGCTCAGATAAGAACAGTAGCTGTGCTATCAATCTGTATCTTCATTTGACAAGAACTGTGGTTGAGGCTGCACGGACAAGCTGTGGCAGGAAGAGGGATTTTAGAGCAGTGGCAAATGTTCGCACAAGTTTCATTTAAATGTATTTTTTAGGTTATTTCTTTTTTTTTTTAGTACCTTGAACATTGAGCTGTGCTTTGGTCCAAATCTGTCATCCTCCTTAAAATCACAATATACTGCTTTAAGGGTCTTTTCTGCACCTGGAGCCTGGCTGGACACATCTGCACTTGCTCTTCGTGCTGGCTGCAATAAATGGTTCTGCCTGGGCAGTTGTAACCCTGCTCCTGCTTTCTCTCAGCTGGATTCTCTGACATCCTCCTACAACCACAAATACTCTTCTTAATTAATAGCTGAGGGTTTTTTTGCTGGTCAAACCTGGAGTTTTTTGCTTGCCAGCCTCCCAATTTACGTCCCACTCCTGGAAGAGCCAGAAAATAGATTCCTGAAGTGAGATCCTCGAGGAGCTGGATACATCAGCTATCCCTCTGCAGTGCGTGGGTGATGCAGGCCCTGGGCCTTCATTTCCTGTCTGACAGGAGATGGTCATGAAAAGACATCCTTTCCTTAATCCCCTTTTTTTGTAACCTTTTAGCAGATGGGATCTGTCTTCCCGCTCTGCTCTGGATCCCAAGTCTCACTGCTATTTATTGTTCCAGATCGACCGTGCAGAGCTGGGCCCTGGTTGTGTTCCGTGTCCGTCTGCACAAAATGCAGCTGTTGCCTTCATCATTTCAGGAGAGTTCAGGGTGTGCCCCTGTCCCGTTTGGACACCACCAGGTTGCCAGCTGGGGCACCTACTTGCAAAGCGCTCCTTCTGCTCCCGTTTCTAGGGAGAAAACCCGATTCCAGCCCGATAAGGGGAGTGCAACCCTCTTATCTGCCGAGAAAAATGTTGCAGAATTTTGCAACAGCGCTCCGTTCCCGTCAGTGCGAGGATTCCTGTTTCCCTTTCGGGAAAAGCAAACACCGGCTCGCCTGGATGACAACACCCGGTCATTCCCGGGGGCATCCAGCGCTGCCCCGGGGTGCGTGGCTGTGCCTGCGCCGATGGATACGAGCAGCAGGGCTCTGCCCACAGCCTTTTAATGCAAGTGACATCAAAGGCAAAGCCCTGCCTGCTGCCGGGGGGGACCCACAATGCAGCTCGAGACAGCAGTGGAGCAGCTCCAGGCCCGCTGGCATCGCTCTGCAGCCACAACACCCTCCATTGTCAGCCCTTGGGGGGCCGCCCTGCATGGGGACACGGGGACAGAGCCAGGCCGGGCTTTAGGGGCCGTCCCCTGGGCCGGCCGGAGGAGGGGGTGACACCTGGGGGCTCAGGTGGGCAGCAGGGCGCGGAGCCCCCGGCAGCCGGGGGAGG
The DNA here is from genome assembly GCA_013397395.1 of Sinosuthora webbiana. Classification (NCBI taxonomy): domain Eukaryota; kingdom Metazoa; phylum Chordata; class Aves; order Passeriformes; family Sylviidae; genus Sinosuthora; species Sinosuthora webbiana. The sequence continues at coordinate 606,657 of VXBN01001790.1, read as the reverse complement.
ATGAGCTCGCAGGATGAGCAGTTCCCGGCGGCAGCAGCAGCAGCCCCCGAGCCAGCGGCCGCCTCCGCCGATGAGGGCATGACCTGGTGGTACAGGTGGCTCTGCAGGATTGCCGGGGTCATCGGGGGCATGTGTGAGTATCCCCCGTTCCCTCTGCCTGCCCCCTCCCGCATGGCACAGCTCCTGCCGGGGTCCCGCCACCTCCACGGGGGTCGTGTTGGCGCAGGGGGGGCTGTGCCCTGAAGGTTTTTGGGGTGATGGGTTGGTGCCAGCTCTGGGCACTGGTTTGTTATCTTTGGGGCAGAAGGAAGAGCGCTGGCTGTGCCTGCAGCGGGGTGGACTCAGCTGCCCGGGAGGGACGCGCTCTGTGCTCACCGAGATGAACTTTGGCACCCGGCACGTCACGGGGCAATCTGCAAATCCCCGAGTTTCTTCTTGGATGTGGCACTTCCCTGGCAGTGATGGGAGCAGCAGCTGAGCCCCTGGTGCTGCAAGGGGGCTGTGGGCAGGCAAAGATGATTTTACTGTGAGCACCAGGCTCAGTGGGTCAGGACAGGGCTGGAAGGGTGGCCTCAGGGTTTGGTTTATCCTGTTTAATTTTTGGGTGTTTATACGTTCCTGCAACTTATTTTTTCCCCCCCCATTCTCGTTGTCAGAGCATATTTCCCATTGCTCCTGTTGCTGATTGCAGAAGGCCTGCCCGTGGGTTTTACTGAAGGTGAAGAATGGTTTTGGGTTGTGCCGTGTGTTTTTAAGGGGTTTGGTGGGACACGGAGAACGGAGCTGCAGACGCAGAGTGAGTTGGCTGAGCTCGGAATTACCTGCTGCTGAAAAAAATTTTCCCAGGGAAAGAGTCTCAGCAACTTTGCCAGAAATCAGCCTGTCCTGGAGTGCTGTTTTGCTACATTCTGTGGAGAGATTAATAGCTCTTAAAAGCAGGAGGGACTGTTATGACCGCTTAGTCTGAGCTCCTGCAGAGCACAGGATGGAGAATTTCTTCTCCTTCAGGTCCACGACTTCAAGTTAAACAAGAGGGTTTCTCAGCCAGCGCAGTCAGCCCTGATTTATTCCATCAGCTGGAGCTGTGTGTCTGATCACCCTCTCCCCCTTCCCATGCCTCCCTTTTGCCTTGGGACTGTGCTGCACAACCCCACGATGTTTTTGGAGCTGACATTTGCACCCTGTGGTATCACTGGGCAGGCTCCTGAAAACCCTCTTTTTGGGCAGGCTGGTAAAACCTGTGCTGCTGCCACCCTTTCGTGTGCTAGGTGCTGAAATTCTGGAGGTGTGGCAGGATTTGGTGGGACAGGATTTGGTGGGACCAGATTTGGTGGGACAGGATTTGGTGGGACAGGATTTGGTGGGGCTGCTCTTACAGGGGCTGGGCGCCCCGGCCTTGCCGTGCCCTCCCGGGGGCCCCCGCGCTCCTGGCCCGGCCAGCAGCCAGGAGAACCAGCTGGGAAGTGTCTGTGCAGCAGGTCCCAGGTGGGGGTTCAGAGCAGCAGCATCTTTCCCACGGGCTGTGGGAGCCCCCGTGCTTTTCCTGCAGTTTTATCCCGTGCAGAGCTCAGGGTGATGTGGATGGAGGGTGAAGAGTTGGTGGCACTGCCAGCCTCGTGCTACAGCAGCTCGTGAGTGGCTTGAAAGTGCAAATTTCTTCTTTTCCCCCCTCTCTGTCCTCGTGTTTCAAAGCAGCTGAATTGTACTTGGATTATTTTCCCAACCTTTTGTTCACGGCTCTGCGACCTCGTGGCTTGTTTTTACAGGAAAGAGGAGAGTTTTATGTCTTTGGGTGAGTCTGGGAGAAGCTTTTGGAAGAAGAGCCAGGTTCTTAACAGGGTTTGCCAAAGATCTGGGGAGTGACAGCTGGCTCTGGAGCCCTGACTGTCTCTTTATCAGGCAGAGAACGAGGCACAAACTCTCCTTATGAACAGGGAAAAGGGGGATTGTGGAAAAAACAACCAGTGCCCAGCGCTGCCAACACTCCTCTTCAAAGTGCTGCTTGTTCAGCATCACCTTGTTGAAGGTGGGTTTGGAGAAGAGGTGATAAATAAACCAGCAGGGCTGGAGTTTGCTGCTGTTCTCAGAGCTCACTGTGAAAGAACACAGCTAATTTATAAGGACTGTGAGCAACTGGATTGTAATGCTGCTATGGGGCTGGATTATTTCTTACAGAGGGAAAAATTCCCTCAGAAAGGAAGAGAAACTTCGTTAGTGGAGGTGAGACCAGCAGACAACATCTGCCACATGCAAACACCTGCAGCCACGACTTGCTTGAGCCAGAAAAATCCAAGGGCTGGAGCAAGAACCAGACAGACAAGGCTCAGGATCCGTTTTCTGGCTCCTGCTCACGCTGGCTTGGTGACCTTGGCCAAGTCCCTTCTCTCCCTCGTGTTCCTGTTTGTAATGGGACGAGGAGAGTCTGTGGCTTTTGTAAAACGCTCTAGGAGCAAAAATAGGCTTGTGCTGAGGACAGTGACCAGCTGCTGGAAATGAATAGAGCCTTTGTAGGGAAGGGTGTCCTTCCCCCCCTCATTTTAGCTCCCAGTTATTTGTGCTTCCTCAGGGACTCAGAGATGGGACAGCAGTTAAACAAATGGCAGAACTGTCTGTCTCCCATAGCTTACGTGCCACTGAGCATTATCTGCATTTTAACCCTGTCGTGAGGCCTCTGTTTGAAAAGAAAATACTTTAAAAAGAAATCTCTGGCTTGGCAGGGGTGGGATCAGCTCCTGCCCCGGTGGGACAAGGATGTACCAGGCTGCTGTGAGACAGGCAGCTCTGCAAAGGAGACCCAAGGTCACCCAGTCTGTGTCTCTGTGGCTGTTGGCAGCAGCTCTGGGGGCAGTGCTCCTGTGATCCCAAACCTTTGACTCTTTTCCTGCTGCTCTGTGCTCCTGCTGACGTGGGGCTTGCTCAGCTCTGCTTCCTGGGTCGTTGGTCCTCTGGCAACCGGGGTGATTGCTGAGCCAGGAATGCTGCAGGGACACGGTGCTGCAGGGCTGTTTTGGAGTGTTTGGGGACAAAACCAAACCAGAAACCTGCCAAAACAACCCCTGGTTGGTTTGATTAGGAGAAACAAAAAAAAACTTGTTTGGGAAAGAACAATCTGCTTCCCTCGGTTTGGTGTGTGGTGGAGACCTGCTGGGAGCTGGCCAGGCCTCTGTGCTCTGCTACCCTGCTCAGCAAGGCAGGGCCCTGCCACAACCCTCGCTGTGCTTGAGGGATAGTTGAGAGGTTTTGTCTGCTCTGCTAATTATAAAGTGCCAGAAAGTCACTCAGCATTATTGTCAGGAATGTCCTTTCCTGGGGGACAACGAATGCCATGAGCCTGGGTTGCTTCCCCCGAGCTTCTCTTCCATCAGCATCCAAGGGTTTGGTGCTCAGAGGGAATTAGAACCCCCTGTTTTGTGCCCTGCTCTCCGTGCTGCCCATAACTCCCAGGACTCCTGCTTGCCATTGCTCCTCTCCAGCTGTTTGCACCTGTGACCATGAGCAGCTCATCCCACCCCGTGCCTCAGTTTCCCCTGCAGTGTGGGGACACTGACACCACTCCCTGTGGGGATGAGAAGTGCCCTTGGAGCACAGATATTATCACATCCTCTGGCATATCCCCTCTGCTAGCTGATCTTGCTCTTGCAGGGCTCTCCAAAAGATTTTGGGTCCTGTGGGATTAGTCCTAGGAAGTGTTAAAAAATGACGGTTTTTTTGGTGTTTCCTGAGACCAGGAGGTCATTTGCTCGTGGGATGACCTTCAATCTGTCCTGTCACTGCCTGCAATTCTGCTGCCCAGCCTGGCAAACAAGGATAACTATTTTTAAAGGAACTTTGAGGATTCAGCAGCACCTGCTTAAAAGGAACCTTTGCAAGCATGTGCCAGGCGTTTGAAGGTCGGGGCTGCTCGCAGCAGCTCTGCTCAGGGATCCCTTCAGCACACACCCAAAATCCTCAATCCAGGGCTGGTCTCATCCTCAGAGAGGGCCTCCATTATCCCCTTTAGAGGCTACAGAATTCATTTTAGCTGGAGTTCTGCAGCGTGGTGTTGTTTGCTGAGTGTGTCTCCTGCCCTCCCACCTGGGCTCGGGTTCCCGGTGCCGGCTCTGGCACTGGCAGAGGGAAGGGGCCGTATCAGGTGCCAGGAACACTCTGCAAGTTTAATGAGGCAGCAAGGAGGTGGATGCAGCTCAGCTCAGCCACTGCTGTATGGTTCCTCTCCCTGAGTCACAGAGCCAGGAGCACTGGGGTTATTTTGGGCTTTGTTCACTCCCTTTTGCATTAACGGAGACCCAAACTTGGCTCTTTTCTGCCCGTCTCTGGTGAAGACAGAACCAGCAGTGAGTGGCACAGGCTGGGTTCACCTCTGCTGTGTTTATTATTTGCCTGTGTGCAAGTCATGTTTTTGCTGCACTCGCCCTGTGCTGCTCAGAGGTGGAACCTGCTGGCACTGCCTGTTTACCTTGGGACAGAGCAGCAGTAATTCCTTGGCACACAAAATCCGGGTGCACGTCCTGGACTCCGTGTGGAAGCAGATGTTGTTCTACACAAAGGGAAATAATTGTTGGAACAGCATTCAGAGCAAAAGGATACCAGAGGAGGGCTCTTCCCTGCATTCCAGGCTCCTTTTGGGCCACCTTTCCACCCACCCTCCTGTGCTGCCCTGCAGTGCCCACAGCTGCTGGCCGAGGGCATACAGGGTTGGTCACGGTGGTCACTGAAAACCTCTCTCTTTCCAGCCTGTGCCTGTGCTGGTCTCTGGAACTGTGTCACCATCAACCCCCTGAACATCGCTGCCGGCGTGTGGATGATGTGAGCAGGGTTTCTTTTCGTTTTCCTGCCGGGAGGGAGGTGTTGTTAACCAGACCCCACTGAGGGGGGCAAAGCTGCCCTGCTTGGGCAGCGGGTGGGAGTGAAACATCCACTGGGCTCTGGGAATTGCCAGATCCTGCACCATCAGGCAGGTTGAGATGTTGGGTATATTCTATTTTTATTATTTCTTTATTAATTTGTAGGTAAATACTGAGATCCCCCTGTCCAAAATAAGCCTGGGGCAGCAGGGCTTGGAAAATTTGGAATTTTTTAAGAAGTGGGGGGGGGGAGCAGAGCGGGGCCCAGCCTCACCATTCCCTTCACCCGCATGGCGTGTCTGCTCTCTGTGGGACTGGGGCGGGGGGGACATGGCCCAGCCCCGCTCTGGGCTATTCGAGGCAGGATTAACCCTGGTTCCCTCTCCCTGGAGGCTCAACGCCTTCGTCCTGTTCCTGTGCGAGGCCCCTTTCTGCTGCCAGTTCATCGAGTTCGCCAACGCCGTGTCCGCCCGCGCCGACCGGCTGCGGGCCTGGCAGAAGGCCGCCTTCTACTGCGGGTGAGCACGGCGCTGGGGGGGCTGCCCGTGGGCACAGCCCGGGGACAGGGACGTCCCCGAGGGCCGTGGGGAGCGGGGCCCGGCGCTGAGGGCTGCCCCTGTCCTTCCAGGATGGCCGTGTTCCCCGTCGTGCTCAGCCTGACGCTGACCACGCTCTTCGGCAACGCCATCGCCTTCGCCACCGGCGTGCTCTACGGGCTCTCGGCCCTCGGGAAGAAGTAAGAGGGGGTGCAGCTGCTCGTGGAGGGCAGGGGAGGGGGAGATGGAGCTCCGTTTTCCTCCCTAAGGCTCTGCTTCGCTCTTGCACAAACCGTGCTGAGGGGTAAATGAGGCCAGAGGAAGTCGCCCTCATGTCAGAGCCCTGGGAGGGAAGGTCCTGGGGGTTGCTGGAGCTCTGAGATTTTGGGAGTTCACACCAGGTTGTCCTGAGGGTGCCACTCGTCTTTTCTGCAGCTGTTGGGTGGGTGGGCCCAGCTGTGGGGCAGAGAGCAGCTTTGGGGGTCAGAGAGGGCTGGCAAATGTGGTTTCACTCCTGGAATCCCTTGGCACAGAGGGCCAGGCCCCAGCTGGGACAGTCTCTGCCATCCCCACCACGCTGTCCCTTCTCTCCACAGGGGAGATGCCATTTCCTACGCCAGGATCCACCAGCAGCAGAAGCAGATGGACGAGGAGAAGCTCACGGGGACCCTGGAGGGACAGGCCCTCTGAAGGACAGGAGCTCGGGGTGGCATCTCCTGGACACTGAGATGGTGAAGACGTGGGAATCCACTGTGCCCTCCCCTCTGTCCTCTCCACTCCCTGCTACACCACGATTTCCCTGGATGCTGCAGCAACTGGAAATCTCAGGGGCTGGGGCAGGCTGTGTCCTCTCCTCACACCAGCAGCCAGACCTCAGCACATCACTCCTTCTCTCCTCAACCTTTAACCCAACATCTCACAGTGCCCCTCTTTTTTAATTTATTTTTTCTTTTTGCTACAGAGGTGCTGGCTCTCTGAGTGCTGCTTTCCCAGCCTTTTTGTTTTGTTTTGTTTTGTTTTGAAGTTCCCCTTTGGGGACTGCCCTCTGGATGGGTGAGGAGGGACAGACCACCTGCCAGTGCAGGCTCCACGTGTTCAGGAACACTCCCTGGGATGGCCCTTCCCAGGTACAACCCCTAACCCAGGGTTTGCAAAACCCCTCTGGTGCTTCAGCTTGGTCTTCTTCCACTGTTTGAATGGTGGGACCAGGCACTGGAGGCATTGCTGCACGGGAAAGGAACTTCCAGCAAAAAATCCACCTGAAGATAAAAATCCATCTCTGCAGGGGAGCTGCCAGAGCTGCTGGGCAGATCCTGGGACCCTCAAAGCACAGCCCCTGCTTCCTCTGGATACAGCTGCGGGCAGTCACTGCGATTTACTTAAATTATGAGGATTAATTACTTTGTCTTAATAAGGGCACTTTTCTTAAGCTTCACTCTTTTTCTGGGGCAGAAGGGAAGCAATATTTGCTGTACCTCAGCTGGAAAGGATGTTGTTTCTTGAGCCACGTGGGGTTTTTTTTTGCTGGTGTGAGGGTCCCTGATGTGCAAGAGCACTCCTGCCTTGTGAGCCTGGGACTCTGCTCTGTCACCTCCCTGCATCCCTCTGTGGTGGGACCTGCTCTTTGCTTGCCTGGTTGTGGGTTTTTTTGCATCAATCCTGAGCTGGTTTTGTATGGGAAGGTGGCACATCCTCCCTGTGCCAACAGAGGGGAGGCTGCACCGTTCCAGTGTGGACAGCTGGGATGTTTTACTTTGCTATTCCAGGCTCTTTCTGTGGTTTTCACATTGTATTTTTCTGTTTGTTTTGCACCGTGCAGTGCAAAACTGCTCGCTAAGTCCAGGTCCCCCTCTTCTCATCGCTGTTTCTCCTGGGGATTTTAATTTATTTGATTTTTTTATATGGTTGCTTTGTGTTTTGATTAGGAAAAAAAAGGGGAATAATTTATTTCTAGTTATTTAAGTGTTTTGATGGGACTCATTTTCTCTGGATATGGGAGAAAGGAGTGCTCTGTTTCCTGTTCTTCACAGGGCTGCCTCATTTCACCAGGGGTCTCTGAACCCAGGGACAAGCCTGGCTGCTGCAAAATCCAATTTCAGCCTTCAGAGTGTTTCTCAGACTCTTGAAAAAAAAAAAAGTGTGTTGTCCTTTGACCCCTTTGTCTTGTTCTGGGCCACAAGCTTGACAAACAGTGTTTTTCCCCCCTCTTCTGGGAGAGAGAAGGGAGGAAAACTGAGCTGTAAGTGCTGGATGGGACAGCCACCAGCACTCTGTGTCCCCATTTGAGTCCTTGGGTACAGAGGGGTTGTGCTGTGGTCTGAGAAATGCTGCTGGAGGCCGAGTGCTGTCTGTCAGAGGAGTCTGTCCATGCTGAAAACTCCCCTTAGACCCAGGGTGCTGGCTCCTGTGAGCTGCTGCTTCTTCCCTGCAGCTCAGGAGCTGTGAGGATTCCCACCAGTCAGGATATCCAGAGGCCCCTGCAGCTGGATGTGGGCACCCTTTTTGTGCAAAGCCCCTTTTCCCCCCTGCCTTTAAACTGGGATTGCTCCAACACCCCTTGTCTGGGATGCAGAGCAGGCACTACCAGCCTGGATTTATTTTTTTTTTTTCCATAAAGGCAGCTTTTTTTCCATAAAAGCTGTGCTGGTTTGGAGCCCCCAGCCCTTGGCTGATCCCAGGTGCTGAATGCAATGCATGGGGTGGATGCTGCAGGGATGGCTGCTGCAGCAGGAATGTGGGACACTCCAGTGGGAATCACCTCCGGGTGGTGCAAGGGCAGAGTCCTGCCTCAGGAGTGGGCACGTGCTTTGATTTCAGGGGGGTGTGGGGAGTTCTGTAGTGCTTAGTAGAGGAATGTTGCAGACTGATGCATGTCAATGTCTCTGGTAGTGACAGCTTTGCTCTGTGAGTAGTTCTGCAGTAGCTTTAGTGCCAGGAGGCAAAAGGCAAAGCACAGCTCAGAGGGCTGAGACTTCCAGGGCGCTCTGAGGAAGCACAGAGCTGGTGGGACCCTGGAAAAAACCTGCATCCATCTGCCACCCTGAGCTGAAAATGGGCCTCAGGGGCTGCCCTGAGAGAGCTGAGCTGGAGCCTTTGGCCACAGTGCTCGAGGTGTCTGTGCCTGTCACAACTGGAGGTGTCACATCCGTGCTCCAAGGGTGGTTACTCCTACAGGGGCCTGTCTGCAGTGGGAACCCTTGGGAATTTTGGCTGCCTGGTGCAGGTTTGGAGCCAAACTGGACGCTGCCATCATTGCAGACAGGCTTGGTGACACACCCATGGCCTGTGAGAGCTGCAGTGACAGTCAGTGGCTGGTCTCACCTCCACGTGGTGAAGATAGGCAGGGGCTTTAGAGTAGTAGCATCACAGTAGTTAAACGCCCGTGCATGGTGGTGGTTAGTTGTGTTTAGGGGCACCCTCGGGGTGCTTGGAGCTGTGCAAGTACAAATGAAGTTCAAACCCTGCTCTGGAGGTTTCACAGGCTCAACCCAACCCCTGCTGAGGGCATCCAGGCCGGCTGGCTGATCCCCAGGGGCTCTGTGGAGGTGGCTCTGCTCTGCAGGCCTTGGAAAGGAGAGATGTGAGAGCTCAGGGGCGGGTGATGCGCTGAGAACATGGAATTGTTGGCACTGAGAGTGGAAGGACCCCCGGGGAGCAGTGGCCTGTCACACAGCAGTCACCAGGGCAGCATTTATGCACTGTGCCACTCTGCCATGCCTCTGCCACTCGTGTGTGGCAGCTCCGTGTCCCCTGGGGCACCGAGAGCAGAGCAGAGCTCGCTGCCCTGGGCAGGAGCTGCTCTTGTAACACCCATTGATTCTCTGTGTGTGCAGTGAATAAAAACACCATTCTACCTCTGGAAAGAGCCACTGGGATTTCTCACACTCCAAACGTTGTAGCAGAAGCTCTTGGAGCTGCTGTGCTGAAGGAAGGAGCTCACTCAGAAAATGCTCCTCCGGTGAGGTTCTCTCAGGAGCTGAAGAGTCCAACCTCGTTTCTTAGTGGGGCATTTCCTTCTTAGGCTGAGCCCTGGGAAGCTCAATTCATCTCTGTCATTTTTTTCCTCAGGAAAAAAAAAAAAAAACAAGCATCCACTGTCTTCAGGGAAGGGTTTCACTGAAGTGAAGATATCAAGACCTGGTCCATAGCCATGTGAGAACGAGAATGCTCGAGCACAGGGCTGCCAGAAATCCTGATCTTCAGAAGGTCAGTGGAAACCAGAGGCTCTTGAGACCTCTCGTAGTCAGGCCATGCTTAGAAAAAAGTTGTGTTCCAGCCAGGGCTGAACATCTTTCTGGAAAAGGGTCTCAGCAGCAAAGGGTAGGTTTAATACTCAATGTTTTCTGTGTTTTTTATTTTGGCCCACCACTCTCCCTCTGTCCTAGGCTGTTTTAAATTAATGCTGTGATAAAGCACATCTCCTCTTAGGTGATTTCTCATCTCCTGCTGCAGGAGATCCAAATGGCAGCTGGCACATCTGGAGGGCTGGCTCAAACACGCTGTTTCACCCCCTGCTTCCTTGTGACAGCAGGCTGAGTGTCCCAGGAACAGCCCTCGGGGTGCCAAGGGCATCTCAGGAGCTTGGGCACCTCATGTCCCAGCTCAGCCTTTGTGCTTCTGCCCTTTTGGGAGGGGTCAGGTTGGGCTGAGCGAGGCCATTTGTTCCTCACAGCCATTACCACTTCCTGCAGCCGTGTTTTACCTCGGGTTAGCTCTACACAGTAACTATAAAAAAAGCTCCTAATCTTGCAGGACACACAGGAAAGGGGTAAGACTGATTTGCTACTAACTATGCAGTTGAAATCTCAAAGCGATGGAGGTGGAGGCACATCCACCTCCCTCTTTGTGGCTGGGTCAAACCCCAGGGCAGGGAGGACCCAGCCCAGCACAAAGTGTTGTCAGTACTCACTGTGTCTTTCCCACAGGGAATCACTTGCACTACAGCTGAATGTTTTGTCCGTTCCCGTTCTTTTGTCCCGGGTTTTCTTTGTGAACTGTATTTGGTCTTGTTCATTAGGCTTCTAGTGTAATGTGTGTTTTTAGAGCAATAAAACGTGGCGGCTTTTTGTACAAAAGATCTGGCTCTGCCTCTTTCATGGTCCTCGGGTGCCTGAGACTCCTCTGGGGAGCTGCAGGCTGCTGTGGTCCCCTTGTCACAGACCCGCTCTGCCTCTCCCATCCCTCCCTTCTCTGCAAATCAAGGCCATGTCTTGCAGTTGGAGGCAAAACTGTTTTATTCCTGCGGCTACACGGTGAGCTTTTGCCAGAACGGCTCCAGCTGTAAACTCAGCTCCAGCCAAGCCCTCAAGACTCTCAGGCTGCTGAGCAAAGGACAGCCATGGTCTCCTGTCCACAGCCACACCTTTATTCTTCCAGGACACTTTTATCTCCAGCCTGGCCCTGGTGACCTGCTCCCATCCCAAGGATTGACAGAGAGCAGCAGGTAGTGTTGGGTGACAAGAAGAGAAGGGAAAGCTCCGGCTGGCAACTTCTACAGCCAGAGCAAGAGGATCATTGCTGCCCTTTCCTCTCCCACACGGAGCTCCAGCCTCCACTTCCAGCAGCACAAGTTTGCTTTGCCCTCCAGCCTGGGCAAGGGCAGCTCCTACCTCAGGAACGACCTCCGGCCGGTCCTGAAAAAGGCCTCGATCTGCTCCAGGGACCTGCCTTTGGTCTCAGGGACACAGCAGCCTGTGAAGAGGATGTTCCCAGCGCTGATGACAGCGAAGAACAGGAAGGGCACCTCGAGGCCGAAGGCGTTCTGGAAAGTGGGGCAGAAATGAGCTGTGAGCTGGTGCAGAGAGGGGCTGAGGAGGGGCTGCTGGGCACCCCCTGGGCAGTACCCACCACGACTGGGAGGAAGAACTGTGTCAGGGTGAAGGCTGTCAGCCAGCTCACGACCACACAGAGGCCCGAGGCCACCCCACGGGCTTTGAGGGGGAGGATCTCCGACATCAGCAGCCAAGTGATGGGGCCCCAGCCCATGGCATAACCTGCAGGGGAGGAGGGCAAGGGGCTCAGGCTCTGAAGGTCACTGAGGAGTGCAGAAGAGCCCTGAGCAATCCTGCCCTGCAAGCCCAGCAATCATTATCCCTCCCATTCATGTCATTCCTCAAAGTGACTTCAGATGTCACCTTTCTTGCCCTTCCCTCCAACCCCAAACCCAATCTCCTTGTTCCACATCACCCTGCCTCGGATGAGAAACAATCTCCCCTGGCTGGTGGCCAGCCCTGTGCTCTCTGCACCTACCCATGATGAAGAACATGGTTGCCAGGAGGGGGATGAGGGTGATGTAGTTTGTTGGCTCAGCAGGGAGGTGGGCAGAGCTCACCAGGCTCGTGTTGGCCACGTTGGTGTCGTTGTGAGAAGCTGGCACGAAGTAGATGTAGAGCCCCATGGTCAGGTTGGAGACCAACATGACCCCAGCTGTGGAGAGAGGCAACAGCAGAGTGGGAATGATGGGTGAGTGATCCTCTCCATGCCAAGCTCCTGGGAATGCCCCTGCTGAGGAGCTGAACCACCACCAAGGGAAAGAGACCTCCCTGCCTCCCTTCCTGAGCCCTACAGGGGTGAAGTTTTTCCACTCCTGCACACCTGCAGAGCTCCTGAAAGTCCTTCAATAAGAGCTTCCCTTGGGAAGAGAGTGGGAGAGGTGGAGGGAGCCGTACCTGACACAAAAAGGAGAATTTTCCTCCCAGCTTTATCCATCGACACAGCAGCGATGGCCACCGCAGACAGACGTACCAGGCCAACCAGAGCTGCATCGTACTCTGCTTTCTGCAAAAAACCAGGGGGGAAACTGAGCTGGGGGAAGGGGCAGGTCCCTACAGCTGCTGCTGACTTGGCCAAGGCTGTTCTCCCAGCAGGAGGCTGGAGATGATGAGCCTGAAGCTCAGAGGAGGAGCAGGGTGACCGTGGGGCCAGTCCTGCTCCCCATCCTCCCTCAGCAGGGCAGGTCCTTTAAAAAAGGGTTTTGTGTCTGCAGGGAACTGGGAGCATTGGGCAACCCTCACTGAAGGCCCGGGCAGCCCGAGCAGGAGCTGAAGCCCAGGGCTCACCAGGATGACAGATGTTCTCTTGAATATTGGCTGCAGGTACACGAGGATGCAGGTGACCCCCGAGAGCTGCTGCAGGAACCTCATTCCCCCCGCGATCAGGATGGGCTTGTAAAGGAAGGGGTCCTTGAGCTCAGCACAGGAAACCCGACGGCTCTGGAGGGGGACAGAGGCAGAAACACAAAGTGAGAACACCCCTAGGAACAACCTGGCACCCAGAGGGCGGCTCAGGAGCTGCCCAGAGGACGGATTTTGCAGTTTTCGTGTTACATCTCCCCGTGCTGAGCTTCCTCACCTGCTTCCTCACACTGTCCTTGATCTGCTCGTACTCCCGGGCATAATCTGTGTCCTCACCCCGCAGCCAGCACAGGGAGCCCAGGGCCTCCTCCTCCTTGCCCTGGGACAGCAGGAACCGGGGCGAGTTGGGCATGAAGCAGAGCAGGAGGACCATGGCAAACACCGGCACCTCTCCGGCCACGGCCAGCCAGCGCCAGTCCAGGACCAGCCCTGCCAGAGCAGCACAGTTAGGGGGAAAACACTCAGGAATGGGTGTCCTGGCCTTGCCTCAACCTGGGAACCCCAATTATTTAATTTAATAAACCCAGCAGGAAAAAAATAGTAGTAATAAAAAGCAGGATTTCAAGTGTATTCTCTCCTATTACAGCAGAATGATATGGGGAAATTCCAGCAAATCTGAGAGTATCCAGCAAGATCCTGCAGGAACCAGGGCACGTGCTGGCAGGTGATGCACAGGGTGCATTGTGTGCTGCCCTTCAGCCCTGGCAGAACCTCATCAGGACCTGGATCTGTGAGCGCAGCGATGGCCACAGGTCTGTGTGGGCTGTGGGTTCATCCCTCAGAGCACACACACCAGGACAAGGGGCGTGAATGACCCTGTCCAGCCCCCTCAGCACAGCTGTGGTGGTGGCTATGAGGAGAACAAGCCCTCCCCTTGCTGAGAAGTTATTTTAACCCCCCACTCCCCACAGTCTTGCCCTGACACTGGGACCCCAGGGAGATACTTGCCCAGCGCGTACAGGACCAGGGAGCCCAGCACTGCCATGATCTGGGGACAGGCACCCAGCATCCCCCTGACCCCCGGGTGGGAGATCTCCGAGATGTAAACCTGGACAGGGACAACACACACGTCACAGAACTGCCGTGTCCCCTCATCATCCCCAGCTCCTGCCCTGTGACCAGAGGGAACCCTAACTGCTGGGGAATTGCCCTCTCGGGGTGGAGACCTGATGGTTCCAGGGGAGAGGACAGCCTGGCCGGCACCACCACTTCCCTCCTCCCCGCGGGGCGGGAGAAGTGCTCCAGTGCCTCCGTTAGTGGAAAGAGGTGCCCTGGTGTTACTCAACTCCCGCCTTCCCCTCTGGGTGAAACACGAGGGTGGTGTTTGGGAGGAAATAACTGCTGGGAGGAGCAGGGGCTGAGGACCTGCCTTGTCTTTCCTGCAGGCGAGGAAGTCCAGCACCAACGGGCTCAGCTCCATGCCAGGGCTGTGAAGTGGGTACACCCTCCTCATCCCCATCCCCTGCTGCATCCTCCCCATCCCCACCGGCCCAGACACAGCCCCGGGGCTCTGCTGATGCCTCCCAAAAGCAGCGGGGTGCCCCCCCAGCATCATCCCCCAGCTCATCCAGGGCACCACAGCACCTCCTGCCCTGCAAGCCCCAGCTCACCCCCAGCACCTCCTGCCCTGCGTTCCCCTGGCACGTTACCGGGATGGAGGCGGAGGTCACTCCGCCGGCGTAGCCCGTCAGCACCCGGCCCAGCAGCAGCATCCAGAGGCCCTGGGCTCCGGCCAGCAGCGCGTACCCCAGCGCCGAGGGCACAGCCGAGAACATGATGCTCAGCTTGCGGCCCAGGCAGTCGTTGAGCAGCATCGTGCTGAGCCCGCCCGCCGCCGCTCCCAGCGTGAACACCGACTGCGGGGCATGCGGAGGGGCTGTGTGAGACTGGAATCCCCCCGAGTGCCCCTCGGTTCTGCACCCCGAACCAGGGCATTGTGTGAGCCTGGCACCCCCCGGGTACCCCCGGGCTCTGCCCCCATCCTTCCCCCAGCTCCTCACCCCGAACCAGGGCGATGTGTGAGCCTGGCATCCCCCCCGGGCACCCCCCGGCTCTGCCCCCATCCTTTCCCCAGCTCCTTACCCCGAACCAGGGCGCTGTGTGCTGGTCCAGCCTCAGCGCAGGGCTGGGATGAGCCTCCAGGGCAGGGATGACGGGGGAGGGATAAACCAGCGCGAAGCCGAAGCTGAAGTTGCCCAGGACGGCGGCAAACGCGGCCAGGTAGAGCCGCTTGTTGTGGAGGCTCCTGAGGGAGGCACGGAGAGACACGGGCGTGTTGGGTGCCGGCAGAAACTCAAACTCTGCTTCCCCCAGCCTTTGTCGAGGCTCTGGTGACACCCAGGGAGGGATTTCCCTGAGAAATGCCCCTGCACAGCCCCAGGCTGGTGGGGTTTCTCTGAGCTCCTCCTGCACTGGTGCTTCCCTCTGTGCCAGGGGGTTTTCAGGGGGTTCAGCAAAGCAAGAAAAGCAGAAGCTGGAGCTGCGTGGCACCGCGGACCCAGCGGCAGTCGGTTCATTCCAGCAGAGCAAGGAAAAGGCTCTTTCAAAGCCCCCGTGCCCCCCAGCAGGGCCTCATCCCCCCTTAGGGATCAAACCCATCACTCTTCCAAGTGGGCTCATCCAGCCGCCTCGGGCAAGATGAGATCCCAAAGCAACTCAGGCACGGCAGGAATATGGAACAGCTCTTCCCCCAGCTCCCCACTGCCCTCGGGGTGGGGGGCACAGCGCCCACAGCCCGCTCCTCACCTCAGGTACTCCTTGTCGAGCCTCCTGGCCGTGCTCTCGGGGAAGGTGCGGTACGAGGAGCTGGATTTCCTGACCAGGGGCTGGCGGTCCCCGCTCTCCATGGCCCTGCGGGGCTGTGCCGGTGCCGGCGCCTGGGGTGAGCCCTGGGGCTGCCCGGGGGAAGGGGAGGAAGAGGCAGCTGAAAGCGAAAGGGGAGAGAGAGGCTGTGCCGGGCGTTGCCAAATCAGAGAAATCTGTGCCTCGTGGGCTTACACCCGGCTGCCCCTCAGCAGGAAACTGGGGGGGCCGGAAAACTGGCAGGAGGAGGGAGAGCAGTGGGGTGACAGTGACAGTGACGGTGACAGGGGTGTCCTGCAGACTTCACCCTGCCCAGCCCCACGGACACCAAACCCTCCCACTGCAGGGATGGTCCTCGCAGGGCTGTGTTCGCCAGCAGAAACGTCCCTTTGCTAAGGCCACGTCCCTGCCATTGAGGAACTGACTGGCCCAGTTCTATTTACGAGGGAAAATTCCACCTGTGGGAATCCCCAGAGCCACCCTGGGGAAGGGTTTTCAGTGCAGAACAGAGGTGGGGAAGAGGAAGGAGAGGAAAGCAGAGGGAGGTGAATGTGGAGTGGGCACAGGGAGCAGGGGATGGGGATGAAGGGCAGTGATGAGGATGGAAAAGGAGACAGCAGCTTCTCTGCCACAACGGGTGGGCCCCAGGCTGCCCATGGGTGCATTTTCCCCCTCACCCTGATCCCCCCAACCCCACAGGGCTCCTTGGGCAGCGTTGTGGTGGTTCTGGGGGGCTGCAAGGTCCAAACTCATGCTGTAGGAAGGGGCTCGGTCTGTGTCTTGCTAGCTCTGAACCCGAAGCCACTTGGATTTAATGAGCAAAAGGTCAATTTCCCCAAACTACTGCAGTGCTCCTCCTGTTTCCATCATTCCCCTTGGGCCCTGGTGCTTTTTGGAACACATGGAGTGCTTCTGCATCCCCAAGCCCACGTGGGAGCTGCAGTGACACCTCAGGAGCTGCTGTGTCCTCCCTCCGTGCAAACTGCTTCTCCTTCTGCAACCACAAAGAGCTGCCTTTACTGTCTGATCCTGCAGGGGATTTACAGCTGACTCAGGCACTCGGGGCTCTGATTTCCCTGTAGGAAGAAAAGTCATGGATTGAGTGGGACAGAGGGGTGGGCAAGACAAAAAATTCCCAGCTCTGTGTTGGTCTGAGCAGGGAGGTCACAACAGACCTGGAGCTTGTCCCTGTGCCCGGGGCTCCTCTTCCATCAGCAGACACCATCAGTTTCCTGCTTTGCCTGCTCTTTGCTCCATGAATTTGGGCTGGCTCCCACTACATGATTTTGCAGCATCCACCCCTGGACACACAGAGGGTTCTCCAGTTTCTGTGCAGATTTGTCAACTGCTTCAAGCAGGAAATTACTTTGTGTCTTGAAAACCCTCCAAGCACCTGTAACAGCTCGGGGGGAGCTGCTGTCTGTGCTGCTCTGGGCTCGGGGCTGAGCCCCCGGGCAGGGCTGTCCCCAAATGTCCCCTGAGGGGATCCCTCGGGTTTGGTGGAACAGGTCCTTGCAGCACATCCTCACTCTGCCCTTTGTTTTATTTTTTTTCCCCCCTAAAAGTGCGGTTTTGGTAAGGAATAAAGGATCCGCCACCTTTCTCCAGATCTCCCTGACCTGCTGTGGGTCCTTCCAGAACAGACAAGGGCTGGCTCAGGTGAAAGCAGCCCCAGGGGCAGCCTTGTCTCTGGTGGGCTGTGCTTGGCCATTTCACACGGCAGTGACTCCTCCACGTCTGCAGCAAATACCAGCTCCAGGCTGAACTGGGGAGGGCTGAGGTGCCCACTTCGGGAAAGCAGAGCAACCCCTGGCTGATTAAAGGGCAATCTGGTTTTGCTGAGAGCTGTTGGCTGCCTCGGCTGAGTGATGCATTGCTCCAGCTCCCCAGGACCTTCCTCCCCCACCCCGACAGCTGGGAGATAGATCACGAACATATGCAAAAAAATAACCAGCATCAAAGCCACTTGGCAACTCGACTAACCCAATTCATAAATTAATTTCTATCCCTCTTGTAAAGGAGAAATCAGTCACTCCTCGGGGCTATCCATCTCTATCGCTCATCTGGCCACATCCTTTCATAAATCTTGCCGTGAGCCTGAGCTGGTGAGTTCTGGGTCAGGATGGAAGAACGCTCAGTGTCTGTGCTGGGTCCTGGCAGCCCTGGGGCTGGGGCAGGGATGGTTCTCTCTGCATCCCCCACGTCTCCTGAGGCTGGAGCAGAGCTGAGGTTTTGAGCACGGTGCTGCTGAGTGGGTGATTTTGGGGAGCTGTTGTTGATTTTGGTCCCTGTTGAGGAGCCACCAGGGTGGGGCAGAGGTACAATGATGAAATATTTCCTTGCAAATCAGCGTGTGCTGGGTTTGCGAAGCCATGCAGGGGGTGCCTGGTGGCTGCTGGGGACACATGGGATGAAGGTGGGGTCTGGCCTGGTGTTGGATACACCCCTGGGTGGTGGAACTGGGGGACTCCCAGCTCGGGAAGCAGCTCCAGCTGCTCCTCCCACAGCTTTCCAAAATCCCCACGGCTCTGGGAAATAATGCCTGTGCCCTCAGCTCCCCGTGGGCACCAGCACCTGGAGCCCAGGTTAGCTTTTCCAACCAGGCAGACAGAGCTCAGCTCTTCTCTGGCTGAATCCCTCACCCCGTTCCCCCTGCAGAGGAGAAAATCAGCACCTTTCAGGCCGCCATCTGTTTATTTTGTCCGACTCTGAACTTGCTGAAACGCCTTGCGATGGATGAAGGAACGCAGAGTAGAAGAACAGAGCCTGGCAGGCTGCATGGTGATTGGAAAACAGGTTTTTTTGGGGGGCTTTCTGGAGTTTGGAGGCCTGATGATGGATGTGCATGCGAGGGATGGTAATGGCTTTGTGAGTGTCCAAACTCAGAGCAGAGGAATAACTCTGCCTAATAGACTGAGAAATGTGTGTGGGACGGGATCCTCCCCGCTCTGACTCGGAGATGAATGATGGAGTGCTGCAGGTTTTGGGAAGAGAGGCTGGCATGGGCTGCATGTATTGGAAAAAAGGTGCAACTGGTTTTGAAAAAATATTCAGTCTTTGCTGTGAGTGTGAGTTGGAAAAAGCTGCACCTTGCCTCGGAATGAGGCCGGCGGAGCTTGCAGTCATCTGAGAGGGGTTTGCTGTGGTTCTGACCTGCTGGGCACGGCTGGTGCTCCCTGTGCCTCCTGCCTTCCCCCTTCCTGCCTTCCCACTCTGCTCCCAGTGTCCAGCCCCACTGACAAAAGTGATGGGTTTATGGGGAAATTCTGTGGGGATAAATATTTGCCTGTCAGCAGGGCTGGGTCTGAGTGTGATTTCTCGTGTGCCATTTGGAAATGACATTTCCAAACAATATTAGAATTTCCCATTGAGGTTATTTGGGTTTTTTTTTTTTGTTTATAAGTTAGAAAATGGTTGAATTTGGGGGGTTTCCTTGTTGCCATGCAAATGGAAGGGTTGTTCATCTCCCCATGCTTGGATTGAGGGGTGTTGGTGTCCCACTTCCAACCTGGCTAACCCAGGAGCTGGGATGAGCTGGAAGATGTGTGTGCCCCCCAGCTGGGTGGGGGACGTACCAAAACTGGGATATTTTAACCTGCTTGTGGGACTTTTTTTGAGGTCACGTGAAATCCCATGACCCACAAACTCCAGCGGCTGTGGGTACAAGTGAAACTGGGACAGCAGATGAAAAGGGGACGTGGGGAAAGGTTCTGGGTTTCCAGCCCTTCCTATGCCGTGTGGTGACTTTGTCACTCACTGTGACTTCTGTGACGGCTTTGGGTGTGAGCAGTGTCAGGGCAGGACACTCTTCTGGGCGCTGAATGTCCCCAGGGCTGTGGTGGCTCCTGGGAGAGATCCTTGGATGTCCTTGCCCCCCTTGGATCTGTCCTGCCTTGCCTGGGCGCTGTGGTTGGGGTCACCTGTGCAGTGACAAAGGCAGGGCTGGGTGTCCCCAGGGACTCTGTGCTTTTGGATTTTCCACACAATCCAGCACTGGGCAGGATGAGCTGGGATGTGGCTGCTTCCAGCTGGGATGGGCCCCGATGGCTCCCAGTGCCCTGGCGCTGAGCCAGGACAGGGTTTGGGTGCTGGGTGAGCACAGGGCTGCACATCCACGGGAATCCCTGCAGGGATGTCTCTGGGGAAGGCTTGAGAGGTTGATGGTGACCTGTGACCTTGGGGTGACAATTCTGCCCCTGCCAGGCTCAGCCCACATCCAGGATGCAGCCACAGGGGCTAAAAATTGAATTTTGAGAACAAGTGCAAGAAATATCCTGCACATCCAGAGGCACCAGCGAGGTTTTGGACACCCTGTGTTTGCTGGCAGGTGGCAGGATAAATAAAATTATTTGAAGAAGAATTTTAAGTGCACTTTTATTTTTACTGTGTCCCGTTGGAGCTGCTGGGCCAGGCTTTGGAGCGGTGCCTGTTGTGCTGCCACAACGTGGATTTTTTGGATTCCCCCTTCCCTTGCCCACTTCTGCTGGGTATTTTGAAGTTGCTTTGTCTTTGATGGCAAGGACTGGATTTCTTTACACTTGGGACAAAAAAAATCTCCCCCCTAAATTCCTGAGAGCTGCTGCCTGCTCCTTCCTTGGCTCTGTGTGGCTTTTGCCTGTTTAATATGATTTTAAAAGAAAAAAAAAGAAAAGAAAAAAAAAAAAGAGGAAAACAAAACATATCATTTCCTTGCTTTAATGTGAGCCAATTATGGCTTGCAGGCTGTTAACTTCATCACCACTTCTTCCAACAAAGCCCTTGGTAAAATAAACCACAGCAGAGCCGCCTTCCCTGGACCTGCTGCCCGTCACAGCCTCCAGCCACGGCGTTTTATCCATCCCCCCAGGCTGGAAAAAAACCCCAAAACCCCGGTGGCTCTGTCCCACACATGCCCGCTAGAATTTCCCAGCACTTGTTGTACATGTGCTGACGGATACCAACTGGAAAGGAGATTAGGGCTCAGACTCCCGCGCTGGGCTGTCTGCCCCTCCTAATGAGGAACACATTGGAGCTCGGCCGCGGCTCCAAATGGCAAAATCAGCAGGGTTTGGGAGGGTGGAGGGTGCCAGGGCGTGGGGCAGAGGGGTTTGGGGTGTGCCAGCAGCCAGGGAGAGCCCGCAGGGGGCTCTGTGGGGTGCTGAGCCCAGGGGACGGCGGGAGTTGGGGACACCTGAGCTGCTGCAGGTTTGCTGGAGGGGCTGGCACGGGGTACCCTGGCACAGAGGACAAGGGATGCTCTGTGGGATGCTCTGTGGGATGCTCTCAGGGATGCTGTGCTGTCCCCAGGGCCCTCCTGTCCCTGCACTGTCCTGCCCATCTCCCCCAGTCACACCTCGAGGCTCTGACCCCTCCAACCGGGGCACCGCTGGCTTTGGGACCTGGAGCCGGGTGGGGCCCAGCCCCAGGGAAATCCCACATCCTGTGGGGCACCTTTGGTGTGGTGTTTCCCGGCTGCTTTGCCTCGGGAGGAAAAGTGCTCTTGGCATTTACAAGCCTGTCAGGACCATCCCCAGGAGCAAGGCGCAGGGCCCCTGCTTTTCCCACCTTTGGCCACAGCCATTTCCTTGGAGTTTTGCACTGGGATCCAAAGAACCTTCACCCATCTCCTGAATTGCTCCATCCCCTGGCTGGGATCCAGGGCAGGAATGTTAATTTTAAAAATTTATGTATTTTATTTATTTTTTTTTTTATTATTATTTTGTGGCTGATTTGGCACTTTGGGCAGACCTCATGCTGCCCTCTCCCTCCCTCTGCTGCAGTACCCTATAAAAAGGCCAAGGATGAGCTGGGATTCCCATACAAATGCCAGTGGGAGGCAGCTGCATCCTCAAAGCAGAAGAACCGGGAGCTTCTGATAAGCCCATTTTTATAGGCACCCTTTGACCTGTTTATCCTGCTGTCAGAAAATCTTGTGGATGAAATTTGGAGTGAAAGCAGAGACCTGAAAGCACAGTTCTGCCCCGCTGCTGATCTGTAAATGGGATAATCTTGTTACAGCCGCCTGTTAGTCCTGCAGTGACCCTTGAGGATTTCTGGGCAGATATTGCATTTTTTTAATGGCCTAACAGTGCCCTGTCCTGTGATCCTGGGTTGTCCCCAACACCCCAGCCCTCAATTGCTTTCCCATTTGGTATCACTGAGAGTGAAACCAAATATCTTCAATTAAACCAGAGTGGATTGGAGGTTTTGGAAGCTCATGGTGCACCAGGGTTTTATCCAGGGGCCTTTAGGGCGAGCCCTACATACATTAAAAAAATCTCAGGCATCTTCATCACTTTGATATCTCTCAATCTTGTGACTGGATAGAGGAGAAAAAAACCCCAAAAACGTGTCCTTGCCATGGGACTGAACTCAGAGCCATGTGCCCATGCCACAGAGCTGCTCTCCCTCCCCACCAGCTTTGCTGCAGCTCCTCTGGGATGTTGTCCCTGCACTTTTAAACCCCACAGGCCTCGTGTCCCCTGCAGCCCCTGAACTCTCCGTCACCCTCCGCCGCCGCGGCAGGTAGGGCTGACCCCAAAAACTCATTTCCCTTGGGAAAGCCTCCTAAGCCCCTTGCACATCCCGCTGTCCCCCGGGTCCCTGACGGGTGAGCCAGACCTTGCAGGAGGACAGGATGAGAAAATCCGGGAGCGGGGATGGGAGGTGCCACCCCTCGCTCCGTCCCTGTCCCCTCCCGGGGAGCTCCCCGGAGCTTTTGGGTGTTTGGAGCCCCCGGGGCTGTGCCCGTGTCTGGAGGAGCTCATGTGAAAGCCATTAAGGAAGCGTAAGGAAAGGGAGCACGACGGTCGGGAATGGTTTTGTTTGGGTTTCTAAAACGTGCGCATGAAAACACTGTGTGGTTTTCTGACAAATTTGAACCAGCGCTGCTCAATCCGCTCCAGCGCTGCTACTGTTGATCTTGCAGACTGTAAAGCATTTATTGGAGCTGCTTGAGGCGAACTTAAGCATCTGTGGAATAACAAGTCCAGGAAGTAATTGCATCCACAAGGAAAATATTTTTATGTATAATTCAGTGACCCATTTTATAAACATTGCGGTTCCACCTTGGACTTTTTTTTTTTTAATCCTTTTTTTTTTTTAATTTTTTTTTTTCACCCACAGCCTTTCCTCTCCGAGCGTCTGGGTTGAGTGATCCGTGTGGGGCTGTGTTTGGTGGCTCTGTGGTGAGGGTTTGGCGTGGCGTGGGGTGAGAAGTGGAGGGGAAAACCCTGGTGTTGTGGGGAGATGAGGGCCCAGCTCCGAAGGTGGCACCGCAGTGGGATGCTCCAGGGAAGCAGAGACGGCGGGGATTGCTCCTGCTGAGCTTGGCAGGCAAGGAGGAATTGTTCTGTGGCAAAGGCTTTTCTTTCTTCCTTAGCAAACCGGCTTGACGAGAAGATGAGTCACTTCCAGCCTGGGTGGCACAGTGCTCGCACGGGGCTGGGGGCCTGGGGGCTCCACGGCCTCTTTTTGGGCTTTTTGGGGTTTCATTTCCAGTAGAAATTCATCCCTTCCCCGCCCTGCCCTGCTCAGGAGCTCTGTTTGCTCTCACAGCACAGGTGGGAGCTGGAAGGAACCTGTGCCTCACAAAGCTCTTTGGCCCCTGACAGCCTGGGCATGGCCGGTCTGGAGGCCAGCACTGGGCACAGGTGTTTAAATGTATTTCAGAAATAGATCTGCTCTGACAGAACAGAGTTATAAAAAGACAAAGCTGCAAAACACTGGGTTAAAATTACACTAAATTTTTGTAGGGGTAATATTGGCACCTTAGCCAGGGTAGGGCTGCCCCTCCTGGGGAGCAGGGGATTGATGGCGTGAGAGGGATCCTGCTCCCCCTTTTCTTGCCATGGATTTGTTTCAGTCCCTTGGGAGGAATGAAAGTTTGACTCAAACTGAGTGGTGAAAGGCCTGTGGCTGCTGTGCCACAGGACCAGTGGCATCCTCAGTGTCCCCATTCTCACTGTGGCACCGTGGGGACACGACTGACCCCCTGTCAGTGCCTGTGCTGCTGGGATGGACCTGCCACCTCCATCCCAGCTCCTGTCCCTCTCTCTGTCCCTGTGCACGGGGCGTGGCTCAAACAAAGCCTGGCAGGGCTGAAAATCAGAGGGCGAAGCTCAAGCGTGAGGTGCCGGGCACAGCCTCCCTTGCTTTGCCCACTGCTCTGTCCTGCCCAGGGAGCAGCGATGCCAAGGGCAGCCACAGCCCCGGGGCCAGGCCTCGCTCCAGGAGGGAGAAGAAAACAAAACAAAACAGGCCTGGAAGTAAATATTATCTGAATATAGAGGAACGCGATGTTTCTTCATACGGGTCTAGAATTTCTGCCTTTTAACAGCTAACCTTGACTCAGCCAATATCCACAACATGCAGCTCTGGCCAAAATATGCTGGGCCTTCAAGTACCACAACAGCTGTTTTTCTTGCTAAAATATGACATTAAATTTTTTGGACGGCTGGATGCTTCCTTGATGAAAGTGGAATAAGGGGCTATTTTTCCTCTCCCTCTTCCCCCTCCCCTCCAGCCCTTTCCTCCTCCTTCCGTGCAGGGCGATAAAGCCGGAGCCTTCGCAGATATCCCGTGTGGGCTGCAGCCCAAGGGAGGGGGCTGCTGCTCACTGACCCCCCCCTTGTTATTGCTGGATCCCTCCCACGCCCCGGCAGGACCAGTGCCAGCAGCAGTTTCAGACCCTGACATCTTGTTTTGCCCGTGGTTTGTAGGATGTCAAGAATTTTCTGCCCTTGAGATGAGGGCACTGGTCGAGGGACTGGGGCTGGTGGGTTTTGTGCTTCAGGCCCTCTGTTGTCACAAAAGGGGCAGTCTGGGGCTTTCCAAGAGCTCCAGCTGTGGTCAGTGGTGTGGGGCAGGAGCCTGGTGGCCACATCTGAGTGGGCAAGTGCTGGTCCCTGTCTCTGAGCCGACCAATATTTGGAGAAATGGGTGGTGGTGCTGCCTGGGATCTGCCCTGCTTTGTCCAGGGACACCAGTGAGGGTTTGTGCAGGGTTTGGAGCTCTGCAAACTGTGCTGCAGTGGCCTTTGGTGGTGTCACCTGGTGTGACAGGTGCCTTTCTGGACAGCCCGTCCACAGATGAGCTGCATTCCTCAGGATACAACAGGCACAGAGATGGGGATTTGCACTGGAGTCACTGCCCCGAGCCTTAAAACACAGGAATGGCCATGGTGGGAGCAGGGATTTGTGGTGGCTGGTGGTGACAGCAAGTGACTCTGCTCATCCCTGCTGTGGCCTTCCACAAGCAGCATCACCCAGTGGCACCTGTTTGTGGCTCTGGGGCAGCTCAGGGCTCACTCACACCTGAGGGGCAATGTGGCAATATCAGGTATCTGCTCCCCTTGTCCCCACCCCAAGGGCTGTCACTCCTTGCCCAGCTTTCCGTGCACAGTTGAGGACAAACTCCCTGCCCTCCACGCCTCATCCTCCCCTTCTCTCCCCTTTATTTTAAACATCAGCTTAATTCTAAGGGGAGGCAGAAGAATTTTTAAAGTGGGGAGGTGGCAACCAAGCCAGGACGAGGGTTCCGCTGCCCAGAGCCTCTGGGGCTCATCGATTTCTCCTGGAGGCTGGTTGACAACCCACTGAGGTGTGGCACGGGCAGGCTCCCGACTCCACATCACCCATTCCTCCTCTTATTTCCATAACAATCCCACTGCAGGACCTGATTTGGGAACATCCCCGAGTGCTCACGGCCGGGATGGGCTCGGGGGGTGCCTGGGGTGCCGGGCTGGGTCCCGGTGGTGCCGGGTAAGGGATGTGTTCCCTTTTCCCGGCCGGCGAGCATGTGGTTGGAATTAGCGGCGAGGCTGCAGGGGGAGCGGGCAGCTGGGTTTCTCCGGAGCGTTTCAGTGCTTAATCTCTGAAGAATGCAGAATGTCTGTCTGGACGGCCCGGCCAAGATCAACTCCGCGGCACGGGGAGGCCAATATAAACGTTCATGTTTTGTGTCACCGAGATTTCATTAGATGTTTTTTATGTAATTGCATAAGTCGAACTACCGTGATGAAAATGCCACAGCGAGCAAATGAGATGAATTGTGAAACCTCTCCTTCGAGGAGACGCTGGCCCCCTCCGGGCTGTGGGGATCCAGCTCCAGCCCCTTCCAAGGTGCTCGGTGACCTTTTGGGGATAAATAATGGGCCGTTTGCCAGTGTTCCCCCCCTCTCTACCCCTCACCCTGACGTCAGGGCGAGCTCAGAGCTGGGCCAGCAGCAGGTCTCCCCATGGGAGTGCTGGGAGCACAGGGACTGGCTGCTCCTGTGCTCCAAAGGGGCTCTCACCCCTCCTTGGAAACCCAGGGGGAGGCAGCCAAGTGGGGGGAGAGGATGAAAAAATCTCCCATTTCTTGGCTGCCCGACATCCAAGTGCTCTACAGCATCTTAATGATATCACTGCCCTCTTGATTTCCTTCTTTAAACCCTGACACAGGCAGGGGTGGAGAGTTCAGGGCTCAACAAGCACCGCCAGCCATGCTGTGCCCCATCCCCGTCCTCTGACCCCATCCACTGAGGACAACGACTTCGTTAATCTGTCCCCTCAAGGCCTGGCGTGTCTTCCTGATGATAACAGATTAATACTAATTTAATTAGGCCTGAATCAGAGCTTGCTTGGTTCAAACCCAGACATGCTCTGAGGGCTGCTGAGCACTGTGACACCACGGTGCTGCTCATCCTGGCACGAAGGGCTCGGTGAGGTGACATGCCGTCACCACCGAGCACCCGTCCCGGTGCTCCTCAGTGGCCTGGCAGCACGGACAGGGGGAGAGGATGGACAAACCCCCTCCCCGGGGGAGGCTGTCCCGTGCGTTCCCCGCGGGGATGGGGAAGCAGCCGGCACCGCGGGAGCCTCGGGCGCTGCATCCCCGCGGGCAGCGGCTCCTGCGAGCTGGGCTGGGCCGGCCGCCCTGGCCGCAGACACATCTGCTGGGCGGGAGGGCCTGGAATTCGGGATATTGTTTTTCTGGCGGGGAGCGGTGGGTGCCAAAAGCCTGATAAATTAATCACCTCTGACATGGGTCAGTCCAGCTCTGGCGTGCGCAGCCTGGGCCCCCTGAGACGCTGCTGCCGCTGCAGCGCCAGAATCCATCAAGCAGCCAGGCTGCCCCGGAGAGCAGCGGATTTTTGGGAGGGGGCAGCTGCTGCCAGGGCGGGGCTTGACCACTGCGGTCCTCTGGGATGGCAGCGCAGCTCTTCCAGCTGCCTGTGCCTGGCAGTGCTGCCACCTGACATCACTTGTTTTGGAGCAGGACCTGGCGGGGTGGCTGCTGGCTCCTGGGGGATGGGAATGGATTTAGGGTTTGTGCAGCTCCCGTCACAACAAGCTCCTTGCCCAGGGACTGCTGGAATGCCAGCGGGCACATAGAGCCCGGGGAGGCTGCGTGGGGTGGGGATGTGTGGCAGGAAGATGTGCAGGGCGTGGCAGGGGGGCAGTGGCTGGAGGTCACAGCCAGCTTCTTGTGGCCCCTCAGCCCAGTCCCTGCAGGTGTCCTCTGTAGGGAGCTCAGGTCTGGATGTCCCTCTGTGCTGCTGAGCCTGGGGCTGGGCCAGGGGGGTGCAGCCCAAGGTGAGAACAGCACTTCCCCTCTCCCCCAATGAGACCTTTCATGGTGGGTTTTACTTTGTGGGGATCTGATCAATCCAGCCTTTTTTGTGGCTGCTGGAGCACAAGGCAAGGCAGGCTCAGCCTGCACCTCAGCAGGCTCCTTTGCCCTTGGGGAGGGGACAGAGGTCGCACAGGTCTGTGCTGGTTCAGGGTGTCCATCCCTGGGGGGTGGCAGCTCCTGACCCTGCAGCGTCCCCTCTGCTCGCAGCACTCCCTGGAGAGGAGATGGGGAAGGGCTTTGTTCAGCCTCTGCTGGGTTTTCTGCACAGCTGTGGAACAAAGGGGATTTTCCTGCTTTTAATGACTCCTCTTACCATCCACCTCTTCCCCTCTCACGTGCCCATCCTGGTAGCTGCCAGCTGCAGCATTTGCTTTACCTTCCTTGGTCTTTTTTTGGGAACATTTCTGCTCAGTCAAGGAGAAAGAGGGACCAGAACGGGGAGCAAAGCTCAGGGGACAGGATCCCATGAAGCCTTTGAGAGTGTCAGGGGCTCCATTTGTGCTTTGCATTCCCCGAGGTGTTCTCAGGGGCGGTGCAGGGCTGCTCTGGGTGGCAGGAGGTGTTAAGACACCCAGCGTGTGCTGTGACCTCCACGTGGGATCAGAGCAGATCTTATCAGCACGGTGCAGAATCCTCCCTGCATCCCTCCTGTCTTCTCCACTCGCTTGCTCTCCCTCTCTCTCCCCCTTTTATTTTTTTCCTTTTTTTTTGTCCAGACATAATTAATGTAAACCAAATGCTTTGTGCACAGCTGCTGGCATCCTGAAAACGTTTTGTGTGTGGTCTCTCCTTTAGCCTGGACAGGGATGTAGCAAAACTCTGAGCACTATCCCAGACCTGCCTGAGCAGGGAGCAGCATCTATTGCACAAGAAGCACCTTGAATTTCTGCATTTCCCTCGTGGGATGAGGTTATGGTTGAACTGCTTTAAATGAAACCGTGGAGCTGCCCTAAAACTTCATCTCCCAGATCCAGTCAAACCCAAGCACGACTTTTCCTGCTGGTCGTGCTTAACTGAAACCCCAAATATCTGTCTCATTTTTGTGGCTGCCTCTGTGTGTCTGGGTTCCCCCAGGGCCTAAGAGATGCTCATGCAGCAGAGCTGCTGTGGGAAGGATGTCCTCATGCTGCTTTTGGTGCCTTTGGATGCAGGGAGATCTTGTGATTTATCATTTTCCAGCCAAAGAGACAATTTCTGATCGCTGCTATTGTCACTTGATCTTTAGAGCTCAAGGTGTGAGCCAAAGAAAGTGGCTGGCCCTACCTGTTTTGCTCCCAAAAGCCCAAGCAGCAGCTGAGTGGCTCCTGACATCCTGCAGCCTCTGGATTCCATTCCTGCACCCCCACGCTGAGCCATCCCTGCAGCTCCCCCTTCCCAATCCCTCACAGATGGTTCTTTTCCCCTCCACTGCTCCCATCACTCCCTCAAAACACCAGTGTGGCAATCTGGGATCACCAGCAGAAAGTAACAACTTCCACACCCCACATCCTGCTCGCTCCCCCTGGGTGTGCTGGGAAAGTTGTGTGGTACCTAGGGCTGCTTGGTTTCCAAAAATCCCTTTTTTTTTAGCCAAAAACCCCCTCTGGGGTGGTGTACTGAGCCCTGCCATGGTGCACTGAGGGCCATGGCTGTCCTGGCCCTCCGTGAGTCAGTGGCTGAGCATTTTGCAAATGTTGGAGCTGAATGGGAAGCATCTGAAATCCCTGCTGGACGTGCTCTGGATTCCGGGATGATTAGGATGCTGCAGATGCCTGGGTGAGAAGGTGGGCTGGGTGGAGGTTTTGGGAGGGCCTGTTCTCATGTTTCTGCTCCAAAACTGTCTCCGTGCTGTGGCTGGGAGATGGGAATGACACCTCTGGGATGAATCCTCCCACTGGAGACTGAGCAGCCAGGGGGCTCAGAGCAGAAAACCCACGTGCAACAGGACAGTCACTGTTTGGGGGCAATGTCTGTGATTTAATTCCTCAGGGAAAACGCACCAGTTTTGAAAATTAATGTGTCCACACAATATTTTAATTCAAAAAGCCCAATACCTGGAAGAGTTTAAAGGGAAAACTTTCAAGCAGCCCATGGTGGGTGACTGAGGAGATGGGTGGGTGTGCGGGAGGAGCTATTTCTGCTCTCAGTGCTTGGTCTGGTGATGCTCACAGATGAGGGAAGAGCTCTGATTTAGAGAGAAATCCTCCCCTGGCTCCCCATCCTCACCCCCAGCCCCGCTCCAGGATGCTCTGTGGGGCTGGTGGATGCCAGAACACAAACTGTCTGCTCCGAGTGCCCCGCAGCACCCTGGCGATGACAATTTTCAATGAGTGAGAGGTTGAAAAATAGCGAGTGAGGTTTTTTAAGAGGTCACCTTGGCCAAGGAGGCAAAAATTCTTCCTTGTGCGAGTGAGATGCTTTAGGAGCTGCCTTAAAATTAATCCAAAACATGAGCTCGGCTCCAAAAGAGTGGGACTTGGCAAGAGGGCTGGACACATTATCTTTAAATATAGGCAGGCATCCTGGAGGGTTTCTGGTGGTTTTCCTGGTCACTCCTTATTCCTCTGTCTCCCCCTCTGCTCCCCCCTCCTTGCATAATTCTCTCCCTTTTAATGCACATTTTGGGAATGAAGTCTCCCCAGACCAGGCAGGGTTGCAACACTAAAAAAGATTCAGTGTCGGGATGTTTTGCCTCCCGCGGCACTTCTTCTCAGGAGAGCATTGCCTGTGTGGCCAGTGACCTCTGTCCTGAGGGTTGGAAAAGGAGTTTGAAAGGTGTAAATTGGTATAAATGGGTGTCATCCATCTCTGGCTTGTGGATTGGGGCCCTCGTGGATCCCAAGCTGTGCAAAATGGGGGTGAGACCTTGTGTGCTTGTGGCCATCAGTGCCGTGACCTGAGCGGGGCCTTATTGGTGCCAAAACCTCCTGTGACAGGGACAGCCGTGCCCAGCACAGCAGGAGGTTTGTGACAACGGGTTCTGTGGTGCTTTCCTGGGCTCTTTTCAGCTCCCTTTGTCCTCCTCCCACCACAAACACAAGGCCGAGGGCTCACGGAAAACCAACAGGGCTCGGTTTAGGCCGGGGAGGAGAAAGGAGGCTCGGGACCTTCTGAGGCTTTGAAGCTGGAGATGTCTGGCCTTACAAAGACACATCTGTGTTTAATCCTTCCCCCTGTAAGTGAGCCTGGGCCGGGGCAGAGCCCTGCAGCTCCTCACTGTGTGCTGTGGGGATGTGTGCGGACGCCTCCGAAGGGCCCTGGCAGTGTTAGGCCGTGCTAGGCCGGCTACAGCCACGTGTTCTCGCAAACGCAGCTTCCTATTGACTTGTTAAACATTTGCTATTTATCAGATTTTGCTTTTTAAACTGTCTGTAACGGTCTGGGAGAAGTTGTGTCAAAATGCCTTCCAGATGTGAAGGTGCTACCTGATACTTTGGTTGTAACCTGGACCCTCGCTCCTGCTCCGTTCAGATTAGCTCCACTGCTGTGGAAATGAAAATGCAAATAAAGACATAAAGAGAGTGGAGACGTGCGTAAAACTTCCACCCCAAACCTTCCCTTTTACAGGCAAAACGATCCTGCCTTTATAAGGAGATTGTGAGTTTTATCAGTGAACCTTTGCTTTGCTGGAAAACCAGAGGAAAGCAGGGGAGAGCAGCCACCATCCCTGTCTGCCCACGCGGGTGTTTTCAAAGCATAGTTGACTTTTCCCCCCCCTCTCCTCCCATTGAAATAATGTTTCTTTGGGTCTGGGGCTTCCCAGACACATCAGCTCGGTTTTATGAGCATCAGGTGATGTGTGCAGTTGGAAACCCGAGCTGTTTCCTTGCATTTGGAGCACGTGGATCAGATAACGACGGCTCATTAAATGCTCATTGAAAGGCGGAGGCGAGGTCGGGGAGCTCTCCTCGGGAGCACCCGCTCCGCGGACCCCCCTGCCCTGTCCCTTTCCAGGAGAAACATTTTGGGGCCAAAGAGATATTCCCAGCTTAAAACAGCTTCGTGGTATCTGTCAGATCGCACAGGGCCAGCTCCCATCGTAGCGAGGGAGGGTTTTTCCACTGACTTTAAGAGGCGCTGGAGCGGAGCCACGCTCTGTGTAATGCGGATCCGGGAGTGTGCGTGATGCACTGCATGATGACAGAATTTCTGGGAGATTGGCCTAAACCGAAAACCTTGGACTGCTGCTCCCCGGGACCGCTCTGCTGGAGGAGCAGAGAGGCTGGAGACACCGAACCCGGGCCCGGAGCGGGGTTTTTGCAGCTGGGAAAGCATCCCTGGAAGGTTTGGGAGGGTCTGGCTGCGCCACATCTGCCCTGCCCTGCCCTGCGCCGGGGTTTGGTGGCTTGGGTTGAGTCCGCAGCCGTGTCCGTGTCTGGTGCTGCTGGGGGGAGAGGACACCTGGGAGGGTCCCTGCAGGACCCCAGGCTGGCTGTGGGGCTGCAGCTGAGCTCCTCTGTGCCCCAAAGCACCCCAGAGCTGTGTGGCTCAGTCTGTCTGCAGTGCCCCAGAAATACCCCAGCGTTACCAGAGGCACTGGGATGGGGCTGCCTGCACCAGCTGGGCTGGGAAGTTCGGTTGGGAACCTTGCTGAGGAGAAATAGAAATGTGCTGGACCACTGTGTGACGTTTCAAGCAGAATCTTGATGCGCTAATGTGTTTTTTCCTCCCATAAATGCTGGGTTAGGCAGATTTGCACCCTCGCAGGAGGTACCACTTTACTGATTCCTGTGGTTGCTTCTGCCCTAACCCCATCCTGCTGTTCCTGTGTGCCTTCTGACTGCCCAGAAGAGCAGCAGACCTTCTTTTTACACCCAAAAAGGATGTTCATTTGAGCTGGAATAGCTGCAGCAAAGCTGAGAGATACTGAGTGGTCCCAAATAGGTGCTTTAATTGCTCCATCTCCTTTTTTTCCCAGGCTGATGGGTAAGGCTGGGTTCTCACAGTGCATCTGCACCATGTCCTGGGGCTGTGGAGCCCCAGAGCTGTGTAGGACCTGGCTGGTGACCTCCTTTTACCCCTGCAGACCTGATTTATCCCTCTCACAGGGCACAGGCACATCAGAGCTGGACCCCAGGGCAAGGGTTGTCCCTTGAACTCCCCACAAATCTCCTGACTCTACTATCACCACTCTTGAATTTCCAGAGGAGTCTTTGGTTCCTTTCACAATTCCAAGGAGGAGTCTGTTCCCAATGAACTCCTGGTACCTCAGGATGGAGCAGCACCACTCTCTGAAGCGGGGTGGTGTCACTGTGGCCTGACAGCTCCTGAGTGGGGTACAAGGAAAAGCTTGGCCCCACCATCTGCATTAACCTGGCTGGTTTCAACACTTGAACATGGATGGAGGAATGACAATGGGAGGGTGAGGAGGGAAGAGAAGCGTGTGGAAAAAAACCCCAAAGCCGTCTCTCAAAATCACATGGTGATAAGGCCTTTTCTGGAGTGCCCCATGCAGCTGGCAGCAGAAACCAGGCTTTTATGTTTGGGTCTGGCTGGTTTTTCACTTTCTGCAGCCAAAAGGATCTGGATGGAGTTTGCCTGGAAGATTAGCTGGCGCTGAGCCTGACTAGACATCTCTGGAAGCCTCCCCTCCAGCAGGAGCAGGTCCTGATTCCCTCCTCCGCCAGCCCTGCCGTAGGCGATGTGGGGGAATGTCCCCCTGGAGGGGACAGTCCCACCAATCCTCTCCCCTCTGCACACCAGATCCCTGCTCCCACTGCAGTGGGGATGCTGAGGAGCACACAGATGAGATCCCAAGGGATCTTTGTCACCAGGGATGACAGGGAGGTGATGCTCCACAGCCTGAGGGACGGGATTGGGAGCACGGAGCCTCGGCACCCACGACCCTTCCCTAGGGACACATCCTTCGTGTGTCTGTCCTGACACCAGAACTGGGCCGGGAAATGGGGTGCATGGGAGCCCCCCTCGCAGGGCTGGCCTCCCCCAGTGCCAGCTCCAGGGCAGATGTGCCCCAGCTGCTGCACACCGGGTTTGGCACCAGCCGTGCTGTCCGGCCACATCTGAGCTGCCAGCCCCGGGGCACAGCTGGCAGGGGATGGAGGCAGGGGAAGGGATGCTGTGCAATGCCATCCCCACGGGGGTCTGTGGGCACCCCATGCTGACCCAGACACAAAGCAAATTTTGGGTTTTGTGCCCGGGGAGGCCTGGCAGAGGCAGGGGAGGCTGCGCTGGTCGCAGATGCCGATGCCTCCGGAGCGGAAAGCCCAGTCCCTCCTCTCTCATTCCTTTTTTTTTTTTTTTTTTTCCTTTTTTCTGTCTTTTTCTTTCTTCCCCCCCCCTCTGGCTGATCTTAAAAAAGCCCAGGCGGTTTGGGCTTCGTGAAACCCAAATGCCTTTTGCAGCATCAAGCCCGGATCCCATAAGTAATATCCCAGCACTGGAGAGTAAGACAGTATATGAAGTAGACGGGGAGCTATAAAGACACTTTAAAAGGGGCAATAAAAGTTTTGGGTTTCATATCGTCTTACCAAAGAAGAGAATAACAGAGAAGCAGGAAATTTCAGTAGCAGACATGACAAAGGTCACAGCACTCAGACTGCACCTTAGACGAAAACACCTACTCTTATGAAAACAGCCAGAATTTTTGGCAGGGGCTCAAGAGCTCTTACAGGCAAAGCTCTCGGCAGCGCTAAAAGGTTACAAGAGACTGTTTTGTCTACGTTGCTGTAGATGTTTATAATATTTCCCTGCATCGGTGTTGCAGGGGATATCCTGCCTGGGGCAGTGGATCCAGCCCTGCACCTTCCTTTGGTGTTGGGTGCTGCCATCAGCTCGGGGCTGCTGCCAGGGCAGGGACCCTGTAGGTGTGCCCAGGTGTGTGTCAGTCCCAAGGCTGGGTGCTGGAGGATCAGCAGGGAGAGGAGGGGACAAAGCAAACCTTGCTTGAGGTTTTGCTGTGTGCAAGACGATTTTGGGGTTTCTTTTTTGCAGCTGAATACACGGCAGGTGGGAGCAGGAGGTTTTCTCTATTCAGCTGCTCCTCAGGTGATGTGCCCTCCTTGTTTGCACAGGGTTTGCCAACCTTTGGTCCCTCGTGCTCAGCCCCAGTTGGGTGTCGTGGTCACCCAGTGCCCTCCTCCCAGCACTGGACCCTCACAAGGCTGTCACCATGCCCATGGTGCCCAGGGCTTGCTGCAGGGCTGTGCCTGTCACTGCAGCCCAGGAGGGACCAAACAGTCCCAAAATGAGCTGCTGGGGTGAAGGAGACTCTGATCGTGGCTGCAGCAAGCGAGGGAGGCTGCTGGCACTGCTGGGCAGGATCCTGGGCTGGGTCAGTGTTGAGTGTTTGCCTTTGGGGTGACAAACACCCAGGAAGAGCCAGCGTGGGATGCCCATGGGGGTGACCCCTCAGGCAGCTGCTGTGCACCCTCAGAGGCATCTCTTGCAGGCAGTGCTGAGCTGCTCCTTTTACTCCAAATCAGAGCACTTGGGGCTGTTTTTTGGGGCCACCCTGAGCAGTCCTCACCGGGCAAAGAGCTCCAGTAGCGTGCAAGCCACGAGGAAAGCCTTATACACAAACCCTGAGAGCATCTTGTAAACATCTCAGGGGGTGGATGCTGGGAAGGAACAGGGCTGTGCTGGTTTGGGTGCTGGGGAACCCTTTGAAAGCTCTTTGCTAGCTCTGCCTCTGTGTGCAGCTGCATCAGCTGTGCCACCGCTTGCCAGTGACTCTTGGATGCTTGGGGGTTCATAATTCATTTATATTTTTGTTGGAAGCTCATTCAGTTTTGGTTGTTGCCCCGTCGCAGGAAGTTGCTCTGATGAATGACTGGGGTGGATTTCTCTTCCAGAGGAGCCCGGGCTTAATGTGGGCTTTCTGTGGACATCTCTGTATATCAATACTGCTCTAATTGTCCGTGACATATAGTCTTGGCCTTTTTCCCAGACAGTCTAAATAAATCATACACTTCTGCTATAGTAAATAGTCTGTTAGAGGAGATGTTATAGGCTTACAGCCCTCCCCCCTCCCTCCAGGAGCTTCTTTCCTCTGCCTCTCATTTTCCATGTACTTTCCATACCAATGAGGCACCTGCTGCCTGCGCCTGCAGGTCTGCAAGGACAAAGTGCCCAGTGTTGCAGGTCCCTCCAGGTTTGAGGGGCTGTGGTGGCCGTGCCCAGAGCTCTGCTTTGGAATTGGCATCTGCCCTCGGCTGAGCTGAGTGGAGCTGGAAAGTTTCCCACCCCGCTGAAGGAATGCTGGCACTGCACGCTGGCAAAGTCTTTATTAGTATATATTATTTACATCAAGAGAATGCATAAATTAAATAGTTAATATCTCACAAAAAATACAGGTTCTGTTAATTGGGTGCTGCAAACGAAGCTTGGTGTGCTCGGGCTGGGCAAACCTGCACGGAGGGGACAATTGGGTCCTGCCAGGCCAGTGCATGGGACAGCCCAGGAGAAGGTGACGTGGCCTGGGAGTGCAGGGGTCTCCTGGGGCAGGGGACAGGTCACAGCCCAGCTGAGTGCTCCTCCAGGGAGAACATGGATATGTACCAAACTGGAAGTGCAAGCTTTGCTAGGGCTGATGGTGGAAAGGGGAATCACAGGACGGTTTGGAAAGGACCTTAAAGCCCACCTTGTTCCAATCCCCCTGCCACGGGCAGGGACACCTTCCACCAGACCAGGTTACTCAGGAAACTTCCCAGGGGAGAAAATCCCAGAGTGGGCACGGAGCTGGTGGGAAAAGACGCCACCAGAGGAAAACCCAGCAGGCAGGGGGGTTTTCCTTTTGTCTGCAGTCCTCCATCACCCAGGAGCAGGGACACACGTGCCCGGGGGGCTCAGACACAGCAGCAGAGCGTGGAGCAGTCCAGCCTGGCGGGGGTCCCGGCACTCCCGGCCTTCTTGTTCTCCTTGGGCAGCAGCAGCACGAAGGCCATGGCCAAGGCACAGTGGTAGAAGCTGTGCACGTAGGTGTAATCCCACTCCTGCAGGCAGGGAGAGCGCAGTGAGAAGCGGGAGCAGCAGGGCAGGGAGAGCGCAACGTTAAATTTCTACAAGTAGCCAAAAGGAAGGGGATAAAAAAGATTCCTGAACCTTCTGCCTCCCTTTGCTGTCAGAGAAGAAAGGATTTCCAGTGAAAAAAAAAACCCAAAAAACCTAAAGCAAAGTGGATTTAGCACGTTCTAATTTGCACATTTCCCAATTCTTGAATGAAGTGTTTCATTACCCCGCAAAGGACGCGGCGGCGAGGCCGGGGCGCGCGGGGGGGCGGCCCCTGCTAAGTGACATTTTTATGTTCTGCTAGAATTTGCAATTACCAAATGCTTTGAAAAATAACCCTTGGGGATGCCTGCGAGGTTGTATCTCGCAGCTCCCAAAGCACAGAGCGGCCGTAACGGCGGGGCTGAGCACAGGCACGGCCGGCAGCTGTGTCGGGGGTTATCGCCTGCCCGGCGGGACACACGGACACTTCGGAGCAGGACGGGGGGGGACTGGCCAGTGGCAGGAGGAGAAGGGTGTAAACACAGCATGGAGTGCCCCTGGGAGTCACTGAGAGTCTTTTCTTTGGCGTGAGCCAGCCCTGGATCCGGCCGTGCCTGGGTTGGATCCAGTCCCTGCCGCGTCGCTGTGAGGTGTCCTTAAGTCACCCGTGCCCAGTTTCCAAAAAACCCTGCTCGCATTGACAAAGCCATTCTGAGGACCACGTGTGCCTGAGGAAAGCACATCCCACGTCCTTGTCACTCACTGAAGGGGGAAAAAGGAGACAGAGCATCACCCCGTGTGCCACTTGCTGTCACACCTGCCCCAAATGGATCAGGGGACGGGGACAAGCACGGAGGGGCTTTTGTCCCTGCTGCCAGATCCCAGCATCCCAACCCTGAGGTGGGTTTTGTGAGAGGCTGGATGCAGCCCAGCGCTGTGAGTGGGGATGTCCCTCTCTTGGTGATGTCCTTTACACCTCGCAGAGTCAGGGAGGGTGAGTGTGCACACAGGTACCTCAAAGAAGAACCTCAGCATCAGCGCCAGCGCCCCGAAACAGAAGCCAGGACCGATCTGTTGGGTGTAGACACTCTTGTCAGGATACAGCCCTTTCTTCTCCTTCATCTTCTGCAGCTGGGAGGAAGGAGAGAGCACACCATGAGTATTCACCTGGATTTAGCTGGCTGCTCCACCCTCATTCCTCATAAAAATACTGGGTTTTTTAATATTCAGCCCCAAAGACGGCTCAGGGAGTGTGTGTCCTCACAAACCCAGTCTGTGCAGGAGCAGATCCCAGCACAGCACCTGCAGACTGGAGGATACAGGGTGCTCCTATGCCTTGGTCTCCTCCTTGTCCATCCCCTCCCCATGGTGGCCACTTGCTTTTAGCTGCTGGCTTAGTGACAGTTTGTAATTGGGACTTGCACCACTGCATTTCCACGATGTTTGGCATCATCTTTCTGCAATTTTTATCCCATCACTCCTTGCCCACTCCTGCAGTGGCTTCCCTCCCTCACTCCCAGCTGGGTCCACAGCCGGTGCCGTGAGTGGGGCACAGACTGCAGCATTGTGCCCGACTGTCCCAGCTGGATTCAGGCAGACTGCAGACAGATTCCTCCCCACTTTATCACCGTGGCTTTATCCACATCTCCCCTGGATCTGGGGCAGTTTATCAGATCCCTCTGCCTCTGAGTAGCCATAAAAACTCCATAAATACGTTCCTCCTGATTAGAAATGCAGGGACAGGAGATGTGGTAGATTGCTCAGACCGATCGAATCTGGCATTTATCACAAAGGCTGCCGTCTGCCTTCTGCTCAGGTTAAAGGAGAAATCACTGCGAGACTGAGAGCTGGATCTTGAGGAGGGAATCACTGGCACAGGCTGGACTTCCCCACGCAGGGTTCAGCCCTTTCCCCAGCAGGGGCACCCCACAGAGCCCTGCCCCACGTACCCATTTGACAGTGATCACCAGCACGGCCGTCCCGATGGGGCCCGAGTAGACGCCGTAGCCCCAGCGGTCGTGGTAGATCCTCACGGCGATGGTGAGGACCCCAAACATGATGAAGGTCGATCTCTTGGGCTCGTCAAACTCTGCCAGGGCTGAGGGATGGAGCACAGGGAGCATCAGCTCACAGCACCCCCTTTCTCAGCTGCTCCCCTAAGGCCTTGCTGGGGTCTGTCCCACCTGCCCGGGGGTTGCATCCATGTCTGGTTTGCCCTTCTCATGTCACTGCTGCTGGGGAAACTGAGGCACGTGGGGCAAAGAAAACCATCCTGAGGCATCTTGGTGGTGAGTGCAGGAGCTGATTGTTGGGGTTTTATTTCAGTATTGCGTGGGGAAACTTACAGGAGATTCCCTACCCAGAGGGGCTGTGCCTGGCCCATCCCTGGAAGTGTCCAGGGCCAGGCTAGATGAGGCTTGGAGCAACCTGGGAGAGTGGAAGGTGACCCTGACCATGGCAGGGGGTAAAACAAGGCAGTCTTTAAACTCCCCTCCCACTTTAGACCACTCCATGATTCTACGATTTCCCTTCTCCCTGACCCAGCATTCAGAGGCGATCGCAAACACCCTCGTGCCCTGCGAGCCCACAATCAGCTCTTGGGTTCCTCCTGCATCTCCAGCCTCCCCAAACCTGCCAGCTCACCCTGGCACAGGCTCCATCACCCCAGATTCCATGGGACATCCCCCACTGGTGCCATGGGGTCCCGGCACCTGCCCGGGGTTTGCAAGCTGGAAGTCGCCAGCGTGAGTAAATTATTAGAGGCTTTTGTTTAGCGCAGAATGGGGTAATAACTGATAAAAGTTATGGATCCCAGTGGGCTCCATGCTTTTCCAGCTTGCACAGCTGTGTTATGGCTGTCCCGGATTTGCATTCCGGGAAGTTTGCCCGAGGGTCTGCGTCCGCACATGTGCGCTCGGGCTTTACAAGCCACAGCGAGAGGCTTCCCTGGGCTTCAGTCACCGCACCTTCCATGTCCTTGGATCGTGCTTTTATAGGGAGTTTGGCTAAGGGATAATGTCCGCATGTTAATCTCTGTTGTTTCCCAGCGGATCAATATTTTAAACCTCGTAGTCCGGGATTTGTATTTTTTTCTTTTTTCTTTTTTATTTTTTTTGCGAGGTTTTTGAACGCGGTAATGAAGCAATCAAGTCGAGTTTTTGCTGCAAGGAGCCAAAGTGTCTGGATCAGCTCTGACCTACCCTGACACTGCTGTTACCCACTGAAAATGCCCTTTGGAAATGATTTGCCTTTTCTAGCTGAGCAGAGAGAGAGCACTGAGGTGCCCTGAGCAGTGGGGTGAGCCCCCCTTGGGACTCACATTTTGATGGGACAGAGCCATTTCTAAGGGTAATATTTTCTCCATGCATTTTTCCCTGGATGGAAAATTTATCCTATTGCATGCCCTGGAAGGGGGGTACTCCTGCATCCCCACAGGATGAATCTGCCCAGCTGGGGGGTGTTACCCCTGGGCTCGGAGGCTGCAGGAATCCCATCCCTGCTGGAGGTCCTGCACCATCTCTGGAGCCCTGAGGGGAGAGGGGAAAGTCCCGTGGGCATTTTGGGGCTCTGCATTGGAGTGCTGACCCCAGCTCATCGTGGGGAGAAATGGGAACTCTGTCTGGAGTGGGCACTTGTTCAAAATGGTCCAATTTTTCAAGCAAAACCTTTGCTGTTGGAACATCTCTCCCCTGATCCTGCTCTCTTCTCCTGCCATCAACACTCACTCACATCCTTCCAAAAATCATGGTGGCAAAATGGGAAAATGATAGGTTTGAACTTTTTGTCTTTCTCTCTATTTTGTTTTTTTTTTTTTCCATTTCTATTATGTTTTGTTTCGGTGGCAAATAAGGAACAAAATGAGGAAAAAGAAAGTGAAGCAAATGTGGGAAAAGGAAAACTGAATAACAGGGCAAGGGGTGGGATTTATAGTAAAGAGGAAGTGAAATAAATTTCTGCTTTTTCTAAGCAGATCTAATATTCCCATCAGCCCAGCCCAGGCTTTTAATAAACCAGGAAGTTATATTTGTTTTGACTAAACCACTTTGATTGTCATGCTGCCGAGGGAAGTGGGAGATTCTGCATTTCTTAATGCCCTAAGTGAGGCAAAACAAGCTGATGGGCCTGGTATGGGGAAAAGGAGGAGAAATGGGGAAATTCCCTGGTATATGAGGTTTCAGACTCAGTCACCTCACAGCCTTGTCCTGCCTTGAACTGCAGCACAAGTGTGTTATTGTCATTTGAAGCCGAGGACATGTGTGAGAGCTGGTGCAGGCAGGGGGAACACCCCACCAACACCACCAGCAGGTGCCACAGCTCTTTGTCTCCAGGAGCAAAACGTCCCCAGCCACCACTCAGGACAGTTCCTTGTCCAGACCCCACTAATTACAGTGACTTTCCAAGGTGTTAATGATAAAAGCTGGATTAATCCATAGCACAGACTGCCTTCCACAAAGGACAATTTCAGTGGCAGCTCAGAGAGAACAGTATTTTTGGGGACTGTCCCCACTGACTGTCCCATCAGCCATCCTGACAAATCCAGCCCTTCCTGCCAATGCTGGAGCTTTCAGGAGCCACAGCAGAGCAGTTCTTACCCATCAGGGACACCCAGATGGACAGGGCTGTTCCATAGATGCTGAAGTACTCCAGGATGTCGTAGCGCATAAAGCACAGCACTGATAACCCGGGGCCATCACAAAGGTGGTAAAACTATTCCAAAAGAAAAAAAATTATTAGAAAACCAGTTCCTTAGCCACATCCCAATAAGGTAAAGGCTCTCATCAACTGGTTTGAAACAGTGTAGCTGCTGAGGGGATGGCCAGCCAGGCCAGAACAGTGTCAGCTGCACCAGGATCACCGATATGCGGTAATGAATATATTTGAGTGATAATGTCATCGTTCCCAGTTGCAAATTGCCCAAGAATCAGCATTCTTCTCTCTTAGCACAAACTGAGACAGGCTTTAATTTGCCTCTTGGCCAGAATTTGCAATCTGATGACCAAGCTGCTTTGAGCAGGGCGCTGGGGGACGGCCTCTCCAGCAGAAGGAGGACTCTGGGCTTGCGGTTTTAATTGCGAAAGATTCTTGTAAAACAATTCAGAACGAGCGTCCTGATGAAATGTGTATGGATGCCAGGTCACTGTCCAGGCTAAACAAGGTTTATATGGCCAGACTCTGAATACTGGGGAATTCACTCATTAGTGCATCCCCTTAAAAACCACCAGTTCCTGCCCATTAGCTCATTGATTAGGTTATTTGCAAAAAAAACCCCCATTGTCACGCAACATAAACGCAGAGCACGCCAAGAGACATTTTCCAGGGCGATCAGAGGAATGCTCCCAGTGTTTGCCTGGCTCTCTCCTTTCCCTGCCAGCCCTCAGCCCTGCAAGTTCTGCAGTGGCAGCACCAGAGAGCTCCTCTGTTCCTGAAGAAGTCCCTGCTCCGCTTGGCAGGGCGCCCTTGGAACGCCGCTCGCCGTCACGGCCCGCTGGGGATGCTGATATAATTTACAATGGGAATTGCTGCGAGCCCTCTGGCTGGCTGCAGCTCCTAGAAAAGATTGCACCACGGCTGTAATTCTTTTCCCTGCTTGAGATTGGGCTCGGGGAGTCTGGAGCTGG
Source organism: Sinosuthora webbiana (assembly GCA_013397395.1). Taxonomy (NCBI): domain Eukaryota; kingdom Metazoa; phylum Chordata; class Aves; order Passeriformes; family Sylviidae; genus Sinosuthora; species Sinosuthora webbiana. The sequence continues at coordinate 565,201 of VXBN01001790.1, read as the reverse complement.
GGGCAAGAAAGGGTGGAAGGCAGAGCGTGCTCCTGGCACTCGTCTGCCATGGCCATGTGCTTTCACTGCCCTGCTCAGCTCTGCTGCGGGAGGAGGAGTGGGATGCTACCAAAAATGCAACAGCAGCAGCTGCTGCCCTTCCAACCCCCTCCCCACCACGCTGGCAGCTGTCTCTCCTCCTTTCCCTTCTTTCCCTTCCCCACTCAGGGATTTTTTGCTTCTTCAGTCTTTCAGAGAGGACCTGTTCCACCTCCCAGCGAAACACGTGCCAATTTTCCTACTGACTCCTCGGGGAGGTGGAGCAGAGACAGACCCAGTGCAAAATGAAATTGTGGATGTCTGGCTTCCCTGGGGAGCTGGGGCAGGGGGCTTAGGGATGTTTTCATATTAACCGGTGCTGTCATTTTTATACAACTGGCAGAATTTCTCCCCCTGCATTGTGCTTTAATCAGCTCAAATGGCCAAGGATTTTCTGTGGATCCTTAATAGGGGACCAACCTGATTCTGAGCCCGGTGGAAGAGCTTTTCACACTGGGAAGAGCCTTTATCTACTCCCTGCCTCAGTTTCTCTGTACAAGGAACATGCCAACCCTCACGAGATGCCTTGAGATGGATGGGGATTAGTGGGAAATGCAACATCAGCTGGGTTGCTGAGCTGTTTCCTTCGTATTCCTGAGTAAATCATTGAAATGAAATCAAACAGGAGATTTTTTTCCAGTGGGAATGCTGCTTTGGGTGCTCAGCTGGTGTCTGCATGGAGTCACTTAGCAGGGATACAAAGCCCAGGGCAGCACACTGCTGGGAGCAGAAATGGGAATGTTTCATACATGTACAGACATTTCTTCACTCGTTATTTCCACACAAAGGAAGGCCAGGGAATCACAGCCTGGTAAAACACACGTTTCAACCCACAAAGGGTCAATAATTATTTTTCTTAATAGCTCAGCAGCATGTTTTGGTCTCTCCTTTCCCAGTGCAGAAACTCCCCTGACTCCAGCATTGCTCCCATCCCCAGCTGGCAATTGCAAAATCAATAATTCGACTACTATGTGCTTTTGGCTGAAATGACAGAGGCAGAGCAAGAGATTCTGGAGGCAATTTAAAGCCCAAATTCAGCGTGGCCACTTAGCAGCTGTAAAACAAAGAAAAAAGCCAGCTCCAAAGCATTGCAAATCAGTCAAGGCTCTTTGCACCCAGACCTTCTCCCTAATCTCAGCCATAAAACACCACTAAATCTCTGCAAGGCCGCACTGTAGGACATCCTAAACTGGAGAATCAGCTGCTCAGCACCACACACGGTGGGAAATGACTGAAAAGGGATGTTTCAGGGGTTGTGCTGGCTGCTCTTGGGTGAACCAGCTTCTCAGTGGTTCCAGGGGGCATCTGGGAGGACAAAACATGCAGGGAGAGGGGAAATCGGGAACTTCTTACCGCCACGAAGAACATGGTGAAGAAGTAAACCATGGCTTCCATGTGGAAACGCCGCTTGGCCGCGATGCTGATGGTGGGGAGGAAGACCAAGGAGCTGAGGGTGGGCAGAAGGAGCTTGGCCACCAGAGAACCCATGGATGCCTCGTGGGCTGGCGGCTCCCGTGGACAGGGTGTCTGTGAGCCGGGCAGGAATAGTGGAGAAAGCAGCCGTGGGGAGGGTGCTTTAAAATTTAAATGCCCTGCGAGGCAGGAGGGCTGCGGGCAGGGAACAGCTGCCACCACCACAGCCGCCGCCTGCGCTCCCGGCTCATCCCGAATTCCTTGACACAGCCGGTGGCTCCGGGCAGCAGATGCTCTGTGCCCCCAAAAATCCTCCTGGGTGCTTCTAAAGGGGTGAAAGGGAACGTTGTCCTCGCACGCCTCGTGCTGGGTGTTGGGTTTGGGTACACGGTGGGTGAGGCCTCTGGGTTTTGCTCGCTCCTCATGGGGACATCCCGTCCCTGCATCCCGCTGTCCCCGTGCCGAGCCTGGGGCAGCGCTGCTGGAGCAGGCCAGCAGGGAAAATCCACCCTCTTTAATCACAAACTGGAGGGGCAGGCACTGATCTGTCCTCTCTGGTGGCCAGGGATAGGACCTGGGACTGTCCTGTGCAGGGTTGGGAGCTGAACTCGATGATCCTTTCCACTATTTTATTATTCCCTGCGCTGCACTTTCACGAAGGAAGAACTAGTATATGGCACCAGAGTTTTATTAAACAGTGGGACATATCCTACAACCTTTGTGCACTTGAGAAATACACACCAAGCCCTAAACCCGCCTCTTATTTCCCCACAGGGGCTCACGTGGAGTGGGCGCTGGTGCGGCCCAGCACCCAGAGCCTGCTGCCAGCGCCTACGTGCCCTCCGTGGGGCTCAGCGCAGTTAAATTTCCCAGCCGTGCCCTCAGCTTTTTGCAGCCTGGCCACCTCCAGGAGCTCTGTCTGAAATTCAGGAGCCGAGCGTCTCCGGGCTGGAGGAATTTGAGCGGATTGTCGTGCGGTGCAGGAAAGCTGGAGGAAAGGAAAGGAAACCAAAAGCCAAGCGGCGTTCGGGCTGCTAATCCACTCAGTGGTTCTCTCTTTTATTATGACTTTTTATTATATCGCTGCTGCTCCCCCCCTGCGTTAATATCTTTTCCTTGGAGCCTCGCAGGGATTCTCGGCATCCTTTCGGCACAGCTGCTCCCGGGACGCGGGGAGCAGGAATGCTGCGCTTGAGCAAGCGCCTTTGTGGCTGCGGCTTTGGGGAGGAGGGAGGGTGGGAGCTCTGATAGGAGCCACCATTTCTGGGGCTGATAGCACGGGCTCGCCTGTCCCCCCGGGAGGGCAGTCTGGAGGAAAGACAGACATGCATGGATATAAAAAAAAAAAAAAAAATCCTCTTTAAACCACTCCAGTAGGTTGGAAAGGGCTGTGGAAGGGGAGTGAGGGTGTGTGTGTGTGTGCAGGGAATGGCACAGAGAATTAAACCCTGACTCTGTGCCGGGAGCCTTCCCCGGGGCACGGCTCAGATGAGCTGGGTAGGGCTCCCGTTTTTAGCTGATACTGCAGGAACCATCCACATTCCCTGGCTGGCTGCAGGCGGCATCCCTCCGCGGGGTGCTGCCCACACCACATCTCCAGCCGCCCTCCTGCCTGGGCAGGCTATAAACTTACCGCAAAACTCTGCAAAACTGAATCTTGACCAATAAATATTAAAAAAAAACCTCTCGAGTCCCTATTTACTGTGAAAATGAATCCCTCCAAGCCAGCACATAAATACCGTGATGCTCCCCAGGTGTCCAGCCCTGAGCTGAAAGCAGAGCGCCAGCACATCCCCAAAGTACCCCGCTCCTTTTTTTGGCCATATTCTCAGATGAATCCATTATTCTGTGTTCATGATCTGCTCGGACCAAGGACGGTGCAGTGGGGCACAGCAGAGCTTGTCCTCAGGGGGGTTTTGAGCAGATTTGGGGTTAAGAGGTTGCACAAACCACTCTGGATTCCTGGCTATGATTTTTGGCCATATTCTGCTTTTGCAAATCTGCTGCTTTTGTGGCCATGAGAGGGATGTGAGAGAGCTGAAAGCACAGCTCAAAACCTGCTGCTGAGGGCAAACCTCCACCTCTGGGTGCAAAGCAGCCCCCACACCGCTTGTGAGGACACAAGGACATGCAAGGGTGGTGGCTGTGCACAAGGCAAGCGGCACCAGGTGAAAAATACCCTCAGCCAGTTGTAAAATACGTCCCCCCTCACCCCCAGCCTTCGCCCAAAATCCAGCTGGCGCCCACCGGAAAGGAAACCCCGTTGGCTGCTGGATGCAGCAAGTGCCAGCCGTGGCAGGAGCTCCCCAAGCAGGGAAGTGTTGGAGCTCTGAGGAGCAAGAAAACATTCCACAGGTTGCTGGGGTTTTATTCTATTTTTTGTTTTTTTTTTTTTTTTTTATTTCTCTCTCCCAGCTGCACACCCCGGGCTGGCGGTTGGGTTGCAGCCAGCGCTGTAGGCATGGTGGGGGGTTAAAAAAAAACCAACTCCCACTGGGTTGTTGCACACGTGTTTCAGCTATTATTGAAAAAGAGCCCCCCAAATAAATGGGGAGGAGAGGGGGCAGGCAGGTGGCGAGCTCCTGGCAGGGGCTGCTGCTGCTTAAAAGGTCTTTGTTCAGGCTGCGAACACCGCGGTGCAGACGTGGGCTGGGCAAACCTTCCCGGGAAGGAACCCAAAAAAACAAAGGGCCAGGACTTTGTTCCCTCTTTCCTAAACAGGTAGGAAATGGAGAAAGAGCAAATTTTAGCTGCTGCTGCTGCGTTCAAGTGCTGCTGGAAAGGGGATTTTTCAATGCCGCATTCCGCAGGGCTAATTCCGTGTGGATCGGCGTGCACGCAGGAACGGTGATATATATGGCTGAAAAGTGGCTCCCAGATGCCAAACCCAGGTTCTGGTATGCTGTCCTGGATCCTTCCAGGGTAACATTAACCATGGCTTTTCTGCAAGCGCTTCTACCCTTTCAACTCAGACGCTGCAGTGGAGGAAAGAGACACAGAGAGTTTTGTTTTATTTTTAATGCGAGGGTGATGGTTTGAACGCGGTGTGTGTTGGAACGGGGGATGAGGGGGCTGTGCCAGCTGAGAGTATCGAGAGTATTTTCTCCTTGGGAGAAGTATGGGATGATCTTTCATCTGCCTGTGGTGCAGACTGGGTCAGAATTGAAACCTGCTCTGTTGAGTGTCGCCAGTCGCTGCCAGGCTGGAAATAATGGTGATAATGACCCAAAAAAACAAAGAGTGAAGCTGCAGTTCTACCTGGGGTTGCAGTTGGAAGGAACTGTGATGCTACAAAGTGTTTTTTACCACTCCCGTTACTTCAGAGTTTAATTTTTTATCCCCACAACTCTTCAGCTCGTACACTGTGATGGTGAGAAGCTGGATGGTGGCCTGTTCTCAGCAGGTTGATATGACAGAGCCCTGAGGAGCCCTGAGAAATCTGACCAGCGTGGCACCATCCACTCTGTGAGGATTTCCTGTCTCTTTTTGATCAGGAATCCCGGTGTGGAAGCACCTGGAGCAGGAGTGGAACAGCCCACGGGCACTCCTGCCTAGCTGGAGAAGGGACGGCAGCAGCACCTGGATCAAACACCTCTCCCCACCCACTGCTGCCTCTGATCAGGGCTGGAGGTGGGATCCTGATGTGGGGAAGGCTTTGTGGGCAGCTGGAGCCCAGACACAGGCCCTGGCAGCAGGGAAAGGAGCCCCATAAAGGCAGAGCCACCAGCTGTGCCGGAGCCCTCGCCCGGCCGCTGCTGCAGCCCCGGCTCTGATCACCCGGGCCCAGCCCTGCCAAAGCACCTGCATCCTTCTCATTTTATTAGTGGAATAAATTTCCACTTAAAATACCCATTCTCCCTAAGGCTTGGCCCCATTTGAGGCAGCTTTAGCTGGATACTTACCCTTAAAAATTAAAAAAAAAAAAATTAAAAAAAAAATCCCCCTTCCTGTCTCCCTGTTGAATAAACCTATTATGCGTATTGCTCACAGGTATTCCTGCTGCTGTTTTCCTTGGGGTTTTTTTTCACTCTTCCCTTTCCTCTCAGCCCTGTCACGGCCCATGACGAGCATGTCACCATTAATGATGAGGACATCTGATTTCTTGTCACTCCAGTTTTCCGTGGCTCCTCCCTTTGGGGTGTCCTGGGGTGGCCCCCCACTGCCAAATTCACGGAGGCAGCGCAGGGGTTTATTGCTCATTTCATGGTGTTTAATGGGTTTTTTTTTTTACAGCCATAACTCCTGGAGCCCAGTAACGACGTTGAGGGTCTCGGCTCTCACCCAGTTGGTCAAAAAAGTAATTTTCTGCAGAGAAACGCTTGAAGCTGTGATGCTTCAAGGCTCAAAATCCAGAAAGGGAATGAAACCGGTCTTAGGGTTTTTGGGGAGTCTGACTCACGGATTTTGAATGCCTGTGGTTGGCAGGGCTGCATAGCTGATGGCCCTCAGCACAATACTGCTCAGCTTCCATGTCACACTCATTCCAAGCGAAGAAAAGCCTTTGTACTTCTTTTTTTCCCCCTTCAATCTTTGAATAGCTAAAATTTCGAACCGAGCCTGACCCGCCTGGAAGCTCCTCCAGGTTCTTGCAGGAATGTGTAACCTTTGGGGACAGGTAAAACTGAAGTCTGCACAGAAAAAAAGAGGCTCTTGAAACCATTGAAACTCCACAGCCGTGACCGTACCTGGGGCCGCTGCTGTCACTTGTGGCTTTCAGACTGCCCAGAGACATTTTTCACAGGAATCCGATGGTGAGAGCAGCTCGGTGGCTTTGGCTGGTTCGGTCTGACTCAACATTTTGCAGAAATGTCCCTGGATGAAAGCCTCACGCCAACATGACATAAATCAGCCCCGTCCCCAGCGCGTGGGGACACGCAGGGACGAGCTGCCTTGCCCAACTCTGCGCCGCAGGTCACTCTGCAAGGCACCAGCTCCAAAGAACACTTCTGCCTCCAAAGAACATTTCTTCCTCCAAAGAACACTCCTTTTGGTCTCTTCTGGCTTGTTTTAGTTACCCAGTGGTGGGCCACAGCTGCAGCTCTTGGCTGCCAGGGGCTTTTTGGGGGGTTTTGATCCCCTTGGCAAAGTTCTGGTCGTGCAGGGACCTCACACACTCCGTGGACAGCTTTAATCTGCCCAGGCCACACCAGTCTGGCCTGGAAATAACTGCAGAAGTGTCGAACAAATGCATCACTTCTGCAGTCAGGATGAAAAAGGAAGAAAAGCAATCAGTTGTCCCACCCTTGAGGGAAGATGGAGCTGCTGGGGGGGTCCTGGGCCAACAGACTCCTGACCACGCTCACACTCCTGGGCCTGGGCAGGCATTTTGCGGGGCCTAGCTACAGCAGAGCCATCCCATCTGCTGTGCCAGTGCAAGGGCTGAGCCAGGAAAGGGCTGATTTGGCTGGGAAAGTGCTGCTGGAACTCCACATCCATGGCTCTGGCTCACCAAGAGCGGATCCTGTGGTCCAGAGCTCATGGACGGCTTGTTCCAGGGATGTGCTGGGTGTCAGCTCCAGCAGCTCCAAGAGCTGGTGCTTGGGTCAGGATGGAAGAGTGTCCTGCCACGGGGAGCACAGGGAGGAGGTCAGCGTGTCCTGCCTGGATCAGAGCTGGCTGTCACTCCCTGCTCCAGGCCGAGGACGGAGCTCCCTCTGCCACAGAGAACTGCCCCAGCACAGGGATCCCCTCGGTCCTGATCCTGCAGAACCCCGAGTTCCTCTGCTCAGCTGAGCATCCCTGGCTCCTGCCAGCAGCACCAGTGCCCAGCCCAGCGTTTCGTTGAACTCCTCTCAGCCAAGGAAACTCCTTTCCTCCTCAGGCACTTCTCCGGCCAAACCAGCAGCCAGTCGCCGGCAACGCTCCCCCGACTGCAGAAGGTTATTTTGGAGTGTCTGTCGCTGGGTTTTTTTTTTAATTTTTTTTTTTGCACTCTGAGTTCTGCACGGCACCGGTTTGGGATGGAAAAGCCTGGCAGCTGCCTGGGGCAGGGCTGCTCTGTGTCCCTCGGGGTGGCTGTCGGGACAAGCCTCCGCCGTGTCCTGGGGCCGTGTCGGGAGGTGAATGCCCAGCGCGGGGATAGCCGGGCTGCCTCTCCCAAGTGCAGCGTGCAGGGAGCAGAGCTGGAGCAGGGACTCTCATCCAAATCCTAAATTTCCCTGGGAAAGTCCAACACGAGCCCTCAGCGACCGTCCCGGGTGGGAAAGCCTCTCGCCGTCCATGCAGGTGCATCTTGTCTCAATTTACTGCGGGCCCAAAAAGCAGTAAATAACATCTGCAAATCATTTCTAACGCTCCTGCCAAAAAACTGGGAGATAAAACCCGCTGTTGTCTGAGCCTGGCCGGCCGTGATTAATGCTGTACCTGCCGGCAGCGGCACCCACGGCCCCGGGGCTTTGGGGACAGCGCCGTCCCCGGGGATTTTGGGGTGGCGGGAGTTGGAGCTGCGGGGTTTGGCTGATGCGAGACTCGTGTTTTGGATCTGCTCTCCGCTGCAGTTTGCTCTCGGGGCCGGTCCTGCTCCCGTCGAGGCGATGGCATCGCTCCTGCTGATTTCACGGGGCCGGGCCGGGGCTGCGTAAGCCCGCGCTGCCGCGGCCAGGGATAACACTGTGATTTATGGGAGCAATCAGTTGCCACTAGGAGCTGGTTAGGAATTTTCCGATGAAACGGGGATTGCGTCAGAAACCGCTGAGTCATCTCAACT
>VXBN01001790.1:523251-544828 GCA_013397395.1 Sinosuthora webbiana | reverse complement strand
TCCGTCCCCGCTGCTCCGGGCTGCTTTCCCCTCCCGGGCTCCGTGCACTTTGTGGTTGTCACTGTGGTTTCCCCCCTGTTGGCTCCAATCTAGATTCAAACGTAACCAGGTCTACTTACCAGACAGACCATGACGAGAGAGACGCCGAGCCCAGGCTCAGCTCCAGGGAGTTCCTCCTGGAGAACGCCATCACGGACAAGCTGCTGGGCAAGGCCTCGGACTCCAAGGAGCTGCTGCTCAACGTGACCGTGAACAGCATCTTCGCCCAGGGGGACCCGATCAACTCGCTGGGGTCACCCGTGGACAGCCTCTACGTGGACTACGAGGACGGCGACGGCCTCGTCACCTACTCGGTCAACAGCACCTTCATGGAGCTGAGCAAAGCCACCAACAGCTCTGCAGAGACGCCCTTCTCAAACGCCACCGTCACCGTGAGCAGCCCTGCGGGGAACAGGACCCACAAAGCAAGGTAGGAGACGTGCTTTTAATTACAGTAAATTTTATTTATTGCTGTTCTCGACTCTGTACTAGCCCTGTGCTCAGTGCATGGTTTCCATCTCTTTGGAAGCAGGAGGTAAGTGGGGGTGGGACGGTGAAAATGTTCTGTTGGGAGTTAATCTGGAAGGAAGGGCCAGAGGTTTTGGGAGCAGGAAGTCAGGAGAGCGTTTAAGCAAGAGGAAAACTCCACGTCCCCCTCGGTGGGCATGTTGGGGAGTCCATGCTGGTGTTTGCCAGCTGGGGCCTTGCTCTCTGCTGTCACAGCTTCTTGCCAGAGCCGTGGCCATGAAGAATCCTCTTCCTTTTGCCTTCTCTTGATGTCCTGCTCCCATTCCCCAGCCTCTTCCTCCGAGTTCTGATGCAGCAGAAGTTGGTCCTGGCCCCTTTTCACCCACCCTGTTGAGTGCCACCCATGATCCTCCTCACTTGGGATGGCAGGAATATGCTTCCAGCAGCTCCCAGGCGTGGCCCTGCCACTGGGAGCTCCACTGTAGGTCCTGCAGGAACAGCCTGGGTTTGTTGCTTCAGCAGCTGCAGAAGCAGCTCAGGGAGGCACAGCTTGGACAGGAATATCCAGAGCTCTGGAGTAGCAGCTCATTGATTGGTACTGGGACATCACAAGACTCCTTTAGATGGCTGGTTTGAGTGGAAATGGGGAGGTAAAGAGAGGCTTAACGTAGCTTTAGCAGCAGATTTTGCTCTGGGAGAGGGTGGAAGGAAGTCTTGGGGTAGGTGCTGATCCCCAAGCCTGGATCTGTCAGCTTTCAAGATGCCCCAGGGCTCTCTGGCAAACAGCCTTGATTCCCAGCCCAGAACTCATTCCCAGAGTGGACACATGGGGACTGAGATGGGGCCAGTGCTCACAGCAGCAATTAGCCCTCCAATTAACCCTCCAATTAGCCCTCCTTCATGGTCAGCCACACACAAGAGCACTTCCTGGAGATTGAGCTGAAACTGGGGCCTTGGGAGTATCCAAGTCCCAGAGCCAGGCTGCAGATTTGGGTCCCACTGTGCATCCCCACGGCGCCCCAGCCTCCTGCCAGCCTCCTCCTGGGCCTGTAAAACACGGGATAAGATGCTGAGCTCGAGGAGATGCAAAGCCCTGAGCAGATGCTCCCTCTGGTTTAGAGTTAGCTGGATTTGCCCACAACTTCCACTACGTTATGCTAAAGACACTCATGCTAAAGAAAATGGCCATGCAGCCAAATGGATCAACAAACTTCTTAATGATAAGAACGTGAAAACCTCGCCAAGGGCTTGAATCTATCATCTCTCCTCGTGGCTTGGCTTGGGAGAGCTGCCTTCAGCTGCCAAAGCAAGCATTTCCTCCGTCCTCTGACAGAGAGGGCAGCGCTTTCAGCTGCCCTTACCCTGCCCTGGGGCAAGGAAGGGTCTGCCCTGCCCCTTGGGGCTCCCCTGGGCCCTGTCACACTCCCTGTGTCCCCTCAGCTGCCACCCTGTACCCCAAAACTCTGCCCCAGCAGCTGTGAAATGGGGGCAGTGCTTTCCTCCCCCCTGGGAATACAGGGAGCTTTAGACCTCAGAGCAGCTTGGCTTTTACAGGACAGTCACAGAACACTGTGGGCTCCAGTGAAGCTTTTTTTGGGTGCTAAAATGCTCCTTGCACTTTCCCTGGCTGCCCATCTATTGATAACAGTGATTTAAGGGATCAGGAATGTCACCCAGCACTGACATCTTTTCCCACCTGTTCTTCCCTTGGTTTTGTTCCACAGTGTCCCCTCTTCTCCTCCCTCTCTCTCTCTGGAACAAAGTGCAAACTTTTCAGATGAAAACATTGTTATCCAGACTGGTTTTGCACCAGCCAAAAGGCTGAGAGGTGCTCAGGTCCTTTCTGGCTCCATCCTTTGCTGGTGAGGGGCTGAAAACCCAGTGCAGGCAGACTGGGGACAGCTGGGGTGTCTCTGTTTGGAGACTAAAAGAAGAGGGAGGAGGAGGAGAAGGCAACAAAACAATTTGCCCCTCACTTCCAGAGGGTGGGATGGGATGTGTCAGCACAGCCTGGTTCTTCCCAGGCCTTTATTGCATCCCCCAGCTTTTAATTTATTTCCTGAAGCCCAGTTGCTGCTGTAACACTGATCACTAACCTGCATGTCCAGGGTGGGAGTGAGGGGTGCGGAGCTCCAGCTCAGCCCCTGGGGTCAGGATTGATGCTCCTGCTGGNTGTTCTGTTGGGAGTTAATCTGGAAGGAAGGGCCAGAGGTTTTGGGAGCAGGAAGTCAGGAGAGCGTTTAAGCAAGAGGAAAACTCCACGTCCCCCTCAGTGGGCATGTTGGGGAGTCCATGCTGGTGTTTGCCAGCTGGGGCCTTGCTCTCTGCTGTCACAGCTTCTTGCCAGAGCCGTGGCCATGAAGAATCCTCTTCCTTTTGCCTTCTCTTGATGTCCTGCTCCCATTCCCCAGCCTCTTCCTCCGAGTTCTGATGCAGCAGAAGTTGGTCCTGGCCCCTTTTCACCCACCCTGTTGAGTGCCACCCATGATCCTCCTCACTTGGGATGGCAGGAATATGCTTCCAGCAGCTCCCGGGTGTGGCCCTGCCACTGGGAGCTCCACTGTAGGTCCTGCAGGAACAGCCTGGATTTTTAGAGCAGCTGCAAAAGCAGCTCAGGGAGGCACAGCTTGGACAGGAATATCCAGAGCTCTGCAGTAGCAGCTCAATGATTGGTACTGGGACATCACAGGACTCCTTTGGATGGCTGGTTTGAGTGGAAGTGGGGAGGTAAAGAGAGGCTTAATGTAGCTTTAGCAGCGGATTTTGCTCTGGGGAAGGGTGGAAGGAAGTCTTGGGGTAGGTGCTGATCCCCAAGCCTGGATCTGTCAGCTTTCAAGATGCCCCAGGGCTCTCTGGCAAACAGCCTTGATTCCCAGCCCAGAACTCATTCCCAGAGTGGACACATGGGGACTGAGATGGGGCCAGTGCTCACAGCAGCAATTAGCCCTCCAATTAACCCTCCAATTAGCCCTCCTTCATGGTCAGCCACACACAAGAGCACTTCCTGGAGATTGAGCTGAAACTGGGGCCTTGGGAGTATCCAAGTCCCAGAGCCAGGCTGCAGATTTGGGTCCCACTGTGCATCCCCACGGCGCCCCAGCCTCCTGCCAGCCTCCTCCTGGGCCTGTAAAACACGGGATAAGATGCTGAGCTCGAGGAGATGCAAAGCCCTGAGCAGATGCTCCCTCTGGTTTAGAGTTAGCTGGATTTGCCCACAACTTCCACTACGTTATGCTAAAGACACTCATGCTAAAGAAAATGGCCATGCAGCCAAATGGATCAACAAACTTCTTAATGATAAGAACGTGAAAACCTCGCCAAGGGCTTGAATCTATCATCTCTCCTCGTGGCTTGGCTTGGGAGAGCTGCCTTCAGCTGCCAAAGCAAGCATTTCCTCCGTCCTCTGACAGAGAGGGCAGCGCTTTCAGCTGCCCTTACCCTGCCCTGGGGCAAGGAAGGGTCTGCCCTGCCCCTTGGGGCTCCCCTGGGCCCTGTCACACTCCCTGTGTCCCCTCAGCTGCCACCCTGTACCCCAAAACTCTGCCCCAGCAGCTGTGAAATGGGGGCAGTGCTTTCCTCCCCCCTGGGAATACAGGGAGCTTCAGACCTCAGAGCAGCTTGGCTTTTACAGGACAGTCACAGAACACTGTGGGCTCCAGCGAAGCTTTTTCTGGGTGCTAAAATGCTCCTTGCACTTTCCCTGGCTGCCCATCTATTGATAACAGTGATTTAAGGGATCAGGAATGTCACCCAGCACTGACATCTTTTCCCACCTGTTCTTCCCTTGGTTTTGTTCCACAGTGTCCCCTCTTCTCCTCCCTCTCTCTCTCTGGAACAAAGTGCAAACTTTTCAGATGAAAACATTGTTATCCAGACTGGTTTTGCACCAGCCAAAAGGCTGAGAGGTGCTCAGGTCCTTTCTGGCTCCATCCTTTGCTGGTGAGGGGCTGAAAACCCAGTGCAGGCAGACTGGGGACAGCTGGGGTGTCTCTGTTTGGAGACTAAAAGAAGAGGAAGAAAGAGAAGAAGGCAACAAAACAACTTGCCCCTCACTTCCAGAGGGTGGGATGGGATGTGTCAGCACAGCCTGGTTCTTCCCAGGCCTTTATTGCATCCCCCAGCTTTTAATTTATTTCCTGAAGCCCAGTTGCTGCTGTAACACTGATCACTAACCTGCATGTCCAGGGTGGGAGTGAGGGGTGCGGAGCTCCAGCTCAGCCCCTGGGGTCAGGATTGATGCTCCTGCTGGCAGCAGCACGGTGGGATAAAGCCCACACTGACAGTGGGATGGGGGGTTTGCTGTGTCATGGGGTGGAGTCTGGGGACTGGAGTTGTCCCAACAGGAGGGAAGGAGCTGGAGGGGACAGCCAGAACTGTGCTGGAGGAAACAGGGACGGGACACAAGGGAAATCTGTTGTCCTGGAGTGAGGCAGAGTGAGGGATTCCCGTCCTTGGGAAGGGGCAAGGCCCTGTGGGCCCAGTCTGGTATTGGGGTCAGCCTAGTTCTGTGAGCAGGAGCTCGGACTTGAGACCTCCCAAATCCTTCCCAAGATCAGTTTGGGATGGATTGTGCCTTCTTGTTCATTTGTCAGTGAACAAACAAGGGAAGCTGAGCTCCCTGGAGCAAGTCTGTCCGTGTGGGACAGTGCTGGTTAGGGCTGGAGGAGTTTATTTCCCACTGAACTGCTGTAGTGTGGATGGAGGCACCCAGTTACAGGAGCACCTTGCACCAGTGTGGGGTGCCCTATTTCCTCTCTGCAGACAAATCCAGCTGGGATGGATGGCTTGGTGGCTCTTGTGCTGCTTTTCCTCTCCTGGAGCAGCTAAAAAACCTTTCTGGGGTGTGCTGGGACAGATCCAGGCGCCCTCTGCGCCAGTGTGCAGCCAGGGCTGAGGCTGCAACAGGAGCCACGAGTTTTCCCCTTTGCTCAGAAACAAAAACAGAAACAAACCACAGAAACTGGAGCCAGGGACTGTGGATGTTGGTCTGTGGTGTTTGTGTGCATTTGTCAGGGTTATTCCTCTGCTACGGGAACTGTTTTGGGAAAAGGGGCAGCCCAGGACTCAGTTAATGGTGAGGGGCTGCTACTAATTTTTGGGGCTGTATCTTGCTTGAAAAGCAGATTAAAAGCTCGGGAAGCAAATGTGTGGCTTTATTATTTAGCTCATAATAAAGAGGAGAATGAAAATACAAGAGAAAATGCCCCCAGTTTTGTTGGACAATGGGCTGCTGTCTGCAGTTAGAGGAGAACAAAGTGACAGTTTTGATTTCGCTGGAAATGAGCTGAACGCTGCCCTGTGCCCAAATGTCTGGTTCCTCTGGAAAGGTCTTGTCCCTGGGACCTTGTCATGCATAGAAGCTCTTTATGTAGGATCACGTACACTGAAGGGACACTGTTGAAAGATTCACTGTCCTCAGATGTGGGATAAAGCTTATTTTGAAGATTTTCTCCTTTTAAAGACAGAAGAGCCCTGGTCACAGGATTAGGTCACAGGATTACTTGGTGTTTGCTTTCATGCCTCGGAGGGTAGGGTATAAACTGGAATAATATCTGGCAAATTAAAGTACAAAAAGCAGATGTTGACTGTGTTTTAATGGCAAGTATCATTTGTGAGCCCTCTCCTGGCTGGGTGGCAGCTGGTGGCACAGGAGGGATCAGGAGCTGCTGTGGGTCCCCAGGCAGAGCTGCTGTGGCAGATAAAACCCTATTTATAGTCAGCTGAGGTTGTTATTTTTCCACCAAAAAAAAAAAAAAAGTCACATTCATTTCAGTTCCATTTCAAGCGCAGGAAGTGACCATTTGCCAAACTGACAGAGGCAAAATCAACAGGGAAAATGAGATTGTTGTTGTTTTTAATCCTTCTGGAGGCTCAGTGCTGGCGGTGGAAGGAGGGTGGGTCGGAAAGGAAACGGCTGGATTCTCACCAGTGTCCTTTTAAAGGTTGATTTGATAGGCTGGACCTCAACTTTTTCTTACAAACAACTAAATAAGGCAATTTCAGAGCTTCTGCTGCCTAGAAATCATACAAGCTGCATATCCTGCCAGGCCAGAGACAACTGGATGTGAGGATCCAACCTTGTACACTATTCCAGTGTAGCTGTTTCAAGGGTTTGGACAAAGGTATGAGAACAGAACCGAAGCCTTTTGTTGTAAAGGTGCAGTATCCCTGAGGTGTTCCCCCCCGGCTCCCAGCACGTGGAGCAGCTGCAATTCTTGCTTGGATAAATGGTTTTTTTCCTCACCCCAGGCTGGCTCTGTCACTCCTCTCCCCGTGGCATTTTGTGTTTGAGCACAGTGCGGATCTGAGAGAACGCAAATTCCCCCCACCCGACAGCCAGCGAAAAGAAATCAGGCCAAAAAAGCAGAGTGGCAAAATCAGAGGGGGCACGAGCTCAGAAACTCCTGTGCTGGCTTTTGGAGATCGGAGCAGCCGAAAATCTCTGCTGCACTGAGCAGCACGAGTGGGTTTGCCCAGCCCTGGAGACACAGGGGAGGAGATACTGCACCTTTAGTCACTGTGTGCCGAGGGCCAGGTGTATTTGAGCAGAAAATGCAAACTTTGTTAAATTCTGAACTGTTTCTACTTGTGGGTATTTTTATCCCATTCTCTCTATTTCTAGACAGTGGAAGCTCTGCCTCTAACCGGGCTGGGGATTCTACTTGGGGCTCAGGACAGGTATGTTGTGAAACTAAAACAAATAAAAAATTGATTCAAACGAACGAACCTCCCAAAAAAAAAATCAGAACAACCGAACCCAACCAAAGCCAAACCAAGCACATCCCCTCCCACACCCGAACCCAACCGAACTGCAGCCAGATGTGTGTGTCTGTCGTGGGCTGTCACCGCTCGCCTTGTAAATGCCTTTTTGTTTTTGTTTTGTTTCTTTCTTTTCTTTTTTTTTTTTCTTTATTTTTTGTTTTGTTTTGTTTTGTTTTGCTTATCGCTAGAAACAGATTGAAGTTGTTAAGAAAGGGCCAAGGTGTGAGTGCTGCTGACATGTACAGGTGGAAGCTTTCCTCCCATGAACCCTGCAGCTCTACATGCACCACAGGTAGTTATCAGGAGCAGCCAAACTCTGCACAGCCTGCCGAAATCACCCGGTGTGTGAGTCCATTTTATGTCTGTCAGGGATGGGAAGGAGCTGGTGATGTTCAGGGGATCTCGTGAGCTCGGCTTTAGCACCACCCCAGCTCTGCTGTTCCCCAGGGGGAAAACGTGGGGAGAGGAGCTGGGAGCTGAGCATGCAAAGCCCACCGACCTCTCAGGTGTGTTGAGGACCAGGAGCTGATGCCCAGAGTGTCCATCAATCCTCCCAACACCCTCCCTTTGGGATGCTCTGAGCGCTGCCTTCACTTCCCATCACTTTGTGTCCCCCCTGGGGCTCAGCAGGGTCCCCAAACCTGCACTGAGCCTCCTTTCTTTTCCCCCCTTCCTCACCTTTCTGACAGCTCCAAGGGGTTTGAAAAGCTCAGCTGCCTTCCCGCAGAGAGAAATTTTAAAGATTGTTCAGCTCTGGCAGGAAACACAATAGCATTTGGCTTTTTGATTATGTTTTGCTTCTCCCACTCCTTCTACCCTGGAGCCTGAGCTCGGCTGCGAGGGTGTAAATCTGGAACAGTGACAGAGATGCCAGGGATATCGAAACTGAGCCTCTATTCTTCAGGCAGAAATTCCCTCTTTTTGCATAAATTCCTCCCTTTTTTTGCCCCCTGAAAAGCTTTGAGGCACCTGATCTCCTCCCTCACCCCTTGGTTAGGGGGTCCTGTCGATCCCTTGGGATGAATCAGGCGTGTGGGTTGTGCACTTCTCTGTGCTGCCCCTGAAATTATCCAGATCCCGCAGTGCTTCTGGAATTAAAAGGAGGGAAAGGAGTGGGAGAGAGGAGTTTACAATCTCAGGGACATCTCTTAAAAGATCAAATGCAAGGATTTTACATTTTAAGCATTTGCTCTTGTCCAGCAGCCTCGTGCCTGCAGCAGGAGTTTTGCAAGCCGTCCCTTTCCTCAAGATCCCATCATCCACATGTTCTGGGACATTTTTGACTTCTTTGATCCCCTCTGAACAAATTTCTCCCTTGGCTTGGCCAGCCTGCTCTGCCCTGGGTTTGCAGCAAAGCCAAGAGAGGTTTAACTCGAATTTCTCCTTCCCCGCTGCCTTTTCTCACTGACATATCGCAGAGAGGCAAGGCCGTGTCAAGAGCTGTAGATCTTTTTTTAGTTTCACGTAAACCATATGTTCCCCAGAGCTGCAATTCTTGTTACCTGTAGCCAGAGCAGCCTCCTGGTCCCCAGCCAGGTCCCAGAGTGGACTTCCCAACATTTACTCTGGCACGGGAGGGGAAAAGGTCTCGCTCTGACGGCACCGGCTGCCGCTGCCTTGGAGGGGGAGCAGGAGGGGCAGGGCCTTCCTTGCCAAAGCTGCAGGAGCCCTGCCTTGCCCTGGAGGTCTGGATGCACCTGGGGAGCACCTGGTGCAAAGGGGGTGTAAAGAACAGGGAGAGTGGTGGGGTGGAGCGCGTTGGGGACCTTTTGGTGTCACCTCCACCCACCAGCCTGGCGGGATGGGAGCTGCCGAGCAGACTTGCGGCCCTGAGTATTTCCTATAAAAACGTGTGAGTCATATATTGCTTTTGGTGGCAAGCCCTGGCAGGGGCAGCCATACCCTCCTCTGAGCTGGCCAAACCCAACCACACCGCTCAGCTCGGTGGGGTGGCCACAGTGACTCCCTGCCAGCAGCACCCATCCCACAGGACACAAAGGCCAGCCCGCCGCTTTGAGAAGCGCAGCTAAAACCAGAAAAGCAACAAGAACAACAGCAAAGGGTTTGGATGGCCAACTCACGGAGCACCCTGCTGTGTGTGTGTGTTCTCTCTGAGCCCAGGAGTGATGTCCACCTATGCCATGTGTGTCCGCTATGATGGGATCGAAGTGGACGATACCTACTGTGATGCCATGACCCGGCCCGAGCCCATCCATGAGTTCTGTGCTGGGAGAGAGTGCCAGCCAAGGTACAGCCTGCACAGGCCGCTCCTGGGGTCTCCGTGCTTCCTCTGCCCTGGTTGTCCTTGGGGGAGGGTTGGTGTGGATTTTTGGGGGCAGCAGGGGAGGCCCTTAGCACCCCCCAGCCCTCCTCCCTTCACTCCGTCTGGAAAGCAGCAAGATTTTCCTCCTGAGTGCTTTAGCTCAAGCTGCCAGGTTAAAACCTGCATAAATCCTGGCAGAGTTGGTGCTCCCAGCAAGTCCAGCAGTGCAGGATCCTCCTGCCCTGCCTGGCACATGGGGAACATGTGAGTGAGTTGGGTGGAGGGGCCGGGCTTGCAAACTGTGCCACAAACCCTGAGCCCTGTGATCCCTTCGGCAGCCCAAACACAACTGAGGTTTGCTTGTGTTGGGGCAAGAGCTGGTGCGGAGTGCAACTTGTGCTGGAAGTCCTTTGGAAAGTTTTCCTTCTGATGTGGCTCTTAACCCAAACAGTGACCACAGGCTGGAGCCAGGCTGTCCGGAGCCAGGCTGTCCGGAGCCAGGCTGTCCGGAGCCAGGCTGCCCAGCTCCGGACAACTCCAGTGCTGGTGTGGAGGTTGGGAGGACTGCAGGTCACAGAGGGTTTGGGCAGGACAGAGGCATGTCTGGCAGAGGGAGGGGATTGTCTCACTCTGGTCTGTGCATGAAGTTTTGGGTGCCACCACAGGACAAAGTGATAAAGAAAAGCTGTGGAGGTTGTGAAGGGTGTAGAGGGGCCATACAAAAAGCAGCTGAGGTGACTTGGCTTGTTCAGCCTGGAGGAGATTGAGGAGAGACTTAGTTGCACCCTAAAAATTTCTCACAAGGGGTCACAGAGGGGCAGCACTGATCTCTTCTCTCCAGTGACCAATGTCAGGACCCAGGGAATGGCTGGAGCTGTGTCAAGAAGATTTAGGTTGAACATCAGGGAAAGGTTTTCCCCCCAGAGGGTGCTGGGGCCCTCCCAGGCTCCCCAGGGAATGAGCACAGCCCCGAGGCTGCCAGAGCTCCAGGAGTGTTTGGACAACGCTCCCAGGCACAGGGTGGGATTGTTGGGGTGTCTGTGCTGGACTCAATGAGCCCTGTGGGTCCCTTCCACCTCAGGGCATCCTATTCTGTGGCTGTGATGGTGTCAGACTATGGGAGGAGTAAATCCACACCCTGGAATGGTGTGAACAGGGCAAAGCAAGAGCCCAGTGACACCAGGAATGGCTCCTGGGGAGTGCTCAGGTGACTGTGAAGGAGGACAGGTAGGACATGGAGTAGAAGATCTCCAGGAAACTCTCATGTTAGGGCTGAGAGTCAGGACAGGCTGCACCTGAGGCAAGAAAACTGCAGGGAGGTGAATGGTGCTGCTGCAGGGAATGCAGCCACCCTGAGGGCACGACAGGGGCTGGGATCTCTGTTCCTTGTTGTTTTTTAAAAGAAGCATTAGGGTACTTTTTGTGCTCAGATTCTCCCACTAGTCTTTCCTAAAGCTGTCCCTCCTTATGGCTGTGCTGTTCCAGCTTCAGGGCCTTGCACTGTGAGGGGAGCAGAGCTGCTCTGTGCTTTACCAGTGACTTCAACTGGGGAGCACTGGGAGCTCACGAGGCAGCCACCAGCACTTGGGCAGACAGGAAGGTGCATGGGCTGGTAAGGCTTTTCAAAGAAAAAAAGTTAATTTTGCATGATCTGAGTGGAGAAGACCTTTGTTTCATTTCCCTTCTGAAGTCAGGTGATGCCTCTAAATGACATCTCCGAATGTGTGACATCTCCCTACGGCTGCTTGTTGTGCCTGGAGCCCCAAAATGGGCTGTGAGGCCTGGGGGCAGCCCAAGTGTGGGGCTTTCCTGCCCAGAGAACAGCAGCAGTGGGGACCTGGGGGTTGCCCACATCCAGAGGAGCTGGGAATTCCGATCCGTTCAGATTTTTAGCTCGTTCTTTAATTGCTGTAATATTCCTGTGCTGTAAAAAATCTGACCTTTTACGTTTTTTTCCTTGGATTGCAAGCTGCTGCTCTCTTGTCAGGACGGAGGTGGCAGGGGACAGTAAAGGACAGGCAGTGCTTGGAGCAGATCCCAGCTCCCCCAGCCTGTCACTTGTGCTCAGCAGAGTCACACTGATGGTGGGACACGAGCGTGTGTCCCACCGGGGCTGGGGCAGCTCTGTGTGACATTACTGCTGGCATCTGCAGGGGGATGGACGGCGTGTCCTCTCCGTTCTTCGGCTGAGCAGGCAGAAAGGAGAGGTCAAACACGGGCTGAAATCCTGACGGAGAAATGCGCTGGCAGAGCCCGCGGTGACAAACGCTCGCTTGTCACCGAGGACGCTGGGCCAGGCCCTGCCGTGCCACCCGCCCTCCTGACAAGCTGGTGTCAGCTTCAGGCATGAGCTGGGGTCTGAGGGGTGAGCCCAGCATATGTTGGTGCTTCCCATCCCTTGGGAAAAGCTCTCGTGTGTTGGCAGCTCACTCGCTGCAGCCCGTCCCCGCGGCCAGGGGCAGGCAGGGTTTCCCTGTGGGTGATGTGATGGATTTCTGTGTGGGGCCAGAGTGTTTTTAGCCCCACAAAGTGGCTTCACACCCTGTGGGGTGACCAGCAAACCTCCCAGGCTTAAAAATAATTAGCGAGACGGCATGAGCGGGTGTGTTTTTAAAAAGCAGAAAGGTTTTAATTAAAGAGAAAATAAGAAATGATGCAGAAGAACTAAAGCTGTGCACAGTGCAGGAAGGTCCCTTGCAAGGTCCCTTAAAATACGTCGACAATCTCCATGCTCTCTCTTAAGTATCCGACGATATCCGACGATCTAGGAGGGTTTTTTGGCAGGCTGCCCAATAGAAAATAGAAATATATTTTCCTCGATTTCTTGAGGGACAGCTAAAGAGAGCAATGAGTGCTTTTGTCCTAGCACTAGGCCAGTTACGGTGAGGAGAGCATAGAAGTTTCTAGTTCATCTTCCTTATAAGTTCGGAGTGAAGCTTAAACTCTTCTCCTAACATGGGAACACCTGCTGGAGTGTGGAGGTGAACTGCAACAGTGCTGGGCTCTGTTCCCTGCCCAGCTGGGAGAGGAGCAGGGGCCTGGTGGCCTGGAGCCACACAGCAAAGCAGGACCAGTCTTATCACCTTTCCTAAAACAAGAAGGAAAAGAAATTTCCCACGATCCTCCTAATCTTTAACCAAGAGGTGTATCCCTATAATTAATTAGCCAATCCAGCCATCAGGAATGCCTCCTGTGATGCCGTCCATGAGCTCTGGGAGAGGCTGCCAGCTGCAGGTACCACCTGCACAGGGCACTGCTGGGGTCTCTGTGCTTTCTCTGCCCTGGATGTCTGAGGGCTCTGGGGACACAACACAGGAATCTTTGTCTCCAGAGGCTGTGAAATCCCAAACCAATCCCAAAACGAATCAATTTTTTACCACCTGTACTAAACCCACACACATGGGAACATGCGGTAGAGAGCGCATGTAACATTGCTGGGCTCTGTTATCTCCCCGCCCAGGTGGGAGACGAGCAGCTGGAGCGAGTGCTCACGGACCTGCGGGGAGGGCTACCAGTTCCGCATCGTGCGCTGCTGGAAGATGATCTCGCCGGGCTTCGACAGCTCCGTGTACAGCGACCTGTGCGAGTCCGCCGACATCGCCCGGCCCGACGAGCGCAAGGTCTGCAAGAACCCGGCCTGCGGGCCCCAGTGGGAGATGTCCGAGTGGTCCGAGGTGAGTCCTGCTGGCAGGGCTGGCGCCTGTGGGCTGCTCTCCCTTTTCCAGTTTGTCCCCATCCGCAGCCATCCACTGTAGAAGTGCCGTTACCTTCTCGAAGCGTGTCCCTCAGAAGCCGCTCAGAGTAGGCCGCAGGAGCTGCCATGTCCGTCCACACACACACACACGCCTCAGCAGAGGAAAGATATTGTTACAATTCAGGAGGGCTCATGCAATGACACCTAGAACTCCGCTTTCTTCAGAGGGCGTGATAGCAAAGTTTGTTGAAAGACAGATTTTTTTTATGCAGTGTTTTGGTGCAATGAATGGGGTTGGTCCTGTAGGGCACCACCTTTTTGTAAGCATCTCTACCAGTAAACAAGTGGGAAAAACAGCAGGTGTCAGGAGGACAGTATCTACAAGATTGTTTTGGGTTCCTCCCTACGATTTCCCAGGCCAGGCTGGGAGAGTTCTGTGCTTGGCTTTCCCACAGGCTTCAAGCTTCTGCCCGGAGCCTCAGAATCCATGTTCTGACCACTGTCAGTTCTCACAGAAAGGCAGGAAGGGCCTTCTGTGTGATGTGTTCCAGCAGAGTGTGATATTTATTCCTGCACGCCAAAGGGATCAGGGACAAAAAGACCCCGACCATGTGGGGCTCAGTGGTAAAGTAGGGGTTGGGAACCAATGGTCTGAGGGCACAGGGGTGGTACAAAGGCAAGGAAAGGAGCAGTAATCTGTGGAGGGGATGAGGGATGAACAATTGGGGTGGGCAGGGTTAATTGGCCAATGGGGGAAGAAATCCGAGGTAGATTGGCAGTAATTCTGCAGGGCACCATGAGGGGAGTCCTCTCTTTCAGCCTAGGCAAGGAAACTCATTCTTCCAGGGTTTGCTTGGGAAAACCTGTGGAGAGGGTTTGTGGCCCTGAACCCCTTTCCAAACACAGACAGTGCTCCAGCACATCCCTTACAAACACAAACTCCTGGAAACAACCCAACCAGCGCTGCTTCCTTGGGGTGCCTCTTCCCAAATCAAGCACAGACCTCGTCTAAGCAAGAGCAGATGAGCTCTGAGCCGAGCTGTCCGTGGGTGCCAACCTGCCCCATGGTTTGCATCACGAGGAATATGACTCTTCCTCCTGGGAAGCTCCCAAAAACTCTTCTTAGTCATAATTTAAACGTCTCCATTCCCCTGCAAGCTGGTGTGCATCATTTCCCTGGAGCTGGCAGAGGGGCTGGTGCATTCCCTGGTGGTGCAGGATGTTTTGACTTTCCCAGCTGGTAGAGAGGAGCTCCCCAAGCACGTGCCGGAGCGTTATTTAGTCCGGCGTAGCAAACCGGAGTGGTTTATTTTACAGAAATCTGTATTCTCCTCCAGCACTTGTCAGGGACAGATTGCTTGAGACAGTGCTGGAGTAGATTGTTCTTAGCCAGCAGCAAAGCTAATCTCCTTTGGATCCCATCAGAGGTGGGGTGCCAAGTTGGCTGGGGAAATAGGCATTAAAAAAAAGCACATTTCAGGGCTCTGAGGATTAACATCTCGGCACGCTGCGTCTGGGCCCTGTGCTGTTGACACTTTTCCCTGCTTTACGTTATGCATGGAGCAAATGTAATGTGTGTGTGAGACTGTAGTAACTCAAATCCAGTTCTAAATAATGTCACTGGGCTGCGCGGTGCCAAATTTATCCGCAGCATAAAAATCTCAGTTGTGCAGTCAGGGGTGAAAACATTCTCCAAAGAGGTGGAAAGGAGCTGGCTGTTCCTGGGAAGGAGGCGAGGGAGATCTCACCCTGTCTCCAAGTGACAGCTCAAACTGCTCAGCTCCGAGCCGGCATTCCTGGAGCCTTGGGTTCCCCCCCTTTGGCATCACCTGTTGGAGAGCACAGCTCCAGGGCAGGACGCAGCCTTTCCGCTGAAGCTGCTCGGTGGGTTTGGGGGATATCTCGTGCAATTTCAGTGCATGCATTGAGAGTTCTATGTTAAAACACGGCGGGGAACACCCCACCCCCGAAGGCACGGTGCCCCGGTGACGCCGTGTCCCTGTCCCCTCCCGGCAGTGCTCGGCTCGCTGCGGGGAGCGCAGCGTGGTCACCAGGGACATCCGCTGCTCGGAGGAGGAGAAGCTCTGCGATGCCAGCGCCCGGCCCCTGGCCGAGAAGAACTGCACGGGGCCACCGTGTGACCGGCAGTGGACAGTGTCCGACTGGGGACCGGTGAGAGCCCGCGGTGGCCGCTTGTCCCTGGCGCTGGGGGGTTCGGGGTTGGGCTCATCACGCCTGGCAGGTCCCAGCTCCAACAAACCCGCAGGCAGCCTGTGCTGGGAGCTGGCCTCCAGATAATTCCACTGCTTTGGCCCTCCCGTGTCACCTCTGCCAGCGCTGTCACCCTGAGTCGCCCTGACCGGCCACCCTGGCTCGGGCACTGGGGCTGCTCCATCGTCCCAGTGGAGGCTGTTGCTTCCCCCGGGCTCCTGCCTTGTGGGGGATGTGGTACAGCAGGGGTTAAACCCTGAGAGACCTGGCTGGGAGCCTTAGTGGGTGTCAAAATCCTCTTGTCTGTCTGCTGCGCAGCATTCCTTGGCAGTGCTCATGCTCCATGCCCAGAAATTGAACCTTTTAACTATTTTTCCTTTTTTTTTTTATTTTCCCCTTTCTCCCTTTCTCTTTTTCCCCTTCACCTTTTCTCTTTCCTCTTTTCCTCTCTTTCCCTATTTTTCTTTCCTCCTTATTTTCTATTCTCTTTTGCTCTCTCTTTTTCTTTTTCCCCACCCCCCACCCTGGGCTTATTCCCTTCCCGCACAATTCTGCTCCAGAGACCCCCTCCATCCCAAGCTATTTTTACCCAGGTTTTTGATACATTCGCATCAGCTAAAAATAAGTAGTTTCCATGGCAGCAGCAGCGCTAGGAAACACCGAGAGTCTCTGCAAGAGCGACCAGGGAAGCGCCGGGGAGCACCGGGGGCTGGATATTTGCAGCCACTTTTTGGTCCCCTTTGCCTTGGCCTCTTTGGGAGCCACCCCGGGGTTCCCTGCTCGTGGTGCTTCTCCTTTTGCCAGCCCTGAGAGATGCTGGGTGTTGGGGCTGTGGCCCTGACACAGAGAAACTGGGGATGTCCCATCCATATTCGGTCTTTGAGTGTCCTGTGGGATTTGTAATTATCTCGTTATCTGACTAGTCTGCTTGCAAGTGTCCAAGGCCGGGTTGGATGGGGCTTGGAGCAACCTGGGATAGTGGAAGGTGTCCCTGCCCGTGGCAGGGTGTTGGAACAAGGTGATTTTTAAGGTCCCTCCCAACCCAAACCAGACTGTGATTTCCTGATGGCTGAATCTCTGTCGGCCGAAGGAAGGATCTGCCGATCTTCCCTGGGGCTGTTTTAAGCCAAGCCCCAAAAATCCCTCTGAGGTTTGGGGCGGGCGGGTTTTGGGGATGCAGCTGAGCCCTGTGGGGGCTCTGTCCCTGCAGTGGGATGGGTCGGGGCTGGATCCCCTGGCGCTGAGTGCCCGCTGTGGTTGCAGTGCAGCGGCGGCTGCGGGCAGGGCAGGATGATCCGGCACGTGTACTGCAAAACCAGCGACGGGCGCGTGGTGCCCGAGTCCCAGTGCAACCTGGACACCAAGCCCCTGGCCATCCACCCCTGCGGGGACAAGAACTGCCCCTCGCACTGGCTGGCACAGGACTGGGAGCGGGTAAGTGCTGACCAAACCCCCGTGCTTTGGGGTGCCCTCAGAGGGGTGGGGACGGGGGGTGTGTGTGTGCGCAGGTCTCAGGTGGCCCTGCTCGTCACCCCGCAGTGCAACACCACGTGCGGCCGGGGGGTGAAGAAGAGGATCGTGCTCTGCCTGGAGATTGTCAACGGCAAGATCAAGACCCGCAACGCCGCCGACTGTGACGTGGCCAAGAAGCCCGTGGAGGAGAGCACGTGCTTCGAGAGGCCCTGCTTCAAGTGGTACACCACGCCCTGGTCCGAGGTGAGCGGGGAGGGAGCCCCGAGGGTGTGCTGCCCTGCTGTCGTGGGAAATCAAGGCACAGAAAGCTCTCAAAACCTTGTGCCTGCAGGCTCTGGGTTTGAAATGAACGCAGGGTTTGACTTGAGGCCGTGGAAAAGGCTTCCAGACTTGGAGACCTGTAGCGAGAATGCAGGTTTGTGGTTTAAGAAGAGGCACGTTGAGTTAGACAGTAGAAGGGTTTGAAGTCTGAGGTGTAGATGTAGAACTAGTTATAAAACTAAATGAGAAGTTTGAGGTGTAGTAATGTAGAATTGTGTGTCATTATAGGACTGGGTAAAACAGTCCGCATTGCGGCAAGAAGGTGTAAGACAATTTAATTAGCCATTGGTGTGAAGACATAAACTTTGTGGCAGTAGTTTATTGGCTAATTAACCTTTAAAAGACCTTGTAAACTGTGGTCTTGTGACCACTGACCACAGACTACTGACCTCTATCTTATGCTGTGAAGACATTCTCACTCCTTGATGGGACTGCAGCAATAAATCGTGGTTTAAAATGCCTCTCAGTGGTCCCGTCTGTCTCAATAATCCCGATATGTTGTAATAAAAAAGCAGACAGGACTCGGTTTTCTCATGCAGAAAAGCCAATTTTTTATTCACAAAGCTCATATTTCTAGGAAATATCAGAAGGCACTGTGCTAAAACTTAATTGGTCAGCAATACAGTGAAACTCAGTTTGTTGGTCAGTGAGGTCTATGGTATATGTCTATCAAATTTTGCCTCTCTAGATACGTTTACATATTTTCTTCACTGATTCTCATGGGGCAGACTCATTGTTTATGCAGGTGCAAACTTATTTTTCTCTCTAAGAAAAGGCTGTTGTGTTCATTCTTAAAATTTTTCTTTATGGGAACTTACAAGCTACTTTTAGCTTAGCTAGAGTAGGGGCGCCTAAACTATATTTTGTAAGGCTGATTTGAGCTCCAGGAGCCTCATTTTTAGTCTTGCAAACCCTATAATTAGCCAAAGCAGCCCTGCTGTGATCCCAGCTCCAAAGGGCAGCAGGCAGTGAGGGCTGGGCCCAGCAGTGGCTGCACAACCCCCCCATGGGTGCACAGAGACCCCACAACCCCACTCCTGGTGCTCTGGAGGGTTCTGTGGCCACCCACGTCCTACAGAGCATCACCTGGACTGGGCCAGCTCGTCTGTGGTCCCTTGTGAAGGGCAGCAAGAGGAGGGAGGATGCCAGTGCCAGGGGATGGGACCACATCCACCTGCCCCTGGGCAGAACCTGATGGTGCTGGCACCAAGGACAGAGCAAGGGGACAGCGGTGTGGCCCTGAGATGTGACGTTCTCCTCCTGCCCCAACCTCTCCAACGAGCAGATTGCGGCTCAGCACAGTCCCCTGGGATGGCAGGGTCTTGCCTCAGCCCCTCTCTCTGTCCCCCAGTGCACCAAAACCTGTGGGATCGGCGTGAGGATGCGGGATGTGAAGTGCTACCAAGGCAAGGACATCGTGCGGGGCTGTGACCCGCTGGTGAAGCCGGTGGGCAAACAGACCTGTGACCTGCAGCCCTGCCCCACAGAGCCCCCAGGTGAGCCCCACAGCCTCGATTTTCCACGGATCCCTTCAAACAGCACTTCCAGCATCTTATCACTGCCCCCATTTGGATAATCATCCCAGGGAGGATGGACGGGGACAGCTCTCCCTCTGTGCCCGAGTAATGGGGGGCTTTGCACTGGCTCTTTCTGGAGATAAATTAACAGCAGAGCTCAGAAGAATCATGCTCTGACCTGCAGATAAAAGGGGCCTTTGGAGAGCTGATCTGGGTGCTGCTTCTGTCAGATTCCAGCTAGAGCCAAGGAAGTTCTGTCTGTGCCATTATTTTAATGATTTTTGGTCTTCGGGTGTCCTGTGGGATTTGTAACTATCTCGTTATCTGACTCGTCTGCTGGCTCAGAGTCCCTGTGATCTTTAGCAGACACGTGGTTCTAATCTTTTAATAGGATTTGGGAATAAGGACAGTGTGGGAGAAAAGCATGAAAATGGGAGACAGATTTGGGGCCGGCTCCTGGCTCAGCTCCAGGTGCTCTTGGCTGCCCATTCCCCTTGGATCTGGGATGGGGCATGGAGCTTGGGAGTTGCCTCGTGGCCTCCTTGCCCTGGGAGCAGCCTGGTTTCATGCATCCTGCGGATTTTAACCAAAATATTTATATATAAGTATAAATCCTATGGGTTTGAAGCAAAATATTGCACTGAAAAGAGTCGGGAGAGTGCCAAAGCAGCCTCTGGCCTCATCCCTTTTCTCCAGCATCTCACTTGGCCCTAACTCTGGATGTGACACTGCTGGATTCCCATTCCCTTTCTCAAACAGCCTCTTAGGGATAGAAACTGTGAATCCCTGCCAGGGGAAGCCCTTGACTTGGGGACAACTCCGTGCCTTGGTGGCTCCAGCAGTGCAAAGACATTGAGCTTCAGGGCTGGGACCAAATGAGACCCCCCAAGCCTGGCCAGGCGTGAAGGAACAGATCAACCTGCTGATGCCTTTGCCCAGGTTGACACTGATATTTATGAATGATAATTATGAATGGGATTTATGGAGAAGCTCCATGGTGTTTTTTCCAGGGGTTGTCAGGGATCTGGCAGCCACGGCTGGGATGATGTTGTTGCTCATCCCGTGGTGTTTAGAGCTGTGTAGGGGAGGGAAATGAGCTCCTGAGCTCACGATTGTTTATTTTGTGTCTTTTCCATGCCATGCCGTGTGTTTCCTCTCCCCCAGACGACAGCTGCCAGGACCAGGCAGGAACCAACTGTGCCTTGGCCATCAAGGTGAACCTGTGCAGCCACTGGTACTACAGCAAAGCCTGCTGCCGCTCCTGCCGCGCGCCCCACTCCTAGGGCCGGGCCCCCACCCCCTGCCTGCCTCGGCCAGGGCTCCACCTTCCACTTAGCCACACATCCCCACACACTGCTGACAAGGATTTTGGCCTGGCTTTCGCGTCCCCACCGAAGCAGAACTCCTCTCCTGGTCCCGAGCGGAGGGATGGACGTTGGGAGCCCGCCGGGATCAGAGCTGTACATAAAGTCGTGTATATTTGATTCCCCCCCCCCAAAAAAAAAACCTCCAGCTTCACCCAAGGTTCTTGTCCTTTGGTTTCCTCCCTCGGTGCAAGGTTGGGGTTGGCGAGGGGAAGGTGTGAACTCCGGGAAGTGCAAGTTTCCCCTCACAAAATGGGGTTGGTGCCTCTCTCCTGATTTATCCCGAGACCTGCGTGCTCTCGTTAACTGAATTAACGTGGTGGGAAGCCGATCCTCGTTTGTTAAATGAACTCAAGCCCCCCCTTTTTTTTTTTGTTAATATGTAGGTGTATACTTTTTCAGAGAATTTTATCTTATAATCAAATGTTAGTTTCATAGTCCTTACGACCCCCGCCCCCGATGCTGACATATTGTATATAATATGGAAACATAACTGCACTTTATATCACAAAAAAGACGTGCTCTTTTTTTAATATATTTGTTTACAGACAGTGAACTTTATCCATATAATCATTAATTTGTACCCATATGTATATTTTAATAAAGTTGTCATATTTATGGTGGTATTTTGTTTTATTCTCCAGTTTGTAGTGGAGTGCTGGGAACGCTGGGATTGGGGCTGGGGATTTGCTGGTGCCCAGGGGAGGCAGAGCAGCTTGAAATCAGGAGAATCACAGCTCCTTGGACAGAAAAGTCCCAACAGTGGGGGAAATTTTGGGACTGTTGGGGGCCCTTTGGGGTTCTGTGGCTTTAGAAGCTGCAGCCCTGAAGCTCCTCAGGGGTTTGGGAGCAAAGAGATTTCATATGGTGCCAGCAAGAAAAGGGCCTTTCTGAGCTCCCAAGGGGTTATTGCTGTGTGTTTTCACTGGTGTGACCCCCAGGCACTGAGCCAAAGGCTCTTTAGCATCCCCCAAACTTCTGTGTGCACCCCAAGTGCTGCTGCATCACTCCCTCAGCAGCAGGGAGTTCCTGAGAGCTCTGCAAACACCACCCCAAATCTGCAGATTCAGGGGGAAAAGAAAACCCAAAAAAAAAGCCCTCAAAACCCATGTCAAAGTAGCTTATTTCTTTTTATTTTTTTTTTTTTTCTTTTTTTGACTTTTTCCCTCCCCAAGTCTGAGATTCCCAAAGTCCTGTACAACAGATCACCAGGTGAGGGTCAGCGAAAGCCAACCGTTCGCTGAATTTCCAAGCTACAAGGGAAAGAAACGAGGAGAAAAAGGAGGGAAGGAAGGCTGGCAGGAGAAATCACGAAAAAAGGGGAAGAGAAGGGCTCAAGGCATGGAGACAAAGCCCAGTGAGGACTGTACATGGGAGCAGGGTCTGAGTGGCTGCACCCCTCTGGAGCAGAGGGATTGTGCTGGACCACAGGGACCGAGCCCGGGATATTAAACACGTACGAAAC
>VXBN01001790.1:500852-523229 GCA_013397395.1 Sinosuthora webbiana | reverse complement strand
TCAAAGATACTCATTTGCAAAGACTGACTTGTACTTCAAAAGGTTTCCTGTGGAATGAAAAGCCCTCGTGGTTCGAAGTAAAGTACCCAGCTGGGCTGCAAGCAGTGTCCATGAGCCCAGGGGGCTGGAGCCACGGCTGCTGCTTCCCAGAACATCTTTAAAAATGAAAAATCCCCCTGGAGCACAGCGCTGTGGCCATCAGGGTCTCTGTGCAGCCAGTCCATCCTCGCCAGCCATCCCCAGGTGATGCTTTTTAACCTGAATAATGCCCAGTCCAGGAGAAACAGGGTGTTTCTGTCACATGGAGTGTGGTGAGGTCGGAGGGGAGGAACGGAGACATCCAGGAGAGACCGGAGCAGGAGACCCCTCAGTGCTGCAATTCCTCTCCGAAATCTCTGAGTAACCCCAAGGGCTCCTTTGCAGCACACA
The DNA here is from genome assembly GCA_013397395.1 of Sinosuthora webbiana. Taxonomy (NCBI): domain Eukaryota; kingdom Metazoa; phylum Chordata; class Aves; order Passeriformes; family Sylviidae; genus Sinosuthora; species Sinosuthora webbiana. The sequence goes on along the minus strand of VXBN01001790.1, from coordinate 522,800 downwards.
CACTTGGGGACCAGCTCTGTGCCTGCTGCTCTGCCAGGGCTGTCCCTGCTGGATCCAGCGTGGGACAGAGCTGGGGCCACAGCCAGGCTGCCCAGCCATGGCAAATGGCTCCATGGAAAATGCAAGCAGGAGGTTTTGACTGAATTTAAAAGTGTTTTGACACTATCCCAGATGGGGGAGAAAGCGTCTTTTTTTCTTTTATTTTTGTTTAAAAATACCCCTCCCAAACAAATAAATGTATGTAAAAATGTGCATGCAAGGGGTGGGCACCCACACGGAGGCCCCTGTGCCACGGAGCCCTGGGTCAGAAGTTGTGTGTGGCATTCCTCGGATGCTGATTATCCGGAGGGAAATCCCTCCATCCCAAAGTGTGCTGTGTGTTCTTTCCGTGCCCGAGTAACGCGGTGGGTTTGCACCCCCAGCCCAGCTCCTTCAGGGGGTCCATGAGGCCACTCTGGGGGGCTCCAGATGGCTCCAGCCACCATCCTAACCCTGAGAGGATTGTGCCTGGCACCCGGGAATTAACGCCCGGCTGGAGGAGCGGGCTGGGCTGGGAATGGCGCAGGGCTGTGCTCACCCACACCCACAGGCACCGCCGTGGCTGCAGCAGCGAGCAGCACGGCCCGGGCTGGCAGGAGGGTGGGCAGTGACAGCCTCGCTTTGCTAGAGGACATTTTGGGGTGTGAGTGCATCCTGGGGCCCCCAGGTCTCGCCAGCAGCCGCTGCTGACCCGCAGCACGAGCCATTTTCAGCCACCCGTGAGCCCCAGCATCCACTCATCATCCCCCTGCTGAGGAGGGGCAACTCCTCCGTACAAAAGGGTGCTCAATATCAAAATCCTCTTTATAAAAGAAAAAAAAACAAGCAAGCAACGCAGCGCTGGCAAACCTCCCAGTTCCAGCTGCACCCCCTTTAGGGTTGCTCCGCTCCCCCTTTATCGAACCAGCCTGCAGAAATACATTCACTTCATTTTTTTTTTTTTCTTTTCCCCCTCTCTTTTCAAAACTCCTCCACGAATTCCAACCAGTCCTCCCCGCTGTCCGGAGCCCCGCGGAGGGCCGAGGGGACGCTCGGGGCCGGGCGGGCAGGCGGCACCTCACACATCGGTGCTGATGCTGCGGCTGCGGGAGAACGCCTCCCGCATGGCCGACAGCCGGTTGGGGTTGAGCGCCTGCAGGTTGGACACGGGCAGCGCCAGATCCTCCTGGCTCACCGTCTTGTAGCTCACCCGGTCCCCCCCGTTGTGCAGCTCCTCGGGGGGCTCCTGCAGGAAGAAGGTGGGGGGCTCCTGCAGGAAGGCGGGGGGCTCTTGGAGGAAAGAAGTGGGGGAGTCTTGGAGGAAAGAGGTGGCGGGCTCTTGGAGGAAAGAAGTGGGGGTCTCCTGCAGGAAGGAGGTTTGGGGCTCGTAGGGAGCGCAGCTGGGGCAGCTGGGCCGGCTCTGGGCTGCTTTTTTGGTGAAGGGGGATGAGGAGTAGAGGGAGGGGCCGTTGGTCAGCACTACGTTGCGGTTGCAGTGCAGCGGAGGGATGTGCGAGTGCACGGCGAAGTCGGGCTCCTCCTCGTCCTCCTCGGATTCATCCTTCTTGCAGCAGTAGTACTGAAACGGGAGGGGCTCAGCTGGCACCCCCAAAGCTCGCACCCCACCAGCCCTCCCCGCTGCCGCACCCCCCCGGGCCTTACCTGGAGCCTACAGTAGCAGAGGACGGCGATGATACAGAGTAAAATGACAGTCGCTAATATTCCACCTGTGATGACCACGGTCCCGGCTGTCATCCGCCCTCTTCTCCATTAACAGCCTGCAAAAGGGAGTGCACGGCCTGAGGGGATGGGCTGCAGAGCCCCAAACTCTCTGCTTACCCCCCTTTTGGGGGTGGGCTAAAAACCAGGAGGGCTCCGAAGGGCAGAATCAGGTCAGAGCCCGGGACAGGGCACCTGTGGAAAGTCACCAGGGAGTCTCCATCCCCCCAAAAATGCCACCTTGCAAGGGTTAAAAAAATCTTCATGCAGTGGGTGAGAGGTTGAGTGAGAAGCAGCTCTGGGGTCACATCTGCCTGTCCTGCCCTCAGGAGGGGGAGCCAAGGGAAATAACACCAGGCACCAAGGACACTCTCCTGGTTCCTACCTGGCAGCAGAAAGCTTCAGTGATGGGAGAAAGAGCCTTGCAATAAGGATTTCTGATCTGTACCCGTTTTCCTCCGAGCCTGTAATCCATTTTCCCCAGGAAAACAATGTGGTATTTTAATTTGGAATAACCAGAGCTGCTGAGTGAGCCTTTAAGGACTGCAGGGAGTGGGGTGCTGCTCTCCCTGAGAGCGGGATCCTCCACTTCACCACGGCCAAGCCGCAGTGTCAGGGGGCTCTGGGGCACCCCAGGATGGGGTTTGGCAGCCCCAGGTGAGCTGTGCCTGGGAGAGAGGGCACTGCACATCACAGAGATGCTGTGCCTCAGCTTGGCCACTGTGGTTGGGTTTTGGGGTACCACCAGCGCCCTTCTCTCTCTCTGGAATGCCCCTGGGGAGCTGGCACAGCACTGGGAGCAGCAGAAGGTCCCTGTCCCTGCTGGGCTCACCCAGAGGGCAGATGTGTATCGTGTACAGCATAACCCCTGTAACACCAGCACGGGCCTTGCTTCCAGCATCCCTCCCTTGAACGCTCATGGGAGGCCTCGAATTCCTCTCCAGCCCGGGGTAAGACACAGCTTTTGCCCCAGGAAGGATGCTGGGGAGCCGTGGTACCTGCCTGCTCACAGCTGCCAGCAGCTCCGAGACAGTGGCACTAAAACTGGCACAAATAAAGCTCCAGCAACACTTTAGGAGGGGCTGGGAACAGGAGGAGCGGCATAAATCCAGGGAGAAAAATCATACCCTGACCACCTACTCTACAAGTGCTTTAACAAAGCTGGCTCCCAGCTCGGGCTATCAGGTTAAACCAAAAACCAGGCACCCCAGCCCCAAATTACTTCAGCACCCGAGGAAACGCAACTGTATCTGTCAGGGATTTAACCTGCTGCCAAGGAAAACAAACCCGTGCCGTATTTTCAGGCACTTAATGTCCTGCTAAAGTTGGGCGAGTGCTGAATGGATAAAGCAGCGTCACGTTTTATGTTGCTGCCGAGCGGCTCGGGAGAAGGGAATAAGGGAATTTATCCCGGCGGCTTCTCACACCGCGCGGCCACGGGGCAAGAGCCGGGCCAAACCCTGCCCTCATTCCTCGGGGGAAAACGCTCCGAGGGGGCTCAGGGGGAGCGGCACAGCCGTGGGAAGGGTTTGCAAGCCATGCATTCGTGATTTAGAAACCTTGGCGGCCGTTTGAAGAGGGATGGAGGCGCCCGGCTGGACCAGGTGCCAGCTGGAAATGCCCATCCCTGGGCGCTTTGCTGCTCCCATCTGCAATCCCCACTCTGCCCCGGAGCCGAGGGCACGGGGTGCAGGGTTGGGACACAGGGTTGGGCTCTGGGGCGGCCACTCAGCCCCGCAGGCTCTCGGGGATGGGCGCTGCACCCATCACGGAGCATCAGCATCTCCGTGCCGGCAGGAGATGGGAGGTGGCAGGCACAGCTCTGCCGGGGAGGGCTCTCCGCCTTTTCCACCCATTAATTAAAGCCCCGGGGCACAAGCCAGGGTTGCACGGAGCCGATTTCCACGGTTCCTGTCCAGCCGAGCCCAGCCAGACGTGGCATCGCAGCCACTGCTCCCTCCGGAGCCGGACCATTTGCATTTCTCTCTTTTTCCCTCCCCAAACATACTTCTCTGATTAAAGCCGCATACCTGGAAGCTTTAAACCCTCCAGCGTGCAAAGGGGGGAGGAAAGCAGAGCATGCGGAGGCCCATAAGCTGAACAATTCCTGTCTAGACCTCCTTTTTACATTTGTTCCTAATTTCACGCTCCGCAGGCTCCCAGATTCATATATTTAGCAATAAATATCCCGGTAAAAGGAAGTGCTTTGCAGCTCCGCTGTGGTCTCGGAGAAGGTATGTGGGTCTGAGGAGCGCAGGCACGGGAGAATCAGCCCCGGGGGACCTCGGCTCCTCCCTCCGACGTTTAGGAGCCCTCCAGCTACCAGGGATGTCTGGACCCACCCAAATTCAGCTCCCGGCACATCATCCATCCCTGCCAGACAGCAGGAAGGGGCTGCAGGGGGGTATAACTGCACACAGGCTGTTTGCCCCCCAGCCCAGCAGCCCTTTGCTGTGGTCCCCAGTGCCGTGGGGTGACAGGGGATGGTGGCCCTGAGGTCACTGGGAGCACGCAGGGCTCGATGCAAGGATTCTCCTTTCTCAGAGCGAACAGGGCAGGTTTGTGCTGCTGCAAACCAAAACCATCTCACGATTCCCAGGTGCAAATCCTGCAGGAGCTGCTTGGTTTTGGACACAACCCTGTGCCACCTGCCTGCCACGGCTGAGGATGTGGATTTTGAGGCTGAGCTGTTCACTAAGGGCCGGATCTGCCCCAGCCTCTGCTCCTGTCTTCCCTCGGGCACTGCCATGAGGAGCTGCCCGAGCCCAAGCCAGGGGCTGGGGGAAGCTTCTCACGAGCAACAGAGAAGGGTTGGGATGAGAAATCTTCCTCTTTCCACCTCCCCAGCATCTTGAGGACGGCCCCTGGACCACCGCGGGTGCCCGGGGCGGGGAGAGGCTGCTCACAGCTGCGCCTGGCTCCGTGCAGCCTCTCGGGAGGGCTGCGTGGGAGGAAAGGCTTCCCAGCAGCTGGGGGGGGGGCTGAGCTCAGCCCAGCCCAAGGTTCCAGCAAATACCCGGCTCTGAAAAGCTCAGCTCCAAGTCCAGAGGGTTGGTGTGGACTGGCCTGATCCTGCCCGCTGGAGCTGGGGGAGAAGGAGGCCTGGGGATGGAGAAGGAGACTGCTCCAAGGTTCCTCTGAGCACCCAGTTAAACTTCTAGGGGTCGCAGGTATTAAGAATAATCTTCTGGACAATTGAATAAAGGAGGCTTTCAGCTGTCCCATCCCACCCCAACTCCCATCTGCAGGGCAACGAAGCCACTCCAAAGAGTTCTGCCCCAGCTGGAAGCGCTGCCATGGCAAGTGGTTAAAGAGAGGAAATGTTGGTCCTGGTGAAGCTGTGCCTGCACAAGGAGATCGTGTCTTACTTGCAAAGAAAGAGCTGTATCCCAAAACTTGTCCCTCTGTACTGCTGCTGCATCCCCCAGCAGCCCTGGGACCTGCTTCCTCTGCAGCCAGAGGCAGCACAGCCCTCTGTCCAACACGAAATGTGGGATTTATTCACCAGGAGCTGGGGATTCAGACAGAACAGCCAGGCTGGGCACAAAATGCCACCTGGCAGCACAGACACAGAGACTGATCCCACCCGGTGCCCAGCGCTGGAGCAGGCAGGAGCTGAGACCCCACCCCGGGATAAACACAGGCAGGAACACCCCCTGCTCCAGGGACACTCAGCTCAAACCCCGGCATGAGACCCTGCCCCTCGTCCAGTTCGTGCAGGGGAGCGGGGCTCAGCTCTGCCCCACGCTTCCCAACAGCCGAGATGGACAAAAAAAGGAGAAACACCCATCCCACCCTCGGCAGGGAGCAGGGGGAGGCCAGAGCCGTGTCCTGAAGTGACACCACCCTGCCTGTCTTGGCTCTGCTCTGCACGAAGCACATCCCTGGCTGCTCTCTGTGCTTGGACAAGTTGTCTCTGCACCGAGCGCTGCCGTGCGTGGGTGTCCTGCAGCACCCGGGGAGGGCCCCCGAGGAGGGACAGAGCCTGCCACAGCCCCCAGGCTGACCCTCATCCGGCTCCTTGGGTCACTCCAGGCCACAGACACGAGGGACAGACCTCAACAGGGGGATGATGAGGTCAGGGAGGTTGAAGCTCTGTGTGGAAGATGGGAGTTTGAGCAGCTGTGTGGGGGCTGAGCCTGCGTGCTGCAGGGAGAGCAGCTCCTGCAGGTCTTGCCCAGGGTGGGCAGTGCAGCCACTTCCCAGCTCATCCACGTGCCACCAATCCTGAGACTGGCACTGCTGATCAGGCCCTGCCTCAGAAGGAAGAAAAAGAGCTCAGGGATGCTTTCTGATCATCAAAAGATGCCAGGGAAACACGAGAGCGTGAGTGATGCTGGCTGTCCAAGATGCCTCTGCCCTAAGCCACTGGGCCTTGCTGCCTTCTGTCCCTGAGCTGGGTGCACACAGCACTCAGGGCCTTGAATCAGAATAACAAGAAATCCCACTGTAATAAATGTCCAGGGCAGAGCAGGCTGGATCTGAGCCCTTGATGCTGTAAAGTTCAGGATAAGCCTGGCTTAGACCCCTCCTCTCTTGCCACGCTGGAGCTCCCTTAGTGCCACAGCTGTGCCCAACGGCAAACAGCAGAGAGCATGGCTGTGAAGGAAAGCCACTGCCACCGGCCTGGGAGGTGGGAAAGCAGCAAATAAACCAGGAGCCAACGCCAGTTTGGTGGCAAATCCAGCCTTCCTCGTGCATTTCCCCCGGTTCCTGTAATCCTACCCAGTCAATGAATAAGAGCTGGGCTCTGGGAACGGCCGGGCAAGGTGCCAGCAGGAGACTTTGCCTGGCCCGAGCCAGCGGACAGGGCAGCTGCCAGAAACACAGGCAGGAACGTGGCTTCCCATATGAAAAACACTTGAAGCAGAGGGCCTGCAGCAGCCCCACAGTGCTCCCTGTCCCCTCCTGCTGCAGCATTCCTGGCCTGGGGGCTGTGTTCCTGCAGGGATTTAAACAGCCGGGGTGTGGGTGGGCTGGGGAAGGGCACGTGGGGGCTGGTCACTGCAGACCCCTGGCTTTGACAAGGCCACCTGGGCACTCCTCAGCACAAGGGGACACATCTCATCGTTCCATGCTTGCCCATCCCAGCACCAGCGCTGTCCCCACGGGAAACCCCTTCTCCAGGCACTCCGTGCTCCAAAGGGTTTTTGAATATTTCATGAGCGGAGGGCACTTGGCTCTCTGTTGTGCCCTGCTGGGAGAGTGCTGCTCACAAATTCCCGGGCTCATCCACAGCACTCCTGGGTGCTGGAGGTGGCCCAGAGATCCCAGCAGTCCCATATTCCCCCCTGCATCCATCAGGAGGACTGTGCTCATCCCATCCCTGCTCAAACAGTGCCCTTGGCAGAGCAGCTCCTGCACCCAGGAGGGGCTTTCCCTCCCCTGAAAGGCACCATTATTGATCCCTGGAATAAGAAGGAATTTTGCCAGCCTGTGGCACAGCAGGGAGGGCTCCACCAGCTGGGAGATGCCTGTACCACTGTCATGGGCTTTTGACAGCAAAAAAAGAACAGAGAACAAAACATTCCACATCCACCTGTCCCCTTCTGGTGGCCTTAGAGCCTTTGCCTGACTTAAAGCCAGCTACAGAGGCCACTGTCACTGGTACGGGGGTAGCCCACAGCTCAGACTCCTGTGAGCCCCCCACCAACCCCTCCCCAAGCCCTCCTGCAGCTGGGACAGCCCCTGATGCCTCAGCTCCCACTGATGCCCAGAGCAGAACCCACACATTGGAAAGGGAAATCACCCCCAGTGCCTGATCGATCATTTATCAGCCAGGACAGTGCTGGAATAGTGCTCAGCTCTGCAGAACAGGGCCCCAGCCACCCCCAGGCTTGGGCAGGGCTCAGGGGACACCTGAGAATGGCTGAGGGCAGGACAGCACCGTGGCCAGGAAAGGTTTTAGTGCCCTGACACTGAGAGCCAAGGGGAGGGACATCAGGATGACATAGATGAGCACTGTGCTGATTCAGGAATGTATTCCCCATGTCTGCATCAATCAGAACCCACAATAAACTCCTCCAGAGGGCTGGGGGGACCTGGGACCGCTCCTCCCCTTTCTGCCCATTCTCAGCTCAGCCCTTTGCAGCCAGAAAATCCCCCCCAGTGCCCCCAGAGCAGGGCTGAGGTGGGAAATGGGTCACACCGAGCTGCTCCTTCTGTCTGTTCCTATTATAATTCAATATAACCCCATATAAAAATGGTACTACAGATCATTAACCCCCCTTCGAATTTTATAATGAAAATGTTTTGTTAAATATCAAGTGTCAGCCCAACAACTCCTTGTTGTATAAGCTTTTTCCAAATACCAAGGACACACTGTATATGCACCTCTGCAGGTGTCCCTGTCACAGAACTGTATTTTGGGTCAAAGGGACCTTTAAAGGTCATCAGGTGTGACCTCCACAACCAGCCAGGCTGGATTCCTGTGTGACAGTAGCTCGATGACAACAAAACCCAGCAGGGGAGGCTCAGGCTAGTCCAGAGAAATCCTACAGCAAGACCCACTTCAAACTGCGGGGTTTCCTGAAGCTTAAAAAAAAAAAAGCAGAAATTCATGGCAGGATCAGGAGGATCAGGGATCCTCTGCCACCAGCTTGTAAAGCAGAGGTGAGCTCTCAGTGTGAGTTTCCAGCACACTTAAGAAGGTTTCCCTGGATCCAGGGGTTGCCCATCCCAGGGAATGTGTGCTCTGCAGTAATGAGGCGCTAATGGCTTTTAGCACAAGCAAATCACGCCTCACGGAGATAATATTTGCACAGCTCATCAAAGCGCTGGGAAGGCTGACTAAGCACAATGCCAGGCAGGGATTTCAGTGGCTGCAGATGCTCCATGGGGAGAGGCTGAGCCTGCTGGGGAGGGATTGAGGGGAATGGCTGAATCCCCTGGATGCTGCCCTCGGGAATGTCCCCCGCAGGGGCCATCCCGAAGGTGCTGCTGTCCTCATCCCAAAGTGACTGGGGAAGGTGACTGTGGACACTTCAGCGTGGATGGAGTGCCCACCCTGCTCTGCCCCTCTGAAAATGAGCAGCCACCTCCTGAAAGGATCTGCAGGGGTGTTGGTGACATCGAGAGGAGTGCTGGTGACATCGAGAGATGCTGGTGACACTGAGAGAGATGCTGGTGATAATGGCAGAGAAAATGGAGATATCCAGAGGGATGCCAGTGAGCTGCCCACCTGCACATCAAGCCTACACTGGCATCAGTCCAGGACAGGTAAATCCACAAACCAGGCCCAAGGAGCTGGTGCAGCAGCACTGGACTCGCCCCCAGGTGATTCCACAACCAGCCAGGCTGTGTCTTGATTTCAGACCTGCTGTCCAACCACTCCAGAGGGTTTTACCCTCCCCGGTGCCACCTTTCACTGCCCAAACAATCCCACTCTGCTTAAGCACCAGGAATTATTTCCATATTATCCATCAGCTGGGAAGCAGGCCATAATCCCAAACACACATAAGGAGTCTAAACTCCTTAAAAAAAAAAAAAAAAAAAAAAAACCCATTTTTCTCTNATAAAAGAAAGATGTGCTGTCTTTGCACCCTGCATCATTTAATCACCTCTTGAGTTATGGCTTAGGCAGCTTGAGATATTAAACATTGGAGAGAGCAGGTTTGGGAATTAGCAGATTGAGATAAGGTGCTGCAATCACAGCTGAGCTGGGAAAAGGTCAGGGAGTGGGGAGCGCCCACTGCCCAGCCCGGGGTCTTCTCCCAGTTTTGCAGGCTGGAAACGTTCCTTGGCCAAGCTGAAGAGTTCATTGAGAGCCAAATATAAACCTCAGTCCTGATGAGGACCTTTTCCTGCTGCATTCACGGAGCAGGGAGTGCTCCCTCCCCACCGTCTCACAGCAGAGCTCACTGCAGTCCCCTGGAAAGGCACAGTCAGAGAGATCAAAAAGCCTTAATTGTCAGAAAACGCTGCTGAACCGGTGCACCAAAAGTAGAAAAAAGGGAATTTGTTCTTCTGAAAGAGCGACTTTTCCCAGAATTGCTCCATTCACAGGGATTTTGAAAGCTCCACACGCTGAACACCCGAAGCTGCTGCTCCAGGAGCTCTGTGGGAGCTGGTGTCTGACACCAACGGCTCCCTCCAACATTCCTGCTGTCCCATCTCCCAGGAAATGCCTCGAGAACGGGGTTTCCTGGCTCAGACAGCACTGCTGGGCCACGAGGGTGGGAAAACACTCACACAGAGTCACCGGGGGAGCTCTGAGCTGGTGACAGCCCTGGCTGGGAGCTGGAGCTGCCTCCTGTCCCCCAGGGATGGGATCAGCACTGCGAGCCACAAGGGTCCTGGGAACAAGGATTTACAGGCCAGAGACACTCCACTGAGGGACAGCAAGGTCCTGGTCCCCTCTGATGGCCACCCAGAGCAGCAGGAGCAGCAGCTCTCCTTGTGACTCCTGCCAGTGGTGGCTTTAGCTCCTGGGATTTCCAGATGAGGTGGCTTCCACCTGGCCAGGCACTGGGAGAGCAGCGAGCTGGGAGCAGCTCCGTGCTCCAGGCAGCCCTAGAGCAGTGTCTGGGGGGATGAGCCCCACGCCTGAGCCCACAGATGTCCCGGGAGGGGAAGGAGCCATCGATCCCCAGCTGCTGCTGAGCCATCGATCAGCCTGGGGAGGAAGGGCACGGTGAACAGTGGCAGTAAGCAGGAAATCCAACAGCTCTGCATTTCCCGGGGGTGTGAGCACGGCTCTCCCTGGGATGGGAAGGTCCTCAGCAGATTAAAGCCTTCGTGAGCCGCACATCCTGCTCAGGAGTCCAGCCTGGGATCCAGGGAGCTCTTTTAAAATAAAATACAGCAGCCTGACAGCTCCAGGGACACCCACCCACACATGGAGCAGCGCCCCTCTGTCCCTGCCCACCCCTGCCAGCTGTGGGTGGGTGTCTGGTGACATCTCCATCAGCGTCACACTGTCCCCCCAACTGCCCTATTCTCTGGCTTTCCATACAACCCACTTTTTTTCCCTCCTCAGTCCCCCTCCACTGCCCTGGGGACACAGACCTGGGTCTGTGCTTCCAGCTCCTGCTCCTGCTGTGACACCACGGGACTCCCTGGGTGCTGCAGGCAGCCCTGCCTGGGATCTCCAAACAGACACACGTTGCTGCTCTCATAAAAAAAAAAACAACCCACCAGAAAAAAGGGGTTGGGAGTTTCCATAGCTACAGCTTTACATCGCTCCGGCTCAAGCCCCGTAATGAGGCACAGGCAGAGTGTTTTTTCCCACTCCAGCCCAGCAAGGCAGCGTGGTGCATGAATAAAGAAGAGGAGAAGAGAGGGGGAGCTCAGGGATCTCGGAAATAACACATAAATGTTAAGGACTGGGCTTTGGCACACGTTCCCTGCCCTGGGGCTGGGGCAGGGCGTGAGCTGCACTTGGGGTGGGGAGGGAAGGAGCCCCTCACTCGTCACACGGTGAGTGAGATGAATCTTCAGGCTGCTTGACGTGGGCAGAGGCCAAAAACTGCTGCATTTAAATTCCTGTCTGCCTGGTGCTCCCAGGGCTGGACCTCAGGGACTCGGGGAGCTGCTGCAAGCCAGGGAAGTGCAGAGTTTTAGCCCTGCTGCCAGGGCTGAGGCACTTCCCACAGCACCTGGGACAGGGCACCTGCCTGGCTTCCCCTCCGTGTCCTTTGCTCAGTGTAATGTCACCCCCTTAGGGCTGCTGTCAGCACTGTCACACAGAAGTGATCACAGAGTCACAGAATTCCGGGCTGGGTTGGGTTGGAGTGACCTTAAATTTCACCTCATTCCACCCCCTCCCATGGGGGCAACACCTTTCCGTACCCCAGGTTGCTCCAAGCCTCCCCTTGGACACTTCCAGGGATCATGAACAAGAGGGAGATGGGCTTCCTCATTGTTTGCACCCTGGAGTTTCTCTACAGGCAGTGAAATCTCCTTATGTTATCCTCTTTAATAAGGATTTATCATTGCTGCATCAGGGAATTAATACAGACCGTCTGAGAGGGTAATTTTCAGATTCTTGGCAAACCCACCGTGAAACAGTTCCAGTAAATTTTCCCTTTTTTCCTCACCTTAATTTTGTTACAGCTTTTCCTGGGAGATGAGAGAGGAAAAGATTTAACTCAGAGAAAAAAAAAACAAACAAAAACCCAAGACAACAACCCCACAACAACAAAACCATAAGTGGAAGAGCAGAAAAGATAAAGGAACTCTCAGCTCGGCTGAAAACCCTCATTAGGAGAATAAAGAAACAGAGAGAAAAAAAAAAAAAAAACCCTTCACACAAATTGCTCTGCTCAAGCCCACGTGGGCTGGGAACTGCCAGGATCAAATGTTGGAAATATCGACTGTTCCCAGGGACAGCATCTTCCCCAGAGCAGAACACGTGTGGGGGATCTTCTTGCCTCTCATCAGCACGGGGACAACGCCAGCCCTGCCTTTGAAATGTCCCCTTGATGCTGGAGAGGCCCTTGAGAGTGAGGCCATGGCTCCTGATCCTCCTCTGCCACCTCCTTGCCGTGCCCAGCAGCCAGAGAAATGATGCCACAGGCACCAAAACGTGGGAAACCGAGGCAGGTGAGGTGGGAAGGATGGATGTGATCAAAAGCTTCTGCTCAGTGCTGGCGCTTCCTGAGCAGGCTGCAGCTGGAAAACCTGGAACAGAGACTGGACAGAGCTGGATAATAAAGTAGAGAATCACTGAAAGGCCTTTAAGGACACACCTTGGGCAGGACAAGAGCCTGGCCAGGGCTACACCCAGGGTGGACCCAAAATGGTCACAAAATGGACAAATGGTCACGAGGTCTCACACTTTTATAAGTTTTGGTCCATTTGCATATTGGGGTTTAATTGTCCAATTCCAGCTTCAGGTTCTGAAATCCCATCCTTCTCGTTTTCTCTCTTCAGCCACCCTTGTTTGTGCCTTTGGGCCTGAGAACTTGTAACCATTGTCCTTCCTGCAGCAGGAAAAGGATTTGTTTTGTCTTCCTGCTCTGTGAAGAGCTGTGTGACACTTGACTGTGAGCTCAGAACTGCACCCCTGGGCAGCACAGAATCTGAAAAACCATGAAAGCTAAAAATTCAGGCATCACCTTTCCTGCTTAAATGGTGCCTGACTGGCAGCACCTCAAAGGACCAGAAAATGCCAGGCGTCTTCTCACAGAAAGCCAACCCTCAGACCAGTGCTCTGAATCCCAGCCTGAGCCTGTCTGAAGGCACCCACAGCAGCCCCAGGAGGGGTCAGGGCCCTGAATCCCCCAGGGATGAGCCCACAGAAATGCTTCCATCAGTCCTGGAAAGCAGGAGGAGGCTCACACAGCAGCCCCAAACCCCAGCTGGATTTCAGCTCTCTTCCCTGGCACTGTGCGTTCGCTTCGCCTGAACACGGTTGTTGGGACTCCTTGGGAAGCAGGAACGTTCTGCTGCAAACCAGCAGAGTTTGTGTGCTGGACTGGGAGCCCAGAACCAAATCAGCACAACTGCTGGTTTTCTGAGCTGAGCTGGGATGGACCAGGAGCCCAGAACCAAATTAGCAAAACCTTCACTGAACCGATGATGAATTTCTGAGCTCTCCAGGCACCGCCTCCCCCATGGAGCCCTTCATTACCACCCTGCCTCAATGGAAACCAGACACAGGGCTGGAGTTCGAGCTGTAAAAACCTGAGTATCTTCCCTGCCCAGTGCCTAGGAGTGCCCCCTGGCACAGAAGAGCTCCCCAAAACGTGCCATGGAGCTGTTCCTGCGGGAGATGCCCCTTTGGAAAGGTCACCAGACCAGAAATCTCCTCTGGGAATCAGGAATACATTCACTGCTGTCCCAAACCACTGGCCTGGTAAAAAAACACCTTCCAGCCTGGCTGCCACTGCTCCTGGGCTTGACAGAGGAGAGAATGGAGAGTGTGGGAGCCCAGGAATTTCTGCTGGGAGCCCAGGATGCTTCAGTGCTGCTCCTGGATGGTTTAATTGAGATTATCATGGAACTGCACAAGTCTGTGATATTTGGGTTATTTGGTGATGTTAACAGCCCAATCAAACAAAGCTCTTTTCATTTCAGGTCCTGGCAAACCTGTATTAATTTTGGGGAATCTTCTCTTCTCGAGCAAAACTCCAGCAGCAGCCTGTGCCAGTTTTATGCGTCCCTGGGGCTGAGCGACTCTAATCCTCTGCAGCCAACGGTTCTGCCACAGCCCAGCAATCTTCACACTTTATATTTACTACCAATCAAGTCAGACAGTGTTTTAAAGACTAACCCTTTGCCTGCCAATTTGAACATTCAGCAATATGCAATATTTATATCAGTACCCAGAAACCAGGTAAGATCAGCGCTTGTTTTCTCGGAAATTGCCGTCACTGTTTTGTGTTTGCAGTAACCTGCGTTGTTTTCTTCGAAAATACAACATAAACAAAGATGTGGTGCCAGAAACACAAAGGAAGATAAGTGCAACTAAGAAAAATTTCTCTTTCTGTGGGCTGAATCTGCTCCCACGAGCTTCTGTGAGAATCAGGAATAACTCTCGAGAAAACAGCAAAGCTGAAGTGCTGCAAATCAGAAAAAGAATAAATCATCTGGAACTGTCTAATGTTCGTTTTGCTTGTCTTTATCTCAGGGGGCTGGGCCTGCCCGTGGGGTGTCACATCCAGTGCTGGTCACGGGGGATCACAGGACCCCAGAATCCCAGACTGGTCTGGGTTGGGAGTGACCTTAAAGCCCCTCTCAGTCCATCCCCTGCCATGGGCAGGGACACCTTCCACCATCCCAGGGTGTCCCAAGCCCCGTCCAAACTGGCCTTGGAGACATCCAGGGGCAGCCACAGCCTCTCTGGGCAGCCACAGGTGCCCACCAGGCCTCCCTTGCAAAGAGCAGAGACCTGAGAGCTCCTGCCTGAGCTCAGCGATGCCAGTGCTGGAGACCTGAGCTGCCCTCGGAATCACAGCCTGCTTTGGCTGGGAAGGGACCTTTAAAGGCCACCAAGTCCATCCCCCAGCCAGGAGCACATTCCGTGCTCTGAGTGCGCCTGAACTCTGCCACAGTCACTCAGAAAACGGCTTTGGTGACAGCTGGATCGGAGACATCACCTGGAGGACTCTGAGAAGCACCTTTCAAGCATTTTAAGGCATTTAGATGTGGAAGTGGGGCTGGCTCTGCTCTGCTGGCAGAGCTGCAGCCACAGGCAGGGGCAGCTCCGTGCCTGTCGCTGTTTGCACAAGGAGAAAGTCACACAAGAGGCCCGTGGGACAGCCGTAAATTCGAATTATTACCCCGGTTGCTCCTTTGTGCAACATAACAATAAACCCACTAAATTTTCCCGACAACAAACGCAAATCAGCGCTCATTATCCCTCCCCTCCCAACTCCACTCCCACTCTCTCAGCCAGAGTTATTTTCCCCCAGATCCCACCGCTAATCTTTCCAGGGCTTAGCCTCCCAGCAGGCAACACCAATCAGGCCGAGACACCTCCTTCCCCTTCCCTGCATCCCCGCAAATCCCTGCCCGCGCTCGCGGGGAAGATGGGGAGAGATCCCCGACAAGCGAGGCCGTGCATCTCCTCAGCCCCCCTCCCGCAGCCGGGACACCTCCACGCTGTAATTCCCCCTCGAGAAAACAGCTTGGAGCGCCACAAAATGCCTCCTGTTTTCCCTCCGTGACTCGGTTTTCCTCTGTCGCTCCTGCGAAGCCAAGAGCGGCACGGTGCGCGCCGCCGTTCCGGGTGGAAAAGCGGGAGGCAGGAGGAGCATCGCTGCCTGCAGGGATGCTGCAGGAACCCACCAGGGAACAGCCTCCCTGCACACGCTGCCGCCTCGCCGAGAAGGCAGGCAGCAGGTAAAAGGGAGGGCGAACGGTTTGCCAAAAGCTCAGGCAGGAAGATCCGCGGTGGGTATCTAAAATCTGAACCCCGCACAGAGAGGTAGCAGGGAATCCAGATGCAAATGGCACGGCGAAGCCCGAGCAACACCCTCTTGCCTAAATCGGGAAGCAGCCGCGGGTTTTCCGAGCAGGAGCTCTTGTGCCGGGATCGCACCGTCCCTGCCGGTCACCTCGGAAAATACCCCAGCATTTCCCAGGCAGGGAAAAAAAAAAAAAAAAACAACAAAACCCAAACACCCCAGAGAAGCGAAGGTGGAATATTTGGAAGGGAAATGAGCAAAGCTATCTCTAGGTAAGTTATTTTTCTCGCAGGAAAGCCGTGCCTGTGAGTGATGCTTCAGCAGAGCTGTGATTTTTGCAGCCGCTCCGGGGACTTGTCTGACGCTTGCCTGTGAAATCCCCCTCGCTCCCGGCACGCTCCCGCAGCACCACGGCAAATTCCAGCCCCAACGGAGCCTCTGCATCATCTTTTACAACGAAGTCCACGGCATCCCTCTGCTGCTATCACCGCCAGCCCGTGAATCTTTGAACCTCGAGGCATTTTTGATCCCGTTCAGCTGAAGTGACCCGAGCTGGGGAGAGGCTGGGGAGGCGAGGAACCCACCCCAAGGCTGAGGCGATCCCCTGAGGGGTTCAAAGCAGCCCCATCACCCAGAAATCTGGGGGTTTCCCTCGCCCTGGCAGCCACTTTTCTGGCGTTTATACTGATGGATTTCCCCGCTTTCATCCCAAACACGCCGTGAGTAAAGAGAGGAGCTGGCTTTGCCTGGTGCCAGCTCCGTGGGGACAAGGCTACAGGAGGCCACTCGTGTCCATCGTGGCCCAGCCCTTTCAGGCAGCCCAGGAACGAGGGGCAGCTCTGCACAGGAAATAACTCGACCAACGCAGGGCTTTTCCTCCTGGTGTGTGAAGATGGGAAGGAAGGGGAGGCAATCCCAGCTGTGTGGCCTGCTCACCACCTGCAACTCCCCCAGTGTAAGGAGCTTATGAGCTTCTGCAGCTCAGAGCCTGCGATGAGCTCCTACCTAGAGCAAAGCCTGGGGTGGCCTCAGAGCCAGACCTAAAGCTGCTGGTGCCCACGGTTCAGTCCCCTGCTGAGCAAGATCATCTCTTTTATCCCCTCCCCAGGAGAGGCCAACCAGCTCAGCCTTGAAAGAGCCTAAGCTGGACTTCAGTAGAATTCAAAGAGGAAAAAAAAACCCAACACTTTTTCACCACAGTCTGTTTTCCAGGCAGTTTCCCATGGTTTATCTCGCCACCTAAGGATTTTGTTGCCTTGGAAAGGGAGGAAGAAGAAGAGGATGGGGCTGTGGAGCAGGAGGAGGGCAGGGCTGAAGCACCAGTGGGTGAAGAGAAGGGAAAAGGGAGGGATGGGCAGCAGGCTGTGTGTGTGGGGTCTGAGCAGCTCCAAACCAGCACTGAGACCCTGCAGCACCGCCACAGCCTCACAGCAGCACCAGGTGAGGCACAGGAGAGCTGGAGCCAGCGGGACAGGATGGTCCTGCTGCAGGTAGAGCCCTCTGCTTGGCCCCAGGGCTCCTCTGAGTGGAATTCACTCACCCCCACTGCCCCTTGGAGAAAAAAAACCCTGGTGAAACAGGAAGATGTGTGAGCCCACGACATGATTTCCTCTCTGAGGGGCAGGAAATCATCAGTGAGCGTGAATTCTGCCTGCCCTGGGGCTGAGGAGAGCAGCCAGCAGTGCCTCCTGCCAGGAGCACGGGCAGATGTGCGAGTGACAGCAGAGCCACAGCTCATCCCTCCCTCCGTGTGAGCAGCATCACCTGGGCCAGGGGAGGGGGGCACAGCTGGCCCTCGGCTCCTGCCAGGAATCCACTTTTCCTTTTTTTCAATAGTGAGAGGCTGTTCAGCGCTCTGGGACGTGCTGAATGGAGTGTGGGCTCCGAGGGGCTCCTGCTGTTGCCCCGCCAGCCCCCTCTCCCTGCAGAGCCTCCCACCTCGGCTCAGGTGCTGCTTTATCCACGGCTAATGACATTTATTTTCTCCTCAGCGCCTCGGGGAGGGCTCTTTCTCTCGCCCTCCCTGCTGATGTGAATCCTGCTGCCCTGTTGTGCTGATCTGAGACCTTTTTTTTTTGTCGTTGAAGTGCTGGTGAGCTCCCCTGCATCCCCCGTCTGTGCCTGCTCTTCCTCCAGCTGTTTCCCAGGTTTGATCCCACCAGCACTGAAGTAAAGAGCAAACCCCCTCACATTTTCAGGTTGGATCAGGTCCCTCACCTGGCCAGGACAGGCTGAGTTTACTTTTGGGTTTTTTGGTAAGTTCCCTCTAAAAACATCCCTCGGAAAAAGGCAATTACCACAGTGCCATTAAAGCTTTCACCATCGCACGGCCAGACAAGTCGCTGGGAGCCTTTTGAAATAACCTTTAAACAATGGATCCTGTCTTGTTTACTGAATGTTTCTGAACTCAACAGTAATGCATCCAGATGTCACCCCTGCCTACCGTAGGCCTAACTATTTCTGGAAACACACCAAAGGCAAGTTGCTTGGATAACGTCAGATATCGTTGCAAAAAGAACATGACAAGTTTCCATCTCCTTGGTAAAAGCTGTGGAGCAGAGAGTTATTTCCCAGGGCAGCAGAGCCGTGTGTACTTTCGACTCAGCCCCGTGTGAGAGCTGCATCCCTCCCTCCTCCAGCTCACAGACAGGTGGGCAATGGCACGTGTTTTCCAGCTTCCAGCTCAGGAAAACATCAGTGTTGCTGTCCAGAGAAGCTCAGCACACTCACTGGGGTTTTTTTTGTGGCTGTAGGTGGATTTTGTCCTGCAGGAGGGAGATGGGGGAGAAGCACTGGAGAGGGTGAGCAGGGGCTGAGCTGCCCTGGTGACACTGTGGGGAGTGGAGTGAACTGTCAGCTCTGAGCCATCACAGGGATCAATGAGCAGGAGAAAACTCTGTCTGAAGTGAGAGGGTGACAGAGCTCGCCAGCTCCTGGCTCATGTCCTGCCTCCACTCCTTGTCCTGCCGAGGGGAGCTCACACTCAGGGAGGTGCTGGACCCAACATTGTCCCTGCTGAGGCTCAGCTCCAGAGAGAATTCTGTACTCTTGCACACACAGGATGGGGTAAAATCACCATCATTGTTGTTCTGGCCTAAATCAAGTCCTGTCCCCCCATCAGTGATGCCTCTGACACCTTGGGAACCACATCTCCATGGAGCCTGGTCCTGCTGCTGCTGCCCTGAGCTGCTATTCGTGGGTCAAGGCTGTTATTAACCTTTCCAGGGACAAAGAGGTCCAGGGATATTTCCAAACATTGTTCTGACCTTTAATTTTGTTCTCCAGCCTTTCCAGCTGCCCTCTGCCCAGGGCTGCTCGAGCAGGTTCCTGAGGTCCCAGTCCGGTCTGGGTTCTCCCTGGCTGTGAGATGAACGTGGCTGAAAGGTCTGGAAGGGGTCAGAGTCCATCACCCACCAATCTGTCTGCCCCCTGCCCATCTGCACTGCTGGGATAAAGGCTGCTTGCCCAGGCAGAGGGGGAGCCAACCCTACCTTAAGAGATCCCAAGGAGAGAAGGAGAAAACACACACTGACCTGGGAGAAAACGCAATTGAGATGGGGAATGAGCTGCAAGTTCAACCCCAACAGCTGCCACCTCTGCTGCATCCCTCCCCTGCACCTCCTCAATGTCACAAGCTGCATCACCAGCCGTGGCTGCAGGAGCCCTGCCAGCATGCAGCACCTCTTTCCTGGCCGTGTCCTTGTCCATATCCATGACAACACCACAGGCAGGTACGGGAACAGGCCGAGTGACGAGGGACCCAGCCATCCCTGCTCCTTCCACCAGCACTGCGCAGCCAGAGGGAAAAGTCTGAGTCAGGCAAATCCCTTGGAGCTTGGCCAGCTGCAAAACCCCTCCTTGCCCCACGTGCTGGGCGCTGAGGACACGTCCTGACATCCCAAAGGTCGGCGGCACAGACTCTGCCAGGCTGTGAGGATGCAGCGAAGCTCTCTGGGCTGCACAGAAATGCCTGAGGGAGCTGAGCACCTTTATCTCTTCGAGTCTGGCACCCAGCAAAACTTTTAATGATCCTAAAAGAGGTGCTGAGGGATGGCTGTAGGGTCAGGGGTGTCTTTTAGCTTCAGGATGGGAAATATTTAGAAAGGCTTGGGTCAATAAACCACGGGCAGTGAGTCTGTCCTTTCCCCACTGCTGAACACATTCTCCTCAGAGAGCAAAGCCCCCGAGTCCAACCTTCAGGCTTGGCTCTTGTGTCACCTCCACGAGGGTTTAGGGACTGCCACAGCTTCAATGGAAAAGGGTCAGGAGATGTGACAGCCAGACCCAAAGCCAGGCTTTGCTGGAAAACAGCGATGACCACAGTGAGGACACAGCCAGGAGCCACAGCACTGGGGACGTTCAGCAGCTCCTCGTGCCCAGGTAGGCACAGGTATTTCAGAGCTGCCTGTGTTTGTCATCTGTGCCCGCTGGCAACAAACCAGAAAGGAACAAATGCTGTTTCCTTCCTTCCCCTCAAATCCCCACATCCTTTCTGAACGAGAACCAATGTACTGCGGGGTGATAAATCAACATCAGCAGCTTTGCAGGGGATTTTGTTGAAGTTCTTTATCTCTCCTGAGCACCAGCACCGTTCCTTAAGAGGTCCTGTCATCGTTCTGCACAGAAATCCTGACACGCACAGGAAGGAGGTTACACTTCTAATTACAGCTGCACGGTCTTTAAGGTGTTTAAAATCCCTTTTCACCAACTGACAGCCCCTAATGCACCTTTCTGCTCGTTCCAGGCAACAAGAAAATCAACCACAGAGGCTGCAAACAACCTCCAGTCATTCCCAAGGCGTTGCAGTGGGGCAGGAGCCTCGGCACAGGTGTGGGATAGTTCAGGCAACTCACTTCATGCACAATTCATGTCAACCGCTTTCCCTCACAGCTATAATTTAGACGCTTCCTCAGCGAAGACAAGATGTGATGACTAAAAATCCCATCCTACTGGGTACTTTTGCTCAAATGAAGTCACCCAGGAGCACCATCTGCACTCTCAAAATCGGGATAACCCACCAGGTTCCCTAAAATGACAGCCATACATCACGACAGACTGGAGTGCAGAGTTTTCCCATCTAGGTTTTATGCTGATTTCGCTGCTCGTTTCAGGCTGGAAGACAATCTGTTGAACCTCAAAGTGCCGTCTTCTCTTACCTTGAATTCATTCTGCCAGAAAGCTGTCTACCTTAATGAGTATGAGCACACCCCCACTGCCTCCCAAGTTTGGTGATCTGTTATGTCAAATATAAATAATCCTGTCTGAAAGCGGTCGATATGGGGAAATGAAAAGCCATCTTCCCCTGGGGGGATTTCTCTCTCCCTCCCACAGCCCCCCTGAGCCCTCAGGCTACCTTTAATGTGCTGAGCAGCATCCATGTGGCTCTGAGAGCAAACAGACCTTGATGGCTGCTGGATTCAGAGTGACAAAAACAACCCACAGGTGACTGTGCCGTCACCTTCCTCGCGTTCCGCCCTGGATCCCTCTCCATCACCGCTGAGCGCGAGCTCCATGGGATGGTTTGCTACCTTCTTCAGGGCTGGGCTGTCCTACAAACTGCTTGGGATGGAGAGGGGGACTCTCGTGTCCTTTGGGGCCAGCACATGAGATGGAAACAAAGTGAATCACGTGGCTCCAGGTGAGCTGTCCAGAGAATGAAGAGGGGCCGGTCCCAGTCCCACACCGGGTGCACAGAGGGGACCGAGGTGTCCCTGGGGCAGAGAAGGACACGACCTGCACACCCGGGAAAGGCATGGGATGGGGGCAGCGTTCCCACTCCGTCCCTGAAAGGTGCTTTCATGACATCCCTCACAGGCTTTGGAGCTGAAGATGCTGCTGCAGGATGAGGGAAAACAGAGCCTGGAGCCCCCCAGGATTTTCCGTGCGGGTCTGAGGTGGCGGGACTTGCCCGGTCCCTCTGGGCTGGGTCTGGGGGAGCGGATGCCGGGCAGTTCTCCATGTCCCTCCTCACCCCGTCTCCCCCTCCAAATCCCCTCCCAGCCCCACTCCCGGGGCTCTCCTGTGCCCGCTGCCCTCCTCGCAGGCATC
Source organism: Sinosuthora webbiana (assembly GCA_013397395.1). Lineage (NCBI taxonomy): Eukaryota > Metazoa > Chordata > Aves > Passeriformes > Sylviidae > Sinosuthora > Sinosuthora webbiana. The sequence continues at coordinate 501,165 of VXBN01001790.1, read as the reverse complement.
CCCCGGGATTCGGGCTCCGCTGCCGGTTCCCGCGGAGCGCCGACCCCGGGCACTTTCGGATGCACCGGGGAGCGGGCGGCGGGGGCGGGAGCGAAGCAAACAGGGGGAAAAAACACCGCGAGAGACCCCAGCGCTGGGAGAGACGGGGAGAAAGGGCCCGGGCAGAGCCGGGGGGGTCCCGCGGAGCCCCCGCGCCGGTGCCTCCTCCCGCTCCGCTTACCTTCAAACGGGGGAATGGGGCCGGCTCGCTCAGGTGAGGACCGCGTCTCCCGAAGTCTCCCGCTCGGAGAGCATCAATACCAAAATAAAAAAA
>VXBN01001790.1:427836-500174 GCA_013397395.1 Sinosuthora webbiana | reverse complement strand
CCCCCTACAGAGCCGGGTCACCCCCTCTATACCCGAGCCACCCCCCTACAGAGCCGGGTCACCCCCTTTATACCCGGGCCACCCCCCTACAGAGCTGGGTCATCCTTTCTACACCAGGATTACCCTCTTACAGAGCCGGGTCACCCCCTTTATACCCAAATCACCCCCCTACAAAGTGGGGTCACTCCTTCTATAGCAAGATTAGCCCCCTACAGAGTGTGATCACCCCCTTTATACCTGCATCACCCCCCTACAGAGCCAGGTCACCCCCTCTAGACCAGGATTACCCCTTTACAGAGTGTGGTCACCCCCTCTATACCAGGGTCACCCCCCTACAGAGCCATGTCACCCACCACAGAGCCAGGGGATGCTGGTTTGGACAAGAGAGCCTCACCCCCAGCGCTGGCACAGGGAAAGAATCCCCCTCCCCATCCCCAGTGCCGGCAGAAAGCCAAGGCAAACCCCACAGCACCCCCTTTTTGATCCCACACGGCCCCCAGGGTGTTTTGTAGGTGACATGGGTTTGTTCCCTGCTCTGTTGTTCAGGAGCTGTGCTGGGGTTTCAGCTGGTTTTGGTTTCATGAACAGAATAGAGGATGTCTCTCCTCTCCCCAAACCCATTCCAGCACAACCTCATCTTAGACTCCTCATCCACAGCTTTTCCCCAAAGTGGTGATTTTCAGCAGCAGTGATTCACCAGATTTCCTTAATGCTGCGGCAGTGGTGACCCTCCAGAGCTGGAAAAAGCAAAATTTGGGGACCAAACCTGAGTCCTGGAGGGGCATCACCCCTCTGGCAGGTGGGCAACCTGCAGAAGCACCACCAGAGGAGACAGGGGAGGTTGTCCCCCAGCCCCAAGCTGGTGTGACAGGGGAGCACAGGCTGTCCCAGCTCTCTGAGCTCTGCAGTCCCTGGGCTCCCTGCAGAGCTTCCCTGGGCACAGAGGACGCTCAGGAGGCTCTGCCTCATCCCCTGCCACCATCCTCGGCCTTTTCCACCCAAGCTGTCAAATCCTCAGGCAGCTGGGACCCTTCTGCAGGCCCCTGTCCATGGGGATGTGTGACTTTTGTCCTGCAGCATTCATTTCCCTGGCGGTGAAACTCGTTCCCAAGAACTAACTTCATTTCTCTCGTCAGCAGTCCCAGCCTATCGATACTTTTCTGCCCCTCTGAGCTGACGAGGATAATCAGCGTTTTTATGGCACATCTGCTCCTTTTGAGACGGTATCGCTCGTAGCACTCCTTTAATCTATACAGAGGGAAACAGTTGCATTTAATTAATTGCTCCCCAAATAAACTGATCACCGCCAGCGGTTCCAGCACACTTCACAAGCAGTTCAAAAGCCTGTGCAGAGATCTGAAAGGAGAAGCACTCACCGTGATGACAAGAAATGAAGGTGAGGGGGGAAAAAACACAATTTATCTTGAAAGAGTCTACTTAAGACTATTATTACTTAATTATTTTATAAAATCACTTAATACTGACCTGTGTTGTGGTTGCTGTTGAGTTCGTCTTCAAGGTTGCTTGAACCATGTGCAGAAGATATTGAAGGGCTGTGCTTTAAAAAAGGAAAAAAATAAAAACACCAATTTGAGCTTTTTTATGACTTGTGCAGGTCAAACGTCATCGTCTGGCAATTTGTCACCGTAGCCTTGCTCAGAAATATGAACGATGGAGCTTCTCTGCTTGGCCCGTTCATTTTGGTTTCAATGCCTGGCCTCAGGTACTGCAATAAACATCCTCCTCGCTTCCCAGGGAGATGTCAAAGCAATTCTCACGGAGCTGAGCGCGGGATAAGGAGCAAAGGAAAAACAATGTTATAACAAGGACTTAGCAAATGCTTGGGCAGATTTTACAGAGCTTGTTTTTTTGGATTTTAACACGAGGTTTGCTTATGCTAAGAGCAAATTCCAGGAAGATCAGGGTTCTGTGAAGGAGAAAAATGTTTTTATGATGTATTTCTGTATTGCACTGATGTCCAGGACCTCCACGCTGAGCGCGGTCTGGCCGTGCCAGGGGCTGTACAAACGCGGATTCCCCAGACTTTGCAACAGAAATTTGTACAGAAGGCAAGTGCTCATTAGCATCCACAGTTTGGGAGCCAGTTGATAGCCTCGAGACCTGGCAGCTGGCCAGCCACAACTTTCATCAACCCCAACATTTGGGAAGTGTCCTGTGCCTGCCAAGTCTGTGGGATAAGCAGAAGCCAGGAGCCAAACCGTCCGTGGGTTTTCGGTGCAGGTGCTCAGGTGTGCTCACCTGGTCCCCTCCACCACCACCACCCCTGGGTTATCCCCTGTGTCAATCCTTCGGGGATTTGGTGCACTCCCACTCCTGCCAACCCAAATTCTTGGTGTTCTCCTTTGACTCAGAGCTTGGCGTCAAACTGCCCAGGAATATTTTATGATCTTCCCATCACTCAGCATCCAAGGCTGCTCTCTAGGGGGAGGGGGTTTACCCCACCTCCAGCTTGCTCCATCCCCAGGGCAGGTTCCCCTTTGGTTTTCCTGACCCTGGAGGAATCTTCCACCTGAGACTGATCCGTGAGCACAATCCACAACCAAGCCTGGGCACTGCAGGGAGCAGTGGGCTGTTGGAACACTGCCCAGCTTCCTGTGGGTATTCCCAGTGGAACACACCGGCCTGGGGGATGCTGGTGATGTTTTTATCCTCAAAACCCCTTTGGCAACAGCGGTTTGGTGGATGCAACACACACTGAGCGTGTGGCCTTCCAGAGATGCAATGAAATACACACTCACCTGGAACAGGGCAGCAGAAGGGCTGCTAATACTGCTAAAGGATCCCAGTGCTCGTGCAGGGCTTTGTTCCAAGAGGAAAACACGGAGTTCGGGCTCTCTAAACCAACTCCTGCACGGGGCAGACCCTGGGAGTGGGTTCAGGTACAGCGACAACAGAACCTCGGCATCACCTGCCAAATACCCTCCTTCCCCCTTCCTAAGGACAGAGCCTTTTCCTGGGCTTCTCTCTGGCGTCTGTTTTTACCTGAAGCTCCCTGGCAGTAACAGGACCCCGTGTGTGCAGGAGGAGGCTGCAGCAGGATGCTCTGAGGATCAGCTCAGTGCCAGCCCCCCTCTGGCCCTGATGGAAGGACCAGGTGCTTTTCTCTGCCACTTCCCCACGATTATGGATGTTCCTTCTCATGGATGGTCTCCAAGATGATCCCAAGTATTCACGGCAGCAGCCTGAAAAGTCCCCACTGCCTCCCCCTCCTCCTGTCTCTGCAGCACCTCTGTCACCTTCACTGGATTTAATTGCAGGGTTTTGTATTGCTGAGAGCAGCAGCGATTCCCAGGTTCGTGCTCTTCCCCAGCTGCCTCTCTCCACCTGCTTCAGCCCCCCACGAGGTCAGAACCACCTGGCTCTCAACACAGCCCCAACAACAGCCCCAAAGTGGGACCTTTCTTGGTGTCCCCCTTGCATCCCCTGCCACGGCTTTAGGCAGGAGCTGAAGGTGCCCGGGGGGACACGTCTGCCACATGTTACTCTGAGAGGTGTCTGCCCTTGAAGGTGACAGCCTCAGGGTGACAAAGGATGAATCTGATTAACAAGGAGACAGCAGACAGGAGCTGCCCCTCAAATCAGTGTTTCTAACCCAAGCAGGTGAATTACCCAGTGCCCCACCCTGGCCCTGCTGGACATTCCCAGTCCATGCCCAGCTCCACCTGCCACCCATCTGGGGTGACATCAGTGTCCAGGCTGGCCCGTGGCAGGGCCTGCCATCACATCACCCCATCAGCTCCTGCCTCTGCACCTGACAAGAGGTGCCAGACTCTCTGGAATGTCACCGTGTGCAGCCACTGCTCCATGGAAGGGCTTGGAGAGGCAGGGGGTGAGGTTAAGGGTGCTCACCATGGATTCCCTCACGTCCCTTGGCACAGAGACGTGGATTTGGGGGGCTGCTGGCACCCAGGGGTGCAGGAGGTGCTGGGGGAATAATCCTTCCATGAGTATCTGGGCAACATTGGGAAAAGGGCAGAGCCTTTTGCCAGGAAATCCAAAGATTCCTGGAAAAACCTTCCCCTTCAAGCTTCCCAAGCTTGTCAAGAGGTTTGTAGGGCAAATCCTCCTCGTACAGAAGCCACGTTGAGTTTTCCAAAGAAAATCTCATTCTAATGTTCATTAGTCCTTCTGCTGTCTCCCCTGCCTTTGCAGAGGTGGGAGACAACTCTTCAGGGGAATTAAGAGCGGTCCTGTGAAATCAGGGATGGCAGGAAATGCAGGAGTGCAGGGCAGGGTGTCCTGTGTCTGAAGAGGGAAAATCTGGATTTGGTGTGCTTTTAAAATGATGAAACAGACCTTTCCTTGTGGAATTTGGGATTCTCCACCATAGGTCAGGTGTTGAAGCTTGGAAAGATGTCTTGGATTCACAGGGAGGGAGAGAGGAGAGAAAACAAGTGGAGGGAGGGATGGAGGAATGGATGATGGATGGATGGATGGATGGATGGATGGATGATGGATGGATGGATGGATGATGGATGGATGGATGAGGGATGGACGGATGGATGGATGGATGAGGGATGGATGGATGGATGGGTAGATGGAGGGATGGATGGGTGGATGGGTGGATGGAGGGATGGATGGATGAGGAAGGGATGGTTGAAGGCTGGCTGGCTGGATGATGATGGATGGATGGATGGATGGGTGGATGGATGGGTGGATGGATGCTCATCCCACGGTGGAAGGCATCTGGAGTGCCAGGAATGAGCTGACACAGTCAAAGCTGGGAAATGTCACCACAGGTGAGCACGGAGGGTGGGAAAAGGGAGGCACTGGTGGATACTGGGAGCTTGGGGTTGCACCCGCTGGGGGAAGAGCCATCAGCACTGGGAGCACTGGGGCAAGCCTGCCATGCCTCTCCTGCAGAGCGAGGCTGGAGCAGAGTTGATCCTGCCTGGAGCATCTTTTGCGGGGACACGTGAATCTGTGTTCCAATGCGTGGAGATGGTTATTGCAAAGCCACTTTATTTCTGGTGTTGTTATTGGCAGGGGAGTGGGAGTGCAATACAATTTTAGCCACCCTGATGTCTCTGTGTCCCTTACATCCCACCTCCATTCTAGAGCAGCTTTTTCCTCACATTACACGATTCTTTCCACTGTACAAAAGGGACTTTTTTTTTGCACCTGAAATGGTAAAAAAAAAAAAAAATGAGCTGGTCCTGCAGAGCAGGGTCAGGTGTGGGCAGCCCTGGGAGAGCAGCTGGTGGCTGTGTGTCCCCACCACCATCAGCAGCCCTGGCCCCACCAGCTGCAGGAGGCAGGATTTCCTTGCGTATGGCAGGACCAGGGGATGACCAAGCTCTGCGTGAGGCTCAGTGAGGATGAACTTGCTCGTGGAGAAGGAGCTGCAGGAGCCCAGCCCTCAGGAAGGAACAGCCCAGCCAGCAGCACATTTTTTTGTCCATTTAAAAACATCCCATTGAAGATCAGGGTGAGTGTCCAGAGCTCCCGAGTCGGAGACCACCCCTCAGATAAACTCCACGTCCCAAAGCTCGCTCCAACCTCTCCCACCTCCCACGGGCACTATCCCCTGGATCACACAACGCTTTACAAACACACCCCGAGGACGCTTTTGTCTCTTCCTGTCCTTTTCAGATATCTCGGGTATTTGTGGCAATCTCTCCTGTTTATATAACAAAGCCACAGCCCAGTGTTTGTGACACCATATCCATGGAAACCCTAATATAGCATGCACAGGCGAGGAGATCTCATTAGGTGCCTCAGCTGCGGCAGCTCTGGGGAGGGAATTTCTCTGGGATGCTCTGCTGGGAAGGGGTCTGGCTGCTCACCCAGCCTGCAGCACCTGGCAGGGCAGTACCACCTCCCAGAGAGCAAATAGTGCTTTCCTCTGGCTCATTTTGGCCTTCCTCCCGCTGTCCCACCACCAGCTGACCGTGGCTTAGCCCAGACACCCACCTTTGGCTCTGCAGATCTGCGGGTGCATGGCTGGAGCAGGAGGAGAGGCAGAAGGGATGGAGCTTCTCTGTCAGAGCAGTCCAGTGCTCACCTTCAGTGCCAGAGCAGGAGCAGAGGCTGAGCTGTGAAGAGCAGCTCAGGTCCAGTTCTGTCCCTAATCTGGGGTTTATGGCCCTAATTTGGGGGAGGTCTGGGGCTGGCTCCCCTTTGGATGTGATCGTCGTGGGGACTGAGGCAAAAGTTTTCTTCCGTGGTGTAAAACAAAGAAAATCTGGTCCTGAGGAAGGCAAAACAGGCTGGGAGAAAGCAAGAAACTGGAACAAGCAGAGGCTTGGCAAGGGGGATGTTTGTGCTGTGAGGCACAAACTCAGTGCAAGGAGGAAGGAATGGCTCTTCCCACCCATCCCTGCTGGATCTGTCACCTCCAGGTGTCCTGTCCTGCCTGGCACGGGGCACATCTGTGGGTTAAAGCAGCCCAGGCTGCTGTCACATGTGGAGGTTCCCTGCAGAACCTCACAGCTTGCTGTGGCCCAGGTGACACAGGGACACCAAAGCCACTTTGGAGAGGGCAGACACTCACCTGTACCCCTGCTGGGCAGTTCAAACTCAGATCGGCAGCCCCAGTGCCCTCCTGGTGCACAAAAAACCCCAATGAGCAGCCTGCAGATCCCTTCTGATTCGTTCTGGGAACAGGAGTGGGCAAAGAGATCCTTGGGGAAGGGTTGACAAACAATCCTTCCCACCTTGGGGCGTGATGGGACAGGTCCTGTGAGTCACGGGGCTGCTGCAGGGCCCTCATCTGCCGGCTGCGGGCTGGCTTTGGCCAGAGGGATTGATCAGGGTCCCTGTGACCCTGCAGGGTCGTGAGCATCCCCCAATGTGCCAGCCCACCTTTCCCCCTCCTCGCAGCGCGCCGGGTGTCGGATACTGCCAACCCTCATCAGCACCCAGGCCAATTCGATCGTGGCGCTGGATGGGGCTGCGGAGAGCAGAGCCCGCGGGGCACGGAGAGCTGCACCGGCCGCGGGAGCAGACAGAAAGCTTCCCTCCCCTCCCCTTCCCCTCCCTGCCCTTGCCCAAATTGAATTTCCATTTCTGTTGGCTCGGCAATGGATTATAGCTCGGAGGGCTGCTGCCTGCTCCAGCCCCTAATTTGGCGCATCAATTGTGTTTAAACTCCTTACCTGGGAGTCAGCTTTTGTTGCAGGCGGCCAGCCCTTGGCTCCCGCCGATGGGGGCAGCTGCTCCCCGGCTCCCTGCCGCTCCCGAAGTCAGGCACTGCCGCTGCCAGGGCTCTGGAGGCCACGGCTCATCCCCGGCTTTGCACCCAGGGTCATGGGTGGCGATGGGAGGCCACGGCTGTTTGTCCCCGGGAGGGTTTGGGTGCGCGGCTCTGCAGAGATGGGGTCAGCAACACCCATTAACCCCCCCAGGCGGGGGTTGATGCTGCTGCCGCGGGGTTCAGCGTCCAGCCAGCCCAAACCAGCCCTGCCCTGGGGCTCACAGGTGTTCCCTGGGCATCTTTTCTGCTTTTCCAGCTGGAGAGAGGTGCGGGGAAACCCGAATCCCACCTCCAGCGCAGGGACCAGCAAAATCCTGCCGGTGTTCCCTTCCTCAGGAGCTCCCACGAGGGCACAAAGTGGCTGCTCTGCCTTCGAGGGAAGGGCAGGACCCACGGCTCCCTCCCCACAGCCCTCCCGCGCGTCCTGGCTCCCGAATGGTCCGAGCTTCCGAGTCAGGAAACTCCAGTGCTTCCACATCTCCTTGAAGTCTTAAAATAAACACCCCGAGCAATGAGTGGAAAGCTGGATCCTCGCTCCTTGCCTGGATTTATGAGCCACGACTCAGGAAAAACTGAAGGAGGGGGGAGAGGGAGAGAGGGAGATGTACATCATTTTTTCTCCTCTCTCTTCAAATAAATTCTCGGTGCTTATCTGCAAAGTTCAGCTGTTTTCAGGCTGACCTGCCCGTGTTCTGCTGTTCCACTGCAAATTCCTGCTGTACAGGGGAGCTCGGGAGCTGCACTTGCACACGCCAGCAGCCTGGGGTTTCATCTCTGATGGAGGGAGGCAGAACTTGTTAGCTGAGGACCCCGGTGAGGATCGCTTTGCCTTCCTGCCGTGCTTGGCAGCTCAGCTTCTTCTCTTTACAATGAGGAAACGAAGCCAAGAGAGGAGGACAAGTGGGTGAATCTGCTTGGAGGAGATCAGGGATAGGGGGAAGGACGAAAATCTGTTCTATGGGGCTCTTGTAAGGCAGCCAGGCTTCTGCAGTGCTCGAGCACCAGGGCTGGGGGATGAGGGACATCCATCTGACGCCGTCAGTGTGTCCAGGAACGGGCCCAGGAGCCTCAGGAAAAGGGGAAAATGCTGCGTCCTCCTTCAAGCAAGGTGAACACAGCCGTGGATGGGGTGGGGGCCAGATCCAGCTCCTCAGGCAGAGAACAGAACCCAGGGATGCCGTGCTGGGAGCATTCCCAGGCAGCTCCAGTCACCTCCTGCTATCCAGACGTGTTTTTAAGGCTTTCAAGCAGCAGTGGGAGGAGGGCTGGTGTGGGCCTGGGCCGTGCACTGGAGTCACCGGGGGAGGGATGGGGCTGAGGGACGCTCCTCTGGGAGAGCTCAGCTCTCCATCCCTCCTCTGCCTTGGCCCTTTGCCTGGTGGGGCTGAATGAGGGAGCAAACCCCCGCGAGCAGCAGGTCACCCGGCAAGGAGACACGGCCGGGATCAATTGATGCATTCCTGAGTAATGGTTGTGTCTTAGGACAGTAAAACCTCATCGGGTTTAACGCCGGGATGCTCGCACTGATGATTCATTAAAACGCCGGGCTGGATCCGTTTCCTCTCGTTCCTCAGGGCTGGGGAAGGCGGATCTGCCCCTGTGACATTGCTGCAAGGACCGGGAGTGGCACCCGAGCCCCGCAGGGGACCCGAGGGGACTCCGACAGGGAGGCACGTGAGGTGGCATTAATAAAACAACGCCGACACTCGCAGACTAAAGCCAGCCAATGTGTGTGTGTGCGTGTATCAAAGAGCTCCAGGCAGTTCATTATAATTCCAATTAACGTGGGAAAGTTAATAACCGAAAGAGAATCCATCAGACTTTAAACAAATGGGAAGGGGGAGAGACTAAAGGTGTCTTTAAACTGGAGCCAGCTGCTGCAAAGGAATAGCAAATATTGAACATATCCAGTTCAATATCCAGACCACCAGTGGTCTAGGCAGGTGGGGGCTTCAATGGATACAGAGCAGGGTGGGAGAGGAGCTGAGTTTGACAGGGCCAGAATTAAATGCCACAAAGGCCAAAAACAAGAGGAGAGAGGAGAGGAGGTGTCTCTTTTCTCGCTCTTTGGGGGGAAATTAGCATTTCCTTTGGCACTGAGCTTTGCAGGGCAAATATTTCAAACCCTGCCAGTATTATTTAATGCCTGGGAGCTCAGGCAAGGCTCAGAGTCCTGTGTTCTCATGTCTGGCCAGCTTTGGCCTGGGTTATGTGGACACCCAGGCCAAAAGCACCACGAGCACTGTGGTCCACGAGGGCTCAGCCAGAGCAGCCTGTGAGCAAACAGCCCTTCCCAGGCACTAAGGAAGATTTAAGAGTGAATCACATCAGCCCGGTCAAATCCAATTGCTATTGATAATGTCCATGTGCAATTAGAGCCAATTAAGGGGAGACAGCAGATGACAAGTGTTTGGCCAGGAGCTGACGGGGGGTCAATACACCAGTCCAATTTCCCAAGGACTAAATGCAATTAAAGAGGATCACTTACCCGGCTTGCCCGGGAGGGCCGGCACATAAATGGGCACGGCCGGGTGCCGGGTGCCATCCCGGCAGGATGCACAACTCCAGGAGCCAGCCCTGCTCCTGCCCCAGCCTCAAGCTGCGGGAGGTGGCCTCCATGTACTTCACCATGGTGGCGGCGTTCCTGGTCATCCTGGTGGTGGCCCTGCAGGGCTCGGCGCCCCGAGAGAGCGACTTCCCCTACAAGGTGCCCCTGGATCCCCAGGGGCTGCTGGAGCTCTCCTGGAACGTCAGCTACCCCGAGCAGGCCGTGCACTTCCAGCTCCTCGTCAGGGAGCTGCGCTTCGGGCTCCTCTTCGGGATGTCGGACAGGGGCGAGTTCGAGAACGCCGACCTGGCCGTGCTCTGGAGCGACGGGCACAACTCCTACTTTGGGGTGAGTCACCTGGGGTGTTTGCATGGATGGTTTTTGGGGTTCCCTCCCTGTGAATGCAACTCTCTGAACCTGATTTGTGGTTTTGTAGGGTGGGGTGCAGGGCACGGCATACGCTGGGCCAGCCCCGCTGCTCCTGAAGGTTTTTTGGGGATTTCTACCCCAGAGGACCCCACAGATCAGAGCCACACGGTGGGTTTGGCATGGGGGTTAGCCCTAAAGAGAAAAGAATAAACACAGCAGCACATCAGCAAGGCTGAGGGAGCCAGGAGCTGGATGTCTCTGCTGTGTTTTAGCTGCAAAGATTCACACACAGAGGAGGCATCAACACCCTGCTTCACTCGTGAGCTGCTGCCAGTCACATTAAAAATTAACCACAGCTCCCATTAATGGCTCTGAGACAGGGCAAAAGTCACCAGGCACAGAGGCTGCTGCTGCCAGCAGGAAGATCCTGGCTGGGAGTTGCATCCAGAGAGATCAATGGGATAACAGGGCAGCCTGGGGTGCTGGCAGAAATTAAAGGTGCAAACGTATTTGGGCGAGATGTAAATGGGGAGTGCAGGGAAAACTGATCTCCAGTTGTGTTGTTCGCTGTTACTGCAACTGTCTGTTAGTTGGGTCCCTCTTTGGGTGCTTTTCCCAGCCCTGGGCTCTCCAGCCCTATCCCCAGCCCACCACATCAGGCTGATTGCCACTCTGCTTGGCTGCAGAAAGCAATTCCCATTTTTGCCCGTGCGAGGCTTTCCAGTTAAGTTAAATTTTACCTCCCTGCTTACTTCAAATTAACCATAAAACACATCCTTTCGCAACCAGCCGCAGTGCGATCCGCAGCGCGATGAAAGCATGAAAAGAAGGGTTTATTATCTGCGCTGTTCTCCTGCTAATTGCCAGCCTTTCAGGGGCTGTGGTGGCCCAAAATGCTCCAGGATTTCGCAGCATCATGTTAAGGGAACAGAAAGGATCATTTCTAATCTCGCCCCAAAGACAAGCAGCGCTGAACGAGACACCCGGCAGCGCTCGGGTTTGCTCCTTCACTTGGTGCTGAGCAGCATCCTGCAAGGAGATCTCAATAAACCTCCCCAGCCCCGGTTTTCTCTCTCCCAGCGGCTTTTCTTCTGGATAAGCTTGTCGGCTGTGAAAAAAAATCCAAATTTGCTCAGCCCCCCATGTACTGCGAGATTAACTCGCGCTCCGCGTTCCTACGAAAACAAATGTCATGCGAGCTCCGCGGAGCTGATTTCCCTCTCCCCCTCTAAGGACAATATGTTCTGGAAATATGACTCTATAGTTCTGGCTGAAATGATGCCAAGTTCCTGCATCCTTTTTTTTTTTTTTTCTTCTGGTTTTTCCTCCCAAGAGAAGAAAGCCAGTGGCACTGGTGTGCCTGCGGCCAGCTACTTCCTGGGTGCCTTTTCTGAGTGAACAGGAGGCCCACGGGGAGAAACAAAAGATCAAAGGAACAACGCTGTTCAAATGCAAATTATCACGGGATTTTATACTCCAAACCTTCAAGCCCTGAGGCACAGGAATACCCTCCTGCTTTGCCTCTTGGGGTGGCTTTGTCACCATCCTCTACAGCAAGAGGTTTTTGGGAGGCCGGGCTGGGCTGCCAGAACAATCTGACCACAGAAAATTCAGGATTTTGCAGAGGGGCAGCAATTTCCAGGGCTGACATTACATCCCAGCAAGGGTGTGATCTTAAATTGAGGGAGGCTGGTTTGTGCCAAGGGTTTTGGGGAGCCCAGCACCCCCTTCCACAGGGTCCCCCCAAAATACAGCACGGACCAATGCAGCACCTTTATGTGTGCCTGGGGGCTTTCCTCCCTCCCTTCCCAACCTTTCCCCACTCACATCTCAGCCTGTAAAGGTCTTTCTGCAGGCTGGTAGTGCTGGGTCGGGTGTTTCCCAGGTCTGCCTGAGCACCAGAGGCCATTCCAGCATGGATCTGCCCAGGAGAGGCATGGAGCCCACCAAACACAGGCTTCTTGCACCTCTGTGATGCTGAGGGTGGACAGAAGGACCTGTGGTAGCTCTGGAGGTGCCTCCTGGCTGAGCAGGCTTCTCTCTCCCTCACAGGATGCCTGGAGCGACTCCAAGGGGCAGCTCCACATGGATTCCCAGCAGGACTACCAGCTCCTCGGGGCTCGCAGGGCTCCTGAGGGGCTCTACCTGCTCTTCAGAAGAGCCTTCAGCACCTGTGACCCCAAGGACTACCTGATAGAGGTATGGCATCACCCTGACCCCCCTGTGGCACCCCCAGGCCTGGGGAACAGCTCCAGACACGTCCTGCAGGGTTTGGGAACAGGCTCAGGGCTTGGTTGGTGCTGTGTGAGGCACAGAGGAAGTGAGCTACAGATGTCAACCCTGGCCCATGAGTAATGTTTGGCACCATCTCTTCACAAGCCCTCCGAAAGCTCTCTCGAGTGTAGCTTTTAGCTCGTTTGCATCATCAGCTCCTGTTGAACATGCACTGGGTCTATATAAATCCCTCCTGCATCACTCTGCTCGGCAGCCCGGAGCCAACTGTTGGGAGTGTTACGAAGAGGGGTGGGTGTATCAACGGGAGGCAAACAGGAGGGTTGTGGCAGGAGCTGGGACAAAGGGACAGCACACAGAGGTGCCGCTCTGTGCTCCTGGGTGGCGTGGTGGCATCTCCCCGGCTCTGCATCCAGCACTCCTCTCTGAGATGGGATTTGGGATAAACCTTCCCAGTGGGGGACGTCAGACAGCTGAGGGGCTCAGCTACAGGCCCTGGCTGCAGGCAGGAGCCTGTGCAGGGCTGATCTCACATGAAAGCCTTTGTGGGCAGGATATTTTAGAGCCAACGTGGGCACAGAGTGTCCTCGAGTTTTTTGCTGCTGGTGTTCAAAAGCTTCTCTTGTGGTGAGAAGTGTCTGCCGTCTGCCAAAACACTGAGAGCCCTGGAGGGGAAAATCTGTGTGTGTGAGCCACGGAAACACTTGCTGGTCTTTATTCTCTGATCCTTTAGGAAAAGGCTGTTCTCTTTATCCCTTCTCCCTTATCTCCTGTCCAGAGCTCTCAGCGTTCTTGTTTGCAGTAGACTTTCAGCAGAGCTCCTTGTGGTACCTTCCACCTGAAAAGAAGCTGGAAGAAAATTGAAGGTTTCAGGGAGAAGTTTTATTTCTGCTATTTCTGCTATTTGATTTTACCCCCCAGGCTATTTTTGGGCTGCAGTGAGGGATGAGCCCTGCACTGATGGGTTTGTGCCAGCCTGGAGCTCATGAGGGGCTTGGGAGGAGCAGAGAGGGTGTGTCACCCTTTTGGAATTGATGGGGAAAACTTTTCAGACTCTCCCACCTGGCAGGGAACCCTCAGCGACCACATCAGCTGAAGAAACACCCTGGGATGTGGAGCTTTCCTGGGACAGCACAGCAGAGTGAGCTGTGCAGTCAGGGCAGGGTCACAAGACCCATTTTTGGGTTCATCCCACCAGTGCCGGTGCTGCCGGTCCACTCAGCTCCTGCTCTGCCTGAAAACCCCACTGACTTGTTCTGCTCTGGCTTCAGGATGGCACAGTGCACCTGATCTACGGCATCCTGGAGAAACCGGTGCCTTCCCTGCAGGCCATCAACATCTCTGCCCTCCACGGGGGGCTGCAGAGGGTGCAGCTGCTGAAACCCAACATCAGCATCCCGGAGCTGCCCGGCGACATGAAGAGCATGGAGATAACAGCCCCAGACGTCGTCATCCCCAGCCAGGAGACCACCTACTGGTGTTACATGGCAGAGCTCCCAGAGGGCTTCCCCAAGCACCACATCATCATGGTAAGAGGCAGGAGAAGAGGGCTGTCCTTCACCCGGGGTGGGTCAGGAATTGCGCTGAGAATCCTGGATTTTCACACCCTGAAAATTCCATGTCGCGGGGAGGCCTTCAGGCCCTGACATCTTTCCAAATGTGGTCCCCAAAAAACCTCTTCCAGGTCCACCCCACCTGTCAGCAGCATCCTCATGTCTCCTAGAGTGTCTCGGCAGGAAGGGACCAGGTAATGTTTTCCCACCTGGCACACCCAGCAGGTTCCAGGGGCAGGCTCAGAGCTGACTCCCTGCAGAAGGAACAGACCCACAGCAGGATTTTGGCACACAGAGGGCCATGAGGAGCACAAAAACACAGGAAACAAAGGAACAGGGCTGTGGAGAGCAGGGCACAGCCAGCCAGGATGGGAACCGGCTCCTAAAACATGAGGGAGAGTCCATAAAAACAGAGAGTTACAGACAGAAATGCGACTTGTGGGCATTGCCCAGACGTGTTGCTTGGGCCACCCCCTGCAAAGGAGAGGCAAAAACCTGCTGGCAACTCCAAGAAAGGGATGAGCTGCTGGGAGAGCACCCAGGAGGTGTGGGGGTGGCTCAGGGGGGTGACCTGGCACATCCAGAGTCAAAACCCTCAGACGCCCGAGCTGCAGCGAGCGCTCGGTGATTTGGAGGGGAGAGACGGCGCTGCAAGGGAAGGCTCAGAAGGAGGATTTTCTCCCTGACAGATGGTGCGAAGTGAATCATCTGTGTGTAAGTAAGAAGTGTGTAACTCCTGATACCTTCCCGCTGCTGCAGATCACTTCTGCAGCTGGCACTTTTAGCCAGAGATGTTCCTCGGCCTTGAGTCACTCTCTCTACCCCAAATCCCCCTCCCTGTGCCCCAGGCAGCTGCTGGGTAGAAACAAAACCCAAAGAGCTGCGGGCAGAGCTACAACAACAACACCACAGCCAGGCCTCTCTGTAGGAAAAAACAACATCCCCACAGCCACTTCAGCCCCACAAAACTGGTAAAGGACTCAGCCATCACAGAACAGACCAAGATCTGCTGATCCCCTGGGTCTGCTGCTGCAGAAAGGATGAGCTGGTTCTCTGTGGGCTCTGGGTTGGTCCCCAAGCCAGCCAAGAAATTAAATATTTCCACAAGTGACCTAAATGCTCCTTGGGCACTAACAACACGTTGTTTCCCCTTTGAAGCACCCTGGTGCTTGACTCTGCCATAACCAAAACATGAGGCCCCTTGGTGCCTCATGCCCAGAGCAACCTTCCCTCCCCATCCCGTGGCAGAAAGGGGTGCCAGGTCCCAGATACTCCTGCCCTGGGGAGCCTGGGGTGGGCTCTCAGCGTGTCCTCTCCTTCCTGGGCTCTGCAGTACGAGCCAGTGGTGACGGCAGGCAACGAGGCCCTCGTCCACCACATGGAGGTGTTCCAGTGCGCCGCCCACTTCGACAGCTTCCCCCACTACAACGGGCCCTGCGACTCCAAGATGAAGCCAGACAGGCTCAACTACTGCAGGCACGTGCTGGCGGCCTGGGCCATGGGGGCACAGGTGGGTGTGACAAGGGACACGTCCCCCCCCGGGGTGACGTCCTGCCCTGCTGCCTCCCAGACCTCCCCGATCCCGCTTTGGGGTTGCTCCAGAGGGGCTGACCTCGCTCTGGGGTTTGGTTTCAGCCCTGTCTGATCTTCCCAGCCCCTCCTGGGTGTGTGGGGTTTTCCAGCTCCCCTTCAGCCCTCCTCCTCTCTGGTGCCATGGATCAGTGGGGTGGGACACTGGAACAGCCCCCCAGGGAATGATCACGGCCCCGAGCCTGAGAGAGCTCAAGGAGCTTTTGGACAAACCTCTCAGGTACTTGTGGGATTCCTGGGCCAGGAGTTGGATTTTCATGGTCCTTGTGGGTCCCTTCCAACTCAGGGTGTTTTATGATTCTGTGACCATACTCAGGTGTTGTGCCACTGCATGTGGAATGAGAGAAGCTTCTGGAAGCGAGGGCAGCTCCCCAAGCACAATCAAGGGCACAAATCACATCTCTCAGCCCATGGTGTGGGTCAGGACTGTGTCCACTTATTCCCTGAGGCTTTCCAGCCTCATTCCCAGGAAAGCCACCCCACTGCTGCCCTAACAGCCTCCCTTCTGCTTCCAGGCTTTCTATTACCCTGAAGAAGCAGGTCTTGCCTTTGGTGGCCCAGGCTCCTCCAGATATTTGCGTCTGGAGATCCATTACCACAATCCCCTGGTGTTCAAAGGTGAGGGGCTGGGTGGTGCTGCCCGTTGCTTTATCTGTCAGACCATGGCAGGAGAGCTGGGGGAAATTCCAGGGAAGGATTCCCACCTTCTGGGGAGCCCTCTGGCCAAAACCATGGCCCTGTTCTCAACTTTCTGGAGAGCTGATGGTCCAGATCTGTCCCTGCAGGAAGAATGCATTAAAAATCCCCACCATGCTGCTGCTTTTCTGGGTCTCGGCAAAGTCATCCTCACTGAAGGCTGACATGTGGCCCAGAGGTGGGGAAGGACGCTTGGGAAAGGAAGGAAAATTGCCCCCACAGAGTTCCTGCAAGGATGTGATCCAGGGCAGCACCAGGATTCAGCTGGGCTGTCTCAGGAGCCCCCCCCCCGAATTTCCACACGAGGTTCTGGGGCTGGGTCTGAGCTCGGAGCAGAAGTGACAGCAGTGCCAAGTCACCAGAGAGACCAGGCTGCCTGGGGAGGGGGGGGATGTGGATGTTGTGTTCCTCTTCTCCTGCTTCGATAACATTGTCAGGAGACACATTGGGAAAAAAAAAGAAGGATTCCAAACAACCCGGCTTCTTCATTAACATAAAAACAAGCAGCTTCTTGACTACCCAAGTATATTTTTAGGAGGCCAGAGCATATGTACTGTGGATCAATCATAGCACATTCGGCAACTTGAGAAGAAACACGGCTATAAATACAGGGTTCACGTCTTCCATCATTTATCTGCTTTTGCATGTTAACCAATAGTGTCTCCCCCGGTATTCTTATCCCTGGGTGGGCTCCAGCCTGGAGACAGGGAGCTCTGAGCTGGCCTGGACCCCTCCTGACCTACTGACCCTGCTCTTTCCCTTTGCCTGCGTGGCCTTTTGGGGTTTTGGGACGTTCCCCTTAAAGAAGCTGCGATGAGCCCCATTCCTGAGGGACTGCCCCAAAGCACCCCGTGCTCTGTCCTTCTGCTCTGGGCTCCCCCAAGGCACCCCTTGCTGTCCTGGGACAACTCAGCCTCAGGCCAGTGCCCTCACCAGGGAACCAGGTGCATCTGGGGCCACTCGGCGGAGACTTGCACGAAAACCTGTAGGATTTAAAACAATTTCAAACAGATGAAGGAAGCCGGGAGGGGGAGGCTCCCCACGGCACCACGGCATCGGGGTTTTTTTTACCTGTCCTTGTTTTTTCACCTGTCCTTGTTTTCTCACCTTTTGACCTTGTCCCTGCAGTGACTTGTCCTTGTCCCCTGGCCCACCAGGTCGCCGTGACTCCTCGGGGATCCGGCTGTACTACACGGCCACTCTCCGTCCCTACGACGCCGGGATCATGGAGCTGGGCCTGGTGTACAGCCCAGTGATGGCCATTCCCCCTGGGGAGCACAGCTTCATCCTCACGGGGTACTGCACTGATAAATGCACCCAGCTGGTGAGTGCCTGTCCCCTCTGCACCTCGGAGGGGAAAGGTTTTCCGTGGCTTTTCCCTGGCTCCAGGCAGCATCAACCTCCAGGCTCCTGGTTTGGAGTTTTAAGCTCACCGCGAGGTAGCACTGGAAAGAAAAATCTGCTGTGTACAATAAACAGGGAAGAGCATCTGGTTGGGATGGGTTGAATCCCCCTGGAAGGAGCTCTCCTGGGGAGCCATCTGCTCCAGCTCCCAGGGGTACCATTCCCATAAAACTCACTGCCGAGCTGGCCGTGTCCCAGTGGTGCTTTCCCTCCCAGGGATGGGAAAATTGGCTCCTGCTCCCGGGGAGCCTGCCAAGAGCTCTCACAGAGAGGGTTCCAAAGGGCCCACCTGGCTCTCTCAGGGAAGTTTTAGTGTGTGTTTTTGTAGGGCCTACCCGCAAGGAATCGTTTGTGCCGCCACTAACGAGGGCAGGGAAGGAAGCAGGACCTGGCCCAGCTGCTCCTGCTGCCCTGGAGGGTCGGTTTGGCAGCAATGAGGGTTTGTCCCTCTGCAAGGAGCTCACTGAGATCCTTTCCAGGGGCACAGGGACCCCCTAAACCCCATGTGAGAGCCAGAACGGGGACAGCCAGCTCCCAGCACACAGCAAGGGGATGTGAGGGAGGGGAAGAGAGGGACAGAGCTGGCCACGGGGGCTTGAGCTCTCCTTCCTTCCTTCTTTTCTTTCCTTCCCCCAGGCTCTGCCAGCTGCTGGCATCCGCATCTTCGCCTCCCAGCTCCACACTCACCTGGCGGGGAGGAAAGTGGTGACGGTGCTGTCCCGGGACGGGAGGGAGCGGCAGGTTGTGAACGCTGACAGGCACTACAGCCCTCACTTCCAGGTACGGGGGCTGCAGGGCCACTGGGGGGCCCGGCTGGGGCTCACCCCTGGCCACAGTGCCACCCTGGCACTGCTCTGACGTGTCCCCTTTCGTCCCCTCCCAGGAGATCCGCATGCTGAAGGAGGTGGTGGCGGTTTTTCCGGTGAGTTGCTCCAAAAACAGTTCTGAACATCCCGACCCCGTGGCCCGGAGTGCCCTGCCTCCTTCCATCACCCCATCCCATCTGGGGGCTCCCAGGGGGGCTGCAGTGAGGGTCCCGGGGTCACTTCTGCCGTCTCCACGCAGACACTTTGGGGACAACCAGGCCCCCTCTCTCACACGGCACGGAGCTGGTGTGTGGGCAGCCAGGAGAGAAATGAGGCTCCTGATTTAGCCGGGCTTCGTCTGGCAGGGGGAGGCTCCTCAGGGGGCGAGGATGAGCCGTGGTGGTGCCCTCTGGCCTTGCTTGATGGAAGGAGAGGAAGAGATTCAGCGTCACAGTGGGAGTGGGTGGGAAGACGGGTGTGGGACCTGCCCCAGGGCTCGTCAGGTGGGGAAGGACCTGACTGCAAAGCCGAGGGCAGCTCCCGGAGCTGCCGTGCCCCACCAGGCTGCTCAAAGCACTCAGCAGCCACTGGAACCGTGCCCGTGGTCCTCAGCGCTGGCTGTGGCAGGGAGGCTGTTGTGCCATCGAGTCAGCTCCGGATTTGGCACTTCAAACTCTTGCCTAAGTGCGACTTCAAGGTGTTTTCAACCCTGCAGAAATTCTCAAAAAGCGAGGACAGCAGGAAGCGCCATCCCTGGGATGCAGCCCGGGGGGAATCTCTGCAGGGGATGCAGGTTTAGCCAGGACTCCTGTGGGGCTGCAGGCTCCTGATATGGGGAACAGAGATTTCTACGTGGAACACTCCCCAATCCCTAGATTTCCCTGTGTTTATCCCCTCCAGGGCGATGAACTCATCACCACCTGCACATACAACACCGAGGATCGGAGCAGAGCCACCGTGGTGAGTGCAGGGGCAGCTCCCCTGATTTTGGGGGCAACCCAGGCTGGGTTGGGGGCACCCCCAGAGCGAGGACCTGCATGGAGCCAGGCTGAATCCCAGCCAGGAGCAAAGGGAGGGTGGGAAGAAGGGAACTCACAAGGCTCTGCTGCCTGCAGCGGGGACGTGAAGGTGCTAATTGTGAAGTAGCGTGTGTCACTCTAATTCCCATCACAAACTGTTCCACCAGGGATTAATTGTAATTAAAGAGAAGTGGCACTTTTTTTTTGACAGTGCATGTTATTTCCTTGCATAGGCAGTGGGGAAAAAAAATAAAAAATAAAAGAGCCTGTCAGAGGTACCATCAACAGGGACAAGGCTAAATATAGCAGAGGGATTATAGGAAATCTGCATTTTAATGTAAACCACACGGTCTAGCCTGGAAGTCTGTCCTTGCACAGAGGGCAGACAAGCAGAGAGCTGCCCATGCCATGCACCTGAAGGGGTGTGAATACCTATCTCTTATCTCTATCCCTATCATCTCTATCTCTATCTCTATCTCTATCTCTATCTATCTCTATCTCTATCTCTATCTCTATCTCTATCTCTATCTCTATTTATCTCTATCTTCACCTCTATCATCTCTATCTCTATCTATCTCTATCTCTCTCTATCATCTCCATCTCTGTCTCTCTATCTCTGTCTCTATCATCTCTATCTCCATCTCTCTCTCTGTCATCTCTATCTCTATCATCTCTATTTCTATCTCTATTTCTATCTCCACCTCTATATTCTCTATCTCTATCATCTCTATCTCTATCATCTCTGTCTCTGTCTCTATCATCTCTATATCATCTCTATCTCATCTCCATCTCTATCTCATCTCTATCTCTCTAGATATCCAGATATCAAGATATCAATAACAGACAGGGATTTTAGGTGTAGATCCATGTCAGTGTGTGCACCCATGGGTGTGAGCTCTGTGCCCCGCTGCCCTCCCTGCCCCTGTGCAGCCCCAGCAGGGCACAGCCAGGCCCCGCTTCCATCACCTCCCTGCCTGTGCCACAGGGAGGGTTTGGCATCCTGGAGGAGATGTGTGTGAACTACGTGCACTACTACCCCCAGACCCAGCTGGAGCTGTGCAAAAGCGCCGTGGATCCGGGCTACCTGCACCGCTACTTCAACCTCGTGAACAGGTAAAGAGCCCCTGCAAGGCAGGACTGGGGACACAGGGACCACTGGTACAAAAATCCAGGGGTTTGAGGATGGCTGAGCCACCAGGAAGGGAGAGCAGCCCCTGGGAGGGACTTCCCAGCAAGAGTGAGTGTGTGGCCAAGGGTATAAATGCAAAATATTCCTTAGAACCCGAGGCAGACACCAAGGATCCACGCCAGGGGAGGAGCTGCAGCCCTTCCACCCATGAGGAGAGGGGAGATGCTGACCTTGCACAGGGTGTCCTACCCACGGGCTGGTCCCAAATCCTGCCCTGCAGGTGCTGGCTGCTCCAGGCTGTCCCTGTGCCCGGGGCTGCCCCCAGAGCCGTTCCAGGTGGCTGTTGAGGCAGGGAGGAATTGCTCACACCCAGCGCTGGAAGGGCACAGCACACAGCACTGCTCTGCTCCAGCCTGGCCTTTCTCCTGCCCAGGTTTAACGACGAGGAGATCTGCATGTGCCCACAGGTGTCTGTCCCACAGCAGTTCTACTCCATCCCCTGGAACACGTTCAACAGGGACGTGCTGAAATCCCTCTACGGCTTTGCTCCCATCTCCATGCACTGCAACAAATCCTCCGCCGTCCGCTTCCCGGTAGGTACAGCCTCACTCCCACAGCTTCCCAGCAGAATTCCCAGCTGTAAGGTGGGGTCTGCGGTGCTCAGGACACATCCAAACCCAGCAGGCTCAGGGCAGGGGGCTGGAGCTGCCTGGAAATCCCTGGCATCAGCAGGACACGGAGCCCAGCCCAGCCCCGAGCTTAGACAATACATCTGGAGCCCACCACGGATGCTCCCAGCCAGATCCAATTAGGACATGCATTTGCATAAAGTGATTTGGAGGCTGCTTCTGCTGACTGTTAAAGCAGGGCCAGATCCAAGGAGAAACGTGAGGTGGTTTTTAGGATTTTGGCAAATCACCCCAGGTCCCAGCAGAGCGAGCTCATTACGCATGGCATCTGTGCAGCCTCCGAACGTGGTGATCCAAAACGTGAGGGATAAAGGACTGGAAGGAGGTCTTTAAAATAAAACCAGGCCCAGAGATGAGGGACATGACGATGATAGTGGTGAAGATTTAAAACCACTGCTGGCACCAGCTTCCAACGCCATTTATCAGTGTAATAAATTTGGATTCCTTGTTCCTGGATCCAGTGCCATCCACTGCAGCACAGGAGGGAGCTGAGCTGATTGCAGGGATGACCATCAGCTTCCTGCCACACTAAATTCCCTTTAGCAAAGCTTCACTCTGGAGTGGGCAGAAACCTTTCCAGTCTCCCGGAACTGGACACCAGGCACCTCTCAGCTGCGCAGAGCTTTGCTGCAGGGACAGAAGGGGTGCAGAAGTTTTTTTGTGCATCAGCAGAATTATGAATTAAACCTCTTAATTTATGACCCAGAGAGCTCCCTTGATTTCAGAGAGGTCTTGGGGGCTGCCAGGAAGGGACTTGAGCAGAGAAGAGCCAATTCTGGCACGAAGTGGGTCACAAGCATCGCAGTGAGGACGAAGGAGCCTCTGCTCTTCTGGTGTTTCAGAGCGAGCCCGGCTTGGAGACATCTCATTTATTCCACACCGTTTCTGCCAAGAGAAAAGCACCAGCTTCTAATTAAGCTCATGTTTTTGCAGCTCAGTGATCCCAAATCTGATGATTTCTGGAAGGAACTGAGCGCTGTTAATTATCAAGCCAAATCTCAAGGTAACACTTGTGAGCGGCAGCGGGGACGGTGCCGTCCCCGAGTTCCCCTGTGCCCGCGAGGGCTCGCAGTAAACTCTCTCTGTTCACATTTCCGCTGAAGAGCACTGAAAACAACAACTGTCAAGACACTCCACATGCCTTTGATCTCCCCGAAAAGCAGGCTCAGGGTTGGGGATGTACCAGCAGGGCAGACGCCGCAGCAGATGGGCTCAGGGTTGGAGCCCAGCCCTGGAGCTGGAGCACCCTAAAGATGTTTAACTGCTCCCCTAAGCCATGAGGACACAGAAAAGGAGTTGTTTCTCCAGCTGGTGCTCCCCTGCAGTGCTGTCCCCTCTCTGGTCACTCCCCATGAGCTTTGGAAAGGTCCCTCCATCCCATTCCGTCTTTCCCCAGGGTTTTCCCGGGGCTGGTGCCGGCTCTGGCCCGTTTCGCTTGACATACCAGGGGGAAATGTCAGCCGAAAACACAAATTCCACTTTCATCTCGCTGATGACTCACGGCTCTACCTCTCCTCTCCAGACCTCCCTCCTCCTGCTCACGCTGCGGCTCAGCCTCTCGCTGACATTTCCGCATGAGCACGCAGCCGGCGGCCCAGCCGGAGCATCACCGCCCCGGAGCCGAGCCCGCCGTGCCCTCCCGGCCCCCGCCCACGTCCCCAGCGGCCACCAGGCCAGGCCAGTGTCACATCTGAGCTAGATCCTGCTCGGCAGGCTCAGCCCCGGGCACTGCCCGCACCTGGCAGGTCGCTCTTTGCAGGGAGCATCCCCCAAGACAAGGTGCCTCCAGGGATGCAGGGAGTGGGGGGATTTGTCCCGGCCGTGGTCACCGTGAGCCCTGATGGCTGTGACAGCCCTTCCCCGGCTCTGCTCCGTGGCACCTCAGCCAGGCTGCTGCATCCCTCCTGCTCCACGGGCACATCCGTGCTGGAAATTCCTGCCAGTACCTGCTGAGGGAGAGTTTTCCAGAGCGTGGTGGGCCCGTGGGGCTCCCTGCCTTGAGCTGTCTGCACCTGACTTGGCAGGTAACAATTTTGGGGTGGAAACTCCCCAGCTGGGGTGGGTTTGTGGAACACGGAGACGTCTGCACCGCTCAGGGGATGTGTAGGTGCTTCTGCACTAGGAATAATTAGTGATGTCTCATGAGAAAACACCCCGACTGGGGCTAAAAACCACTTCAGGCCATAAAGCCGGTGCCATTTCCCCGAGCAGACAGAAACACCGAGCCTCCAACACCTTCCTGCCTTTCTGGGGAGGAGAGTTTCCACCCGCCGTGCTCTCACGGTGCCGACCTCTCTTGCAGGGCGAGTGGGAGAAGCAGCCGCTTCCCCGCATCACCGAGAGCCTGCGGGAGCCCGTCCCTCGCTGCCCGCCCGTCCCGGAGCCTCAGCCCGCTGCCCCCGTCCCCCTCAACCTGGGCCAGCTCCGGAGGGACTGACACGGCGCTGCCACCGGGCCGGGAAGTGTCTCCAGGGCAGGATCATCCCTCCATCCATCCATCCATCCATCCATGGGGAACATCCCTGCCCACACAGCGATGCCAGCCGGCGCCCCGGCCCTGCCTCGGGAGGGGGTCGGAGCTCGTCAGGCAGAGTTCACCGAGTCCTCCGGGGATGGGAAGCGCTATATTTAGTGCCTTATTAGCAGTGCCGGCTCTGAGTAATGCCGCTTCCCACCCCCGCAATAACAACGGCGAGGTTCGCCACTGTGCCGCCCCAGGGAAGGGGGGAAGGAGCTGGTTTGCCTGCGGGGAAACTGAGGCAGCAAAGGGATGTGTGGGAGCAGCATAAAAGCCTCGCCGCGGTGCCATGGTCCCGTCCAGCTCAGGATGGCTCCACAGGTGCTCCCCCCTCGCTGGCAGCTGTGGGAGGGATGGAAGGAAGGAGGGAGGGATGGAAGGAGGGAGGGATGGAAGGAGGGAGGGAGGGAGGGGTGCCACATCAACCTCCCAGCACTCTCCCCTCCCTCCTGCAGGGCCTGCAGCTCCCCCACCACACTCCTTCCCCCACTTTTATTCCTCTCTCGACGCCACCGGATGCCAAAGGCTGGGAACAAACGATACCTCTGGGATGGGGTTGGGAAAAGGGGAAGGGGGGAGGGAGGAGGACAAATCTTTTGTCAGGAAAAATTGCTCCATTAAATATCTAAATGTAAAATAAATTGCTTTTTGCTGTTGAGCTCCGAAGGGAGAACATTTAGGAGGAGCAAAAGAGAGGCTGGAGGTGCTGCAGGAGAGTCCATGTCCATCCCAGCTTCCCTTATCCCAACTTGGTGCCTGTCCTTGCTGCCCTGGGACAGGTGGGATCCAGGCCAGGTGGTCCCCAAATTTCCTTCCCAGCCACCTTGGGTGTAAGAGAAACCTCAGGTCAGAGCACTGCTCACCAGAAAAGGCTTTTTAAAGCAAAACCTGATCTCCCTGGCTTGGCAGGGAGGCAGAATGTTCCTTCACTCAGAACAGGACCGTGGCCACCCCTC
Organism: Sinosuthora webbiana; assembly: GCA_013397395.1. Taxonomy (NCBI): domain Eukaryota; kingdom Metazoa; phylum Chordata; class Aves; order Passeriformes; family Sylviidae; genus Sinosuthora; species Sinosuthora webbiana. The sequence continues at coordinate 475,449 of VXBN01001790.1, read as the reverse complement.
CCCTGCCCTCCACCCTGCCAGAGGGAGGGCAGTCACCTCCTATTCAAGAGAAAAAAAATCATCTCAATCTTGCTTTTTAATGTTTTCAGTAAAACCAAAGCATTTCAGAGTTCACGCTCTTGCTCGCGGCACGAGGGTGAGGGATGGAAATCAGCTCTAAAGAGGGTATGACCCAAACAAACCTAGTCAGGGGAAAAAACAAGGGGGAGAGCAGGGAGTGAGGTTATTCCTTCAGGCGGGTGAAAGCTTCAGCAGAGAGCCCAGCGAGGGGACCAGAGCAGGGGCTGGTGGCGGGGAGCTGCTGATCCTCCCCTGCAGCACAGGCTGTGTGCGTGTCAGGGCAGACCCTCCCTGCTGCCCCCCAGGCTGCCTCTGAGCTGCCACAGCCTGCAGGGCTCTGAGCTCAGCCTCTGCCAGCACCCCCCTCTCTGTGGGGAGCTAAAAGGAGCCACCTCCAAGGTGACCTTTGGGGACATGCCACAAAGAGCTGCCAGCGGGTGGGGCTGAGGGCAGCAGTGGGGCCAGTGCCACCCTACACCACAGCCTGGGCAGGAGCAGCCCAGAAAAACCGTGGCTGCCCCATCCCTGGAAGTGTCCCAGGCTGGACTGGATGGGGATTGGAGCAGCCTGGGACAGTGGAAGGTGTCCCTGCTCACGGAATGAGATGGGCTTTGAGGTCCCTTCCAACCCACACTGTCCCATGATTCTGTGATTTGGACACACAAACTGCAGTGGCAGAGAGGAACCCACAGCGTGAGCCTGGGCCATGACCCTGCACTCCTGCCCCTTTCCCTCCACCCCAGCAGAGTCCCCAGGGCACAGCCAGGACAAGGTGACACCCATGGGAGTGGGGACAGCAGCAGCAAGGCACCAGAGGGACAGCAGGTTTGGAGGCTCCAGCTGTATTAACAGCAGAATTAGTTTTTAAAAAATTCATTTCCAGGCAGCATGAAACTACATTTGGGGGGGGAAAGAGTTTCCAGCAAAGTCAAAAATTGAAACCACTCCGTATGCAAACACGGTTTGCAGGCCAATTAACCCACGGAAAAGAATTATCGCTGCAGTGGCACCGCCTCGCTCGGGGAACAGAGCATCAGAGCCTTTGGACTTTTTGGAATCTCTTCCTCCTCTCCCATGTAATTCGACCCACACTGACTCGAGGGTTCCAGGCGCTCGCCCGGCTCTTGCAGCCGACCCCGGAGCGGGCTGGGGGCCGGGAGCTCAGCCCGCAGCTCCTCCGCCCTCTCGGCACCGCGGCGGCCGCTCAGTAAAAGCCCTTCACGCGTTTGTTGTCGGGGTCGAACGGGGACTTGGTGTGAGCTCGGGCCGGGAAGGTCACTCCCATCCGCTCCAGCTCGTAGCTGCCGCTCTTCACAAAATCCAGGGAAACCTGCGAGGCAGAGCCATGGAAAAACCCCCGTAGGGCGCCAGCATCCCCAGCTCCACCCCTGGGCAAGCCCCCACCCGCCCCGCACATCGGCTCTCTGCGGAAAACACGGCTCTGCCACCCCGAGAGGATGTGCGGAAAGGAGGAAGAGAAATGGTAAAAAAAGAGATCTGTTTAAAAAAAAAAAAAAATTAAAAAATCAGTGTTTCAAAATTTTAGGGTTTTTTTTTCCCCAGCCTGTGGAGGTATAGGATGGAGAAAAAAAAAAAACAAAAAGGGAAAAGGAAAGGGGAAAAGAAAGGAGAGGGGGAAGGAAAAAAAGAAGAGGGAAAAGGGGAAAGGGAGAGGAAAAAGGAGAGAAAAAGGCAGAGGAAAAGGAAGAGGGAAAGGGGGAGGAAGAGGAGGAGGAAGAACATTAATCACTGGGAGAAAAGGGGGTTCCCAGGGGCAACTGGCCCACAAAGCCACTTGCCGTGGGACTCTTGCAGGGATGCAGGATGAAAGGCCAAGGCAAGCAAGAGCAGGAATCACAGCACACACACAGCTCTTGGCACAGGCAAGGCCCCTGGAGATGTCACCTCTGTCCCCACAGCACTCTGCTTAATGAGGGCACCTGACTGATTATCCAGGGGTCTCCCAGGGTTAATTAAGAGCCTGCCCCGCTCCTATTGGTCACTGCAGTGTACAACATTAACTAATTTGCTGGGGCAATTAAATACTTGGTTGCAATTTACACCCGAGGCAGCACTTGAGCCGTGCGTGGAGCTCACACGGTGACAGTGGGTGACACCGAGCCGTGACGTCCCTCACCCTGCACAGGGCGAGCACGAGGGAGCTGCTGTCCCCTCTCCCAGCCCAGGGGACAGCAGTGGGTGTGTGCCACTGCCGGGAAGGAGGGGCAGCCCCCGCGGGGCTCTGCACTCACCGGGCCCCCTGCAGGGTCACGGATGTAGCCGTAGGCGATGGTTTTGTCGATGGCAAACCCAAAATCCGCCCGGCGGATGTGGCCGACCACCTTGCCGTCCCTCCAGACCGCCTCCAGGCCGAACATGGGCACCTTCCTGCGAGGCGAGGGCAGAGCTGCCACACCAAAAACCCCTCCACGGCCCAGAGGGGTCTGGCTGTGCCCCAGGCCAGCCCACGTGCCGGGGCTGCCACAGCCCACAGGCTCATTCACCTCTCCCTGCCCGACCCCAAAATCCCTCCAGCCCAATTTGCAAAACCTCCCCCTGCTCCGGGTGAAACAAGATCAACAACCCCCTCACACCGCTCGCAGCTCCCACTAAACACCCAACAGGGAATTCACGGTGGGATTTAAACTAGAGATGGAATCAGAGCACAGAAAACAGCTGAGCTGGCTCGCAGCTGAGCCCCACATCCATCCAGGTGTGGCACCTGCGTGTGTGTGTGTGCACAGGGCTGAGTGGAGGGGCTGCTCCAGGGGTGGTCCTGGCTCTGGGAGCTGCAGAGCCAGCAGTGGATCACTCAGTACTCACTCCTCTGTGGTAAAGCACACCAGGCGCCTGAAGATGCCCTTGGCCTTCTGAGCCTCCACAGCCTCCCGGCCCAGGAAGGGGATGCTGGATTTCAGCTTGCAGGTGAAGGCCAGGCCTGCCTCCAGCGGGGTGTCATCGGGGCGCAGGTCTGCGTGCCAGTGCCTGTAGCCTGCGGGGAGCAAGCAGGGGTCACCCACTGATCCCTGTCACAGAGCCAGGACTAAACACCCCCCCTGCCCCCGGGATACCCACTGCCCTTCATTCACTTGGCCCTGGATAAAACACCCTCGAGGGGAGCCCACAGACAGGGGAATTCTCGAGAGGGGAGCCCCTCGAAAGGGGAATTCTCAGCATTCTGCCACCCTGAAGCTGAGAAAAATCTCCTTGCCCTGTTCCCCCCGGCTGGAGGAGAAGCAGGGAGTGCTGCTGGAAGGGGAGCAAGGACCTTTCTCGATGCTGAGGCTGTCGATGGCTCTGTAGCCGGCGTTGGCGATGCCGTGCCGGGCTCCCGCCTGCATCACCGCCCGGTAAACCTTCACACAGTCGGCCCTGGGCACGTGCAGCTCCCAGCCCATCTCGCCCACGAACGACAGCCTCATGGCACGGACCTGCAAAGGCAAGAGGGCAAACAGCCCTGTGCTGGAGCCGGGCTGTGCAGCCTGGGAGAGGCCACAGCACTCCCACGTCAGGGGAAAAGCCAGCTTTGCCTGGGAACCTCGTGGAGGGCAGTTCTGTGCTCTCCTTTCTTGCACAAAGACAGGGTCAGAGTGAATTTCTCATCTCTGGGTAACCTAAGCCTGGCACCTCGAACCATCAGTGCCAGTGGGCAGAGGTGGCTGCTGGCAGCATCCTCTGGCTACGGGTTCCAGGGCTGGGGTGAGATGTGATGCTCCAGCTCCAGCCGAGCTTTTGTCTCCCTCTGCTGATCCGTTGAGACAGGGAAGCTGGTCCCCAGCAGGACTGTCCCGCTTTTGGGGCATCGCTGCTGTCCTTCCCACAGGGATGTTCCCTTCTTGGACAGTGCTCCCACAGCAGAGGCCCCCAAAGGCTCCTGGGCAGGGGCTGAGCCCGGTGTCCTGACCCACATCCCACCCCCACCAGGCAACGCTCGGGTTTCCCCATGGAGGTTGTGTCCCAAGGCTGTGCTGTCAGATCAGCTGCACACCAAAGGCAAGAAGCTCCAAGGAGGAGAGAGCAGATCGGCACAAGGGACTCGCTGCTTCTCCAGAGAAGCCGCATTCCCGGGGATAGAGCCTGGCTGCAATCCCAGGGAACAACTGCCCTGCCTGTGCTCCACCAGCCCCTCACGCAGGCAGCCCTGCCTGCACCCTCCTGTTGTCCCTCTGAAACAGCCTCCATTCCCAAAGCTCCATTCCCCCCCTTTCCCAAAGCTCCATTCCCTCCATTCCCACAGCTCCATTCCCTCCTTTCCCAAAGCTTTCCAGGCCAGCTGGGACCAGCCCAACTCAGACACCTTCCCTGGAGACAGCCCCTGGGTCTGAGCTGCCTTTCCCTCTGATTCATCCCATTGTATTTCTCCACTTCCTCCCCCACAAAACCCCTCTGGTTCATCCTTTCGGGTACACATCCACCACAAACACTGAGCTTGCTTTGGGAGAGGGATTAACTCCAGAATTTTGCTGTGGATTGTGATCTGTCCTGGTAACAAAGCTGTTTCCAGCTCAGAACACACGTCCAGGCTGGTTCTGGTGGCCTTGGGGCTGGCCTGGCTGTGCTGGCTGTGGGTGTGCTTGGGGCAGAAGCTGCATTTTGCCATTTGCTGAGCTCTTACTCCAAGCAGAGCCGGGGCCAGCTGTGCTCTCTAATCCCAGGGACAAATGCAAACAGACACCAGCAGCTGCTGCCCAAAGCAGGCAGAAGTGCCCGAGGGCTGCCTGGGCTCTGTGCTGCCAGCATGGCCAGAGGGCACGGCTGGGAACCCAAACCCACTCCTGCTCCCCCAGTGCACAAAAATCACCTCCCCAAGCAGAGTTCAGGGCAGCTCGTAGGGAGCCTTAACCTGTGCAACAGGAACGGGGAGGAGGGAGGGACATGTAGGATGGGGAATTTATTTTGAGGCAGCCCTGCCCCGGTCCCTGGCACAGCCCCACATCGAGGCATTAAGGCTGGCAGTGCCTTTCCCAGGAGCACGAGGGGCTCAGAGAAGCCTTCTCCCCTTCACAAAGGTGTCATCTAATTAGGGAACAGCCAGAGACGAGGCTGCTGCAAGCCAGCTTCCATCTTCATTTCAGCAGGAGATGCTCCGGGGATTGACAGGCAACTTCCCGGCTCATTAACCCCGCCTGTGACTGCAGCTAAAGTGCTCTTTACAATCAGGAGCAAGTTACTTCTGCGAGAAACTTCCTCTCAAACCTCCAGTGCTCCGGGGGAATGAGCAGCCCAGCAAAGTGCAGTGCCCCACAGAAAACAGGTGACTGGAAAATTGGGGGAGCCAGTGATCAGCTGAGCACAGGCAGGGATTGGGGTTGGCCCCGTGTGTGAAGCCAGGCAGGATTCATACCCCACCACGGAGGGGAATGCTGAGGGCTGGACCCAGCAGCCCTGCTGGATTCCCATGGGAACAGGTCTTTCAGCTGGAGCTGTGCAATAGCGTCAGTTCCTGGGTCTTTGTGCAGCAATTCAAAGGCATTCTAGGTATTGTAGAAAATGAAAACCTGAATTTCCCCCTGTCTCCAGCAGTGAGATTCAAAAGGGGACCTTTCTCTGCTGTTCCATACAATGAGAGGCTCTATATATAAACTCACAAACCAATCCATAATTTCCAGAGTCATTAACTCTGCTGGAACTCTCCTTTGACTCCAGCTGATTCCATTCAACTACCGAGTTAATGCAGGAAAATCTCAGCGATAACTTTTTTAAAGATGCTGGGTTCAGTTTAATCCCCCCGGAAGGTGATAAGATCAGCCAAGGCTTCAGCCTGCTGCCCTGAGAAATCCTCCCACTCTAATTCCAGCGTGGGATGGGCTCCCCGGTGTTCATTGTCCAGTGGGACAAAGGAGACCTCCTGAAGGGTGGCCCTGGCAGCAGGCAGGGGGTCCCCTCCCAGCCCACACCCCTCAGGCAGGAGAGCTTTTCCCCGTCCATCAGGGAATTCACACTCCAAAGAACCCACCAAACTTCTGCCAGCTCTGCCTTCCTCGAAGGACACGATTATTTATAACAAACTTGAAGTGAAATGCAAATAAACTCATCACAGCCTCGGAGACAGGAACATTTCTACACCTTTCCCAGGGGATCAGCAGATTATTACAGGATGATATCAGTCTGCTACAGGCTGACAAGGGGAGGATTAATGGGGACTAAAATCCAGCACTTTAGACAACCTGCAGCAGTGGGTTGGCTTTGAAGTTCCCCAGGCCATGGTTCTCCTCCAAGGGACACTGAACTCGCCGTGGGTTGAGTTGTTGGGCACCCAAAGCCCAGGGTGCACTGATGGCAATGGTTTGGAGATAATTCTGACTTGGGCAAAACCTGTGCCTCAGTTAAACCACCTTAAGGCCTGGCCAGGCTCTTGCTCACAAATCAAGACTCTCTGATTTGATTTAGCAGCAATCCCTTCAGCAGGCTGCTGCAGCCGAATTAAAGCCATTTTAATTCTGAATGAAAAGTGGCCGCACGTGGCTTAACCCAATTTCCTCAACATCCAGCCTGCTGCAGCCCCTGGCTCTCCTGCTGCCTTTTGTGAGATTTACTGCTTCACCTCCACCTCCTTCATCCCCCACCAGGCACCAGCCCGGGAGCCAGAGCGAGTCCTGGGCATGGTCCCTCCTCCCAGGCAGCTCAGCCAGCGGGAGGGGGATGCTCTGGGATCGTGGCCTGCCCAGGATTCCCATGGAAAGGAGGGGGTACAAATTCCACCCTCTCCTCAATTTGTTTCTGCAGCCACAAGAATATTTCACCTGGGATAAACATCACTGAGAAACCAGACTTTGCAAAAGCTTTTCCCCCATACCCAGACTTGCCAGCAGCAGGTTTTCCCAGGACATTTCTCCTCTGAGAAAAATGACACTTCATGGTCACCGACTCTTCTATTTAGGGTGTTTCAAGTGGGCTCAATCAACAGCTTCAGGGCATCTGTGAGCCCTGGAGCCTGGGCAGAGCAGGATGATCTGTGCCTGTGCAGGAGGCTTAGGGCTGTCAGGCTTCTCCTGTGATCAAACACAGCAGCTCCCAGGCTGCCCAGTCCCTGCTGCCAGTACCTGACAAGCTTTGCATTAAATTGTCCCCATTTTTTTTATGAGGAGGGGGAAATGGGAAGCGTCTGGAGTGTCAGGTAGATCTCATCACCGGTGCTCGCCCTAATCCACGGAGGCATCTCTTGTTCCTCTATCATCACTGCAAAGCCATGAGTCACCCTGTCCCTTCCCCAAGCTCAGTGGTGACACCCTTGGGAGGGCTGGCAGAGCAGGATGGCACCTGGCAGGCAGTCAGGGAGGGAAACACCCTTTTCTCACTCTGGGTTTTGGCCTTTTCCTACAAAAACCACGCCAAAACCTCTCTGCAATGAAGTGGAGGCATAGACACAGAGGGAGATGGCACAGTTTGCCCAGAGAAGCTGTGGCTGCCCCTTGATCCCTGGAAGTGTTCCAGGCCAGGTTGGATGAGGATTGGAGCAACCTGGGATAGTGGAAGGTGTCCCTGCCCATGGCAGGGGGTGCAACAAATGATCTTTCATGTCCCTTCCAACCCAAACCAGTCTGGGATTCTCTGCTTGGCTGGTGGGTGCACAGAGCCCAGAGCTCCCTGGGCAGCTCAGAGTGGCCCCTTCCTACCTGGCATCCTGCAGCCGTGGTGATTTTGTGTGTGGAGAAGGGGAAGGCCTCGTTGCTGAGGTCGGTGTCCAGCACTTCTTGGAGGACAACACGGCTGTGGGGAAACAGCAAAGGGGGCACAGTGAGGGGGCTCAGCCGCCAGCCTGCCCTGAGGGGTGTCCCCAAAATTTGCTCCTTCATCTTGCTGGCAAGACAGACTGCTCACTGCAAAGAGGAGCTGAGGTGGCTGATGTGCAGCCTCGAAAGAAATTTCAGTCCCATGGAAGATGGAGCGATACCCAAAACAGATCAGCACTCATGGGGCTCACACCTACCCCTGCCCAACAGGGGACCTGCACTGAGGCAAACCTCCTTCCACCCCTGCATCCCTCCTTCCACATATTCATCCCTATCTCCATCCCTGCATCCCTCCTTCCACATGTTCATCCCTCCCTCCATCCCTGCATCCCTCCTCCCACACATTCATCCCTACCTCCATCCCTGCTTCCATCCCTCCCTCCATCCCTCCATCACTCCAACCCTGCATCCCTCTCTCCATCCCTCCAGCCCTGCATCCCTCCTCCCCTCCATCCCTGCTTCCACCCCTGCATCCCTCCCTGCATCCCTCCCTGCATCCATCCCTTGGCCCACCCACCCCTCTGACCTCAGAGGGCCCTGGATGCTCATCATGCCCAGCTCCTCGGAGCAGTCGAGGAGTTTGCACTGGAATTTCATGTCCTGCAGCACGGTGGTGATGTGGGACCAGTTTTGCTGAGCCACAGCCCCGCCGATGGCCAGGTAATAGCCGTCCCCTGGAACACAGCCCCGGGCAGCCTTTCAGGGCTCAGAGGGCTGGGCTGGTTCTGCTCTGCAGAGCCTCAAGTGCAGCCCTGAGCCTCTCCAGCTCTCACAGCCCTGGGTGGGGACTGCCAGTGAAAGGGGAGGTTAAAGAGAAGTGGGATTAGGGAAGGGTTTGGGGCTCTGCCTTTTTGTGGGGCTCAGCACAGTGAAAACCAAATGATCATTAACAGTGAAAGTGTGTGTGAGCATCACGAAAACAAACAAACAAACAAACAAACAAAACCACAAAAAACCCAAAAACAACAACAACAACAACAAAAAAAACAACTCCTGGACACCAACAGCAAAAGCATCTGCACTTTTCACAGAATCACAGAATTTCTAGCTTGGAAGAGACCTTCAAGATCATGGAGCCCAACCCAGCCCTAACACCTCAACTAGATCACGGCACCGAGTGCCACATCCAGTCTTTTTTTAAACACATCCAGGGATGGATGGTGACACTTCTGTCCCAGCACAGAACACAGCCTCAAGTGTGGATGGAGCTGTGAGCTGCAGGTGGGACCAGGGAATGCTGCAGTGACCAGCCCATAACCAGTGTGGGAATTTCACTGTGTGCAAGGAAGGATTTCACCTCCTCAGTAATCCTGGGGGGAAAAAAAATCACAAGGGATGGTGTTTGAGAGCTGATTAATATGTAATCAATCTTCCCTCTGTCTTTCCCGCCACCACCAAATTGCTCTCTGGTATTCTGTCATAATGATAATAAGTGCAGCCACCTACTGCCATTGGAAAAATAGACTTTGCTGTGATTAAACTCCTCCAGTGCCCGACGGAGCCTGCAGCTCTGCCAGCCACTTCCCACCCCGCTTCCCCTGCCAGTGTCCCAGACAGGAGGGGAAAGAAGGATTCTCCCACCAGGGAGGGAAAAAATCGCTCCCAAATCAGCGTCCCCATGCTGCTGGGACAAGCAGGGTGAGATTTCCCCATGGCTCAGCTGCAGGTGACACAGTGTGGGGACAGGGCTCTGTGGCACCCTGTGCTTGGCCAGAGCCCATCTCAGCATCCTCCTAATGCCATTTCTGCCCCCGGGGCTGCTCTGCTGCCTTTCCATCCCCTTTAATTGCAGCTGATAAGGACTGGGACAGGGGTCAGAGCTGCCAGGCGGGGCTGGACAAACCCAATAACAGCGACGAGCAGCGCAGGGCCCCAGGGACAGGGCCATAATCAGGTTACAGGGACCCAGGGACAGAGGTGGAAAAAGCCAGGCGGCTGCAATTAGGAAAATGCAATCAAGCCCCTGTGCCTGCAGCCCCTCCAGCACAGCGGGGAGGGAGGAGGCGCTGGAACAAACCTGCCCAGGACTGGAAAAGTCTTTGTGCCACATGCAGGTAGAGATGTTATAAAAGAAAGGCTTTAAAAAATTCAGGCCTTGCTTTGCTGAATTGCCAGCCAGCCTGTAAGTTCCCAGAAGAAAGAATCAAAGGAATGAAAAATCAGTTGACACAACAGCCTGTTCTAATGAGAAAAATAAGATTGCATCTGCAATAAACAATAGATCTGTCCCATGAGAGTCCACAAAGGAAAAATGTAAACACCTGAGTAAAAGAGAGAGTCTTAGCACGCACACAAAAACCACCTTTGAACCAATGAATTAAGTGGCAAGAAAACTACTAGCCCATTTGAGTTGCATACGAGGTCTGTGAAAACTGTGTAAAAATGAGTTATGAGAACAAAGAATTGGCTTTTCCTGAGTGAAGAAACTGATTCCCATCTACTTATTAATGCAACGGCTTTGTGTGCATTGACACACGGCTGAAAAGGCGGCGGGAAAACCTGGGAGTTCACTAATGATATATAAACAAACAAACAAACAAACAAATAAATAATACGTAAACAATAAATATAAAATATTTATAAAAATATATAAATTTTTATATATAAAATAAATATAAACAAATAAAACATTTATAAATATTAATAATAATAAGTAAATAAAAAGTAATAATAACTAAATAAACGTAAATATAAAATAAAAATAAATAATGAAAAAAATAAATAAAATTCTAAAATATGATAATTCACTAATAATAAACTCCGGGAAGGCGCACACAGCCAGAGCTCCGCCCTCCAGCATCCCCGGGCTCAGGGTTTTACCTTCAAAAGCGGGGGCCAGGGGTGAGCCCGGGGCCCCGGGGCTGATCCTGCTGACGGTCAGGTCGCTCTCCACGCCGCCCTGCCCGTTCAGCATGCAGGTGTACACGGTGGAGCCTGCGGGGACACGGGCAGCGGGGACATCAGCCGGCCCCGGCACGGAGAGGAGGGTGGGCAGCAGGAAAATGTGTCCCCATCACCAAATCACCCGCCCGGTTTTGCCCTGCCCGGCCCCGGCAGCACCAGCTGGGGGAAAGGAGCGATGGTTTTGTTCCCTTTCCTGTGTGAGGAGATGGACTTGCAGCCTTGGAAATGCCACGAGCTGCTTCCCGGGCTCGGAAAAACGGGACAACAAACCACAGCTGGCGAGGGTTGTGCTTGGTTTACTCCAGCACCCATCGCGCCTCCAGATGTGAGCCACAGCTGGAGCCAGAGGGAAACCTCCCTCCTTCATCCCCAGAGCACTGAGCCCCTGTGGAAATGAGGCAGAATCCAGCCTGTGGGGAGGACACGCTTCCCATCCCCTCTGCAAGGGCAGCTTTGAGAGGAAAAGCCAGTCTGGGTCCCCCTGGGCTGTTCTGGGGCGAGATTTCCCCAGCAGACCGAGGAGCTGAGCCTGTACCTGGAGCCTTGCTCACATCAGCACTGAACAGCCAGTCGGCTGCTTTCGTAGCCTCGGGTCCGACCAGGTAGAATTTCCCGAAATAAGACATGTCGAAGAGAGCCAGGGCGTTCCTGCACGTTAAACATTCCTTCTTGATCTGCAATTAGAGCAAACGCGGCTGCCGAGGCTGAGCCGTGCTCTCAGCCCACAGAGGGAAACACGAATTAAACCATTTACATAACAGGGAACGATACCAGGACACTCGCCTGGTGCCTTTAAAGGCTTCAAAATGCTCCTGAAAGAATCAGGTGTTTGCCGGAGTGGGCCTGACAGGCCACCCCGAGCGCCTGATCCCATTCCTCACCTCACTAACCCAGTGACAGTTATCATTAGTAACACCCAAATTTTATCAAATTGATTTTTTTCCCCCCCCTCAAGCTGGTCTCAACACTTCGGGAAAGCAGCAGCACAATTCCCGTGGCCTCTCCCCTGGGGTTTCTGAGCACATTTCTCTTAATATTTTTGGGACATTTTTCGCTGTTTCGGAGCTTCCCCTCCCTCCGAGCATCACCAGCTCCCCCCAAAGCAGGGATGGGGGTCAGGTTCTGCTGCCTCTGAGCCCCCCCAGTTCCCTGGGAGTGTGAGGGGCTGTCAGCCCCACTCACGATGTCATGGTGAGGGGGGAAGTCGAAGGTGTACTCGTCCCCCAGCAGGCGGTTGTAGGTGTAGTCCCTGTGGCGCTGGTGGCCGTAGGCGCCGTAGTAATCGTAATCCAGGACCTGGGGGAGCACGGGGACAGGGAGGAAGAGGATGTGAGGCTGAAGCCAGAGGACTCCTTGTCATATTTACCCCACTCCTTTGGCTGTGGTGGTGGGTCCCCACCCTGGCATCCCTGCTGGCCACAGGGATGGGTTCCCACCCCGATATCCCTGTCCATGGGGGTGGATCCTCACTCCAAAATCTCTGCCCTCGGTTGTGGATTCTCACTCCAAAATGTCTACCCTCGATGATGGATCCTCACCCCAAAATCCCTGCCCATGGGGATGAGTCCTACCAGAGCATCCCGTCCCATGGGCATGAGTCTGACCACAGTATCCTTGCCCTTAGTGATGGATTCCCATCCCAACATCCCTGCTTTCAGTGATGGATCCTCACCCCAATATCCCTCTCCATGAGGATGGATCCTCACCCCAACATCCCTGCTCTCAGTGATGGATCTTCATTCCAACATCCCTGCTCTCAGTGATGGATCCTCATCCCAACACCCCTGCCCACACTGATGGGTCCCCACCTTGGCATCTCTGTCGTGGTGAGGGGTCCCCACCCCAAAATCCCTGCCCTTAGGGATGGATCCCCACCCATCCCTGCCCATGGTGATGGGTCCTACCCCAGCTGGTCTCTGCAGGCTGAAGACCCCCCAAAACCCCAGGAGTTCTTACCGGGGCTGCTCCCCCAGGGTTGAACCAGCCAGGTCTCTCCCAGCCGTGCCTCTCCTGGAAAACACAGCCCTGTCGCAGCAGCTCCTACACAGAAGAAATGGGAACAAACACCTTTTTTTAAAAAAAAGAGCTTTCACAGGTTTTTGAGCAGCACTTCAGGCCGTTCTCCTCGGGTGCAGATGTGGGCTGAAGACCAGACTTGTGACCCCTTGGCTTTGGCTATCAACAGCCAAAATCAGCCCTGCAAGTTTGCCTTTTAAAACAGCATCAAACCTAAGAATTGCCTGATTTTTGCCCCCCTCAGGCAGTATGTTTTCCTCAAGGGTGGTCAAGGGGCAGAAATCCACCGCCCAGCTCTGCACCCCACCAAAACCTGCCCTGATTACTGACCTAGAGACGCTACATGCACAGAGCAAGACTCCCCACCATGTTTACAGAGTAATTACATAACAACATTTAATATTTATACAGCAACCTTCTCATCCCTCCTCTGTGCTCTCAGGAAAAATCTCTCCTCACGCAATTAATTAAGGATCCATTAAGACATTTTTGTTTGGAGCCTCGGAGTTCGGAAAAAAAAGAATAGATCTTGTTGAACATCTCAGAAATCACTCGGTGCCTATTTATAAAACGCAGCACATGTTCTGGAGCTGCACGGATAAATAGCAGCCTGTCAGTCAAGTGGGCATCGCTTATTAGACGTGCTATTAAAAAATGAATTGCATCCTCAGTGACAGAAAACAACTGAGCTGTCAACCAAACACCGGGGGCTGGCGGGCAGGGGTGTCTGTTTTACTGCTCCAGCCTCTGCCCCGCAGTTGGAAGAGGAATGGTGTGATGTCAATCAGAGGGAAGCTGGAAAGGGCTTGGGAAATGTGGCTTTGCTGGGGCCGGGGCTGGGATGAGGCTCTGGTGCTGAGTCACGCTGAGTGTCTCGAGGAATTTGGGGGGTTCCGAGCTGCTGGTGCAGCAAAACGCTGGGAATTGGGTTTTTGTCTCAAGTGCTGCGTCTTGAGAGTGTTCACCTCCGGATGGTTGTGTGGAGAAGGGGCTGGAGCAGGAGGGAGCCCCGGCTGGTGGCTCCAGGGAGCAAAACCACTTAGGGGGTGCTGGCAAAACCACCTCTAGAGAGGCACAGCCCTCTTCCCACAGCCCTTCTTGTGCCCCAGCCTCATTCCATGCTGAGAGACGTCATTTTGGGGAGAAACTGCTGCGAAATTGTGAGCAGGACACAGTGAGCGGGGGCAGGAGAATCCTGTGATGATTCCTATGAGCAGCCCTGTCAGCTTCCCCTGGCATGGACTCAGTCTCAGAGATCTCCTCTCCCCTTTTCCCTTGCTCAGTGAGCACCACCAGGCTCTCAGTCCATATCTTCTGAGTTCAAGATCATGGGAATGCTCAACCATTAAACTCCCCATGGCCCCAGAACCCTCACAGTGAGCTTTGTCTCTTTATGTTGTCACTGGGAAAAGTGAACAGTTGTACGGGGAGAGGAGAAGTGTTTTGAAGGTTTCATTCTGACTCCTATTAATTTTTTTCTTTCTTGTAGCTTTGTTAATAAACCTGCCTTTACACCTTTAAGGTTGGAGCCTGCTTTGCTTCCCTCTTAGGAGAAGAGCAGCAGAAAAAGAGTAAATAATTCTAAGAGACACTCAAACCACTACACTAATTTCGGGAAACGGGGATTGAATGTGAAACCAGTGCGTGAATCTGGCAGGGATGTCCCCAGGATGGATGGATGGGAGCACAGAGCTTTTGGGGAGCGACAGAGCTGCAGCCACTCCTTGTGAGCTCCTTTGTGCTGCTCTGAGGGCCAGCCCAGGCCTGTCCTCACCTCGTGCAGGGGGTCCTTCCTCACGTTGCGCCCTGCCAGGGGCTCGTCGTGGGGGAAGACCACGGAGTAGTTCTTGGCGTAGGACTCGTGGCTGCGCTCCCGGATCCAGCGGTTGTTGTCGGTCAGGGAGTGGTGGAACCTCCTGGAAGGCAGGGAGATGGCAACGTCTGGGTGAGCCCACCAGCTCACGGCCTTCTCACCCAGACCCAGCTGTGGACGCAGCTGCTGGTGGAAAATTGCTCTTCCAGCTCCGGTTTTGTGGGTAGGAGCAGAGGGGCCAAGCAGGACTGGGTGCTGGCCATGCCACGGGGCTGACCATGGGAGCTGCAGCCCCCAGTGAGCTCCCAGCCCCACCCCACGAGCAGAAGACAGCCCTGCTGAGGAGAGGAAATAGAAAAAAATACAAAACTTGAAGTTAATTCTGCCCCATTTCAACATGGGATCACGCAGCCCTGATGAAGGAATGAGCCCTGGACATTCCTTATATTTTTCGCCCAATTCACCCCAGGCTGAAATATAAATAAACCCCAAATGATTTCCAATTCATTTGAAGTATTTTCATCTTTCAAACAGAAAATCTCCTTGAAGGAATGTGCCAGCTCAGCCCACGGTCAGGTTGTTAATCCCAGGGACCTGTAACTCACGGGGAGCAGCCTTGGGCACAAGTGGCGCCTTTCCCAGGGCTGCAGAAGGGGAGCCAGGCAGGGCATGAAAGACAAAATGCCATTTCTAAGGGCTTTCAAAAGCCCTCCAAGGGATACAAGTGATGCTCCCCAAGAGAGCAGCTGCCTCTTCTGCTGGCAGAAGGTGACACATGGCATGTCACCTGCACCCCTGGTTGCCCCGTCAGCCTCAGCCCCTTCACCAACGAGCTGAGTTTTTGACAGCAGCAAGCGGGGCAACAGCTGCCAGATGAAATATTTACAAGCAAATGTTCCGAGAGGATAAATATTGAAATGTGAGGAAAAGGGAGTTATTTAAAGAGGAGCTCGGTAATCGTCAGCAAAAGGAAGGGATGGGGCTGACAGCTTGATGACAGGGCACATGGGACACGGGAGATGTTTGGGTGGAAATAATTCTAAGAGACATGAGCGGGGCTGGGGTCCCTTGGTGCAGGTCAGGGGGGCTGTGCTGGTGCCAACCCAGCCCCCAGCCTGGGATTTCTCCATCTCTGCATCCCCATCCCGAGCCCAGCTGGTGGAAGGGGGCAGCTGGAGGCATCTGCCCCGATCTCTGCAGGCCCCACAGCCCAAGCCAACGCGGCATTTACCGGCTTGGCCACTAAAGCAAAGTGAGATTTTCAAAGCCTTGTCCCCGCCAAGGTGGCTGCTGTCACTACAGCCCTGTGAGAAAGCCCAAACCCAATCAAAGACAATCAAGCAAGCCAAAAGCAATTACTGAGCCAACATCTGCACAGTCACAACTCCCTGCCCGGGTGGTGCTGCAGGGGGGGCCGAGCTAATCTTTGTGCTGTTGAAATCATCCCCCCCCCATTATTAACTTAGAGGATTAGGCACGGCACTAATTGAACAACAAAGCCCAAACGTAATTACCCCGTCCCTCCCCACCGCCGAGGTCTCCTCGTGCCCGATGGAAGCTGTTTGTGTGGGAGCGGAGCGAGGCAAATGAGATAAACCCCACGTGTGCGATTAAACTGCATGCAATCGATTCCAGCTCCTCAGAGGGACACGGGCTCTGCCTGGACACCCTCTGCTGATGCCAGCCCTGCCTTGGGAGCATCCCCAAGGAGCAGCAGGGAGGAGGGATGCCCGTGGGGTGTCACTCAGGGTGACTTGCCTGATGTCGTAGCCGTACATGTCCTTCTCCGGCCGGCCGCGGATGATCCAGTGAGCCAACTCCCTGCCGCAGCCACCTCCCAGCATCATCCCTGGGGAACAGGGCGGGATGAAGACGAGGCCAGGAGGCCAAGCATGGCTGTGGAATGCCAGGATCCACCTGGGATCCATTTGCCAGCAGGGTATGACCCCCTCAGGTCTCTCTTACCGGCGCTGTTGAAGCCACAGCCCAGAAAGAACCCTCGGACTTCTGGAGCTTCTCCCATGAGGGGTTTGTGGTCGGCTGTGAATGACTCTGGAAAGCAGAGAGGGGGTCTGTCAGGCCAGGACAGGGAGGTGACACAGTTTTGGTACACGTCACACACTCTGGGGACATGTCACACACTTTACAATCAGGTTTTCTGCTGCCTCTTGTGCTGACCTCATCCTGCTCCCAGAGAGGTCAACAGAACTGGACCAACACCGAGCACTTCCCAGCACGGGTTTTTGGAGTTAGACTGAAAATTTGGGAAGCAAAATGAATTCCCCAAGAGAAGGTGCACGAGGCGCTGTGAGGGCTCTTTTTCCCTTCCCAATCCTCCAGTCAAGGGGGCTGCACTGATCTGTTTGTTGCCATTTTAGCATCTGGGCCCTATTTCCTGACTGTGTGTTCCGCCTTCGTCAATTCCTGCTGGGAAATTCCATGACTTTGAGCCACTTGGTTCAGCTGAGGGAGGCCTGGGGGTGTCTCTCCTGTGCTCATAATGTCCCCTGCTGCCAGTGCTATTCCATAGGGCCACCAGCCGTGGAAATCCCTCTACAAATCCTCACCAGGTAGGACAGCAAAGCCCCTGACAGAGCTGTGCAATCCTCCTCCCTGTTGGATGGTGGTCCATCCATCCTTCCATCCATCCATGTAAAAGGAGAGAGGGAAAACTGATTTCAGAGTGGTCTTTCCCCACTTAGCAATGCCCAGCTGGTTTCCCCTGGTCTCCTCCAGAGAAGGCAGGAGCAGAGCCAGAACATTTCCACTGTCACCAGGGCAGCTCCTCATGTGCCAGTATCCCCGCACAGATATTCCAGGCTGCAAACTCAGGGAGTTAATGGAGCAGCAGCCAAAGCACCTGCCCTGCCAGCACGGCTGACTTTGCCCTGGGACAGGTGCTGAGGGCTCCAGGGACCTTGGCACAGTGACCACAGCAGAGGGGACAAGGCCTTGGCCATTTGCTTCAGCCCAGCGTGACTCAGCTGCCACAGGCTGCTGGTTTCAATCAGGAAAGAGAAAAGGAGGAGAGCTGAGCCTTGGAAAATGACATTATTGTACTACAAAGAGGAGATACTCATCTACCAGCAGGCAGCTCTGCTCAGCTCACACCACAGTGTAATCGAACCACTGGACCCAGGGCCAAGGTCTCCACCTCTTACAAGTCATGTTTGATCTGCTGCAGAGCACGAGATGTGCCCTACTTTCCCCTCACACAACCCAAAGAATTTCCCTTTAAGTGCCTCAGCAAAAAGGGCTTTTACTACAGTTGATTTTTCAGTGCCTAGTGGATTTTAAGGCCAAACCCAGTGTGCAAGGCTTGGGTTCAATGTCTGGCACCACCTCCAGCTGGCACTGCAGGGATTTCACTCCACACCAGACCGCCTGAGACGAAAATCTGGATAAATCTAACGTCACTGGACCAGGAGCAAGTGGTAAAAATAATTATAGAAGATAACACTTGGTAAAATAACAGCCACTGCTTAAAATCATCTGCATCTTAATTTTCCAGTCGAGCGACCACAACATCAGCTGAAAACCTGTTCACTCCCAGACTGGACCAAGGCAATCAGCTCCCCGGGGAAATGGTTTTAAACTGAATGGGGGATGATTGAAATGATAAGAAATCTATAAGATTATGAGAAATTATAAGACACAAGTTGTTTACAATGAGAGTTGTGAGGCTCTGGCACAGGGTGCCCAGAGAAGCTGTGGCTGCTGCATTCCTGGAGGTGTTCAAGGCCAGGCTGGGCAGGGCTTGGAGCAACCTGGGAGAGTAGAAGGTGTCCCTGCCCATGGGATTGAAGCTGGAATCGGATAACCTTTGAAGATCCCTTCCAAGCCAAACCATTCTGTGAGTCTCTGAACGTGTGGTTCTATTTCTCCACCCAGGCTAGGCCTGGAATGCCACCCCTTGGAAGATGCCACCACTGCAGCCAGGCCAGCAGCACTTTCTCTGCATTCAGGGAGTTTTTTCTTCTCCCCAGGCTATAAAGTTTCCCTGTGCATCCAGGAAGACCTTCTAAGAAACCCAGCCACCACAGTGCCACCACAGTGGTCACCACAGCCACGTTACCTGGCCCGCAGACAGTGGATTTAATTCCTGTTTTCTCCAGAACTGGCACTCTGTTGACAGCACCTTCAATGTGTTGCGTGAAAACGTCCCAGTCCAGGTCAAAGAGGCCAAAAGCAAATTTTTCAGATACCTGAAGGTGAGAAGCAGGAATCAGGACACAGAACAGAGGATGGCTGATGGTGTGGGACCTCCTCACCTCTGGCAGCCTCGGAGAAGATAAATCGAGGTTGCATCAAATCTCTGGGATTTTGGGGTTTTCTTGAACCACTCAGAGAAAGCTGAAATCTGAATTAAGCATAGAGGGATGGGCACAGCTGGTTCTGGCTCTCCTGTTGCCTCTGCACTGCACACCTGTGCCACAGACAGCCCCAGAGGGGAGATGCTCCCCCCTGCCTTCCCCAGCAGCCACCAGAGGTTGGTACCTGCAGAACGCGGGGGCTGAGCACTCATGTCTGCGCCCACTCCCCCGAGGTGGCTTCCCTGGAAACCTGCCTCGTTCCCCCAGAAAACCTCCCTGCTCCACTCACCTCCTCCCAGAAGATGGGGTTTGACTCATATCCACCCACGGAAAGGGCATCGCCTTGGAGACGGAGATAGACCGAGGCGTCGTGATCACGAACGTTTGGCATGTTCTGAAAAACAGGGAAGGGTCAGAGGAGGCCAAGAGCCACGGGGACACCCCTACAGCACCCAGTGACGTCCAGGGCACAGCGTGGGCACCTGCAGCCGTGACCTGACAAGGGTGGGACACCAAGTGGCCCCGTGGGTGCTCCCTCAGCGCCGAAATTTGGGCGCCCGCATTGCCCCAAGAGGAAAGCACCCAGCTCAGCTCCAGCCAAGCTGGCCAAACCACGGGCAGAGCAGCTTAGCCAGACACCTGAGCAGCACCCAGGGGTGCCCTGGGGACGGGGAGCAGCCCCTGTGGTTGATCCTAGCTCGGGAATCATCACTCCTCTGCCACCTGCCTCTGCAGGAGGATGCAGCAGCTCGTGGCGCGCAGGCAGCGGTGCACGAAGAATGAGGGATTTGTTCTCGTGAATAATGGATGGGGAAACATTTAGATAACACTGAAGAATCGGTGTAGGGCCTACTGCAACCCGTGTTGACAAGTGGAATTAAGTGGATTGAACAGGAGGCAGTGAGGTCTGCGAGCTGCAGCCTCCTCTCTTGAAGCCTTTCTTGCTGCGAACGGCGCAGAGGAGTCACTGGGACAGAAATGTAATCACGGGCCACGGCGCTTTTTACAGCGAGACACCTCGTGCTGAAAGGTCAGGCACAGACCGTGTCAGCAGGAGGGAAACTAATTAATGTGTCACCCTCAGAGCGCTGGGGCCTGAGAGAATGGAGCCTCCTTCAACTCCTGAGCGATTCTCCACGGCCGGATGGAAAGAACAAATTTATTGAGGCAGTTTAGAAACGCTTGGAGAGCTACACTTCTGCCTGCCAGGACTGGGCCTTGCTCAGAAAGAGTCTGGGGTCTTTGTGAATGCTGCTATCAGACACCAAACACAGAGATCCTGAGGAAAAAATTATTATCCTGCCGGTTGTAACCTCGTTAAATATTAAATCTGGCTCTGTTCAGGGTGGTCTGACAGCCCTGCTGAGGCTGTGCAGGGTGTGCTCTCAGGGTGTGCACTTCCCTAAGAGCAGAGCCCGACCTGGCAGGAACAAGGAAATCCCACAGGTCTGGGGCTGCCCTGGAGGTGACAGGGATCCTTCTGCCCCTCCAGCCCTGTCCCCCAGAGCAGAGGAGCCGAGCTGCAGCTGCTCAGGACTGACCTGGATGCCCTCGATGCGCTCGGTCACCACGTAGGCGTGGTGCATGGCCACCAGCGGGACGTGCACCCCTGCCAGCCGGCCCAGCGCCCGTGCCCACACTCCTGCAGAGACAACAACCCCGTGCTGAGCTCCTCTCCACCCCCCACACCCCCAGACAGCTGCAGGGGACAGCCAGGCAAGGGACAAGGGCTGCTGCAGACTTTCCTCCTCATGAGAGCAAAGCCACCCGTGAGTTGTGGCTGCTGTCCCTGTCCCACACCTTCCCCTGTGCCCTGCCCCCTGTACCTGCACAGTTCACCACGCAGGGAGTCTGGATGGTCCCGTGGGCTGTCTCCACTGCGTGCACCCTCTTCACCCCAAAATCATCAGTTCTCACCTGGATGCCCGTGACCGGGCAGTTCTCGATGATCTGGTGGCAGAGGAAGGGTGGCAGAGTCACAGCAGGGTCACCAGGGCAGGGGGACAACCCGTCTCACCTGACATGCAGCCCCCAAATCTGGGAAAAGTGAACCTAAGCAGTGCTCTGAGTGCCTTGTCTTGTTCCTTAAGGTCTCTTTTCCATCCTCTATTTCCCCTGGATCTCTTGGCTCCTGCCAGCTTTGTCACTGTGACCCAACCAAGGGGACAACACCCTTCTGGGGATAGACCCAAATCTGCAGGAGCAGCTGTGCCCCGGTGGGAAAGGAGGAGGTGATGAAACCAACGGGCATTAATGAGTAAATTACTAATTAAGGACTACCGTAGCTCCTCTGGCAGTTGCTGCCCTGGCAAGGGTTGAGCAGGTGCCAGCGGGGTCCATGGTGCCATCCTTGGGGACGTACAGGGTGCCATAGAGGTCATCAATGTTCATCAGAGGGTACAGGTCCTTGGTCTGTGACGGGGTCAGCACGTGGGACTCCACACCATACACCTTCCCCAGCTGCCAGGACAGGAAAACCAGGAGTTCAGGTGAGGGATAAAAGATTTGCTCATCACTTTTTGCGGAAGGAGGAGGATCCCAGGACATGTTTAGCTCCCAAACCCTAAATCCAGCCTGGGGTGATGCTCGGATTTCAGGGAATATGGCCCTGCTTTCAAACTCAAGCTGTCTGTGCAGCTGGAAGAAATGATGCTGCACAATGGGGAAAACGACGGTACCGCTATTTAAACGCTCAAAAATCCAAGGATGGATTTGATTTTGCCAGCTTTGGAGGAGTTTGACAGATTTTGGCTGCCTCGTGCAAGTCAGGAGGCCGCCCTGGAAGGATCAGTTCCCAATTCTCCTCGCTGCTCTCCAGGTGGGAAGGCAGCGAGGGATGGGACATTGAGCGACCTGGGAGCTCCACAAAAACCACCCGCTCCTGCAGCCCACCCCGCCGGGGCTCCTCCCTACCGACATGAGCCTTTTGTACTCATCCAGGCGCTGCTTGTTGGAGGCGATGAAGAGCCCCCCGTTCTCCACCCAGCCCGTGTGCAGCCCGGTCTCGGCGGGCAGGTCCCGGCTGACCACATCCCGCGTGTGCGCCAGCAGCTCCACTTCCACATCGCTGGGGCGCAGCTGCCACAGGAGACCTGCGAGGGGACACGCACAGGGTGCCACCGACGCTCTGTCACCTCTCCGCCACCCGCAGCGGAATGTAGAGGGGGCTCCCCGGGTCCGACGCGTGTCCCGTGTCACCCTGCGGGGCTCGTGCTCCATCTCGTGGATTTGTGGGAATGCTACAAAGCGCCGGTTTTGTGGTCGCTTTGGGAGGGAAATGGGTGGGGGGAAAAGGGGTTCTGGGGTGGATGGACCCCAACAGTGGGGAAAATATTCATATACATATTTATATTATGTATATGTATATATGTATATGTATGTTTGTGTATATTTATATGTATGTATGTATGTATGTATATATATATAAATAGTTCTGCTTCCCTGCCAAAGAAAAGTGGTTTAAAAAGGAGGTGGGGAGAAACTGGAAAGAAAGGGTTTCCTTTTCCTGCAGCCACATAAATCTTGGNAAAAGGAATTAAAAAAAAAAATAAAAAAACTTTGGGGGACTTTAAGAAAAAATATGGCAGAAGGAAAACCAGAAATTCTCAGCATTTACAGCCAAAACCCTCCAGCACATCCGGACGCTGCCCGTACGATGGATCCACCCCAGGGACAGCAGCACATCCCGCAGCATCCCCGCGCCCACCCCGGGCGGTGTCCCCGCCGCTCACCCGCCGTGTGCCAGGTGGTGCCCGAGGTCAGGCGGTCCCTCTCCAGCAGCACCACGTCGCTGAGCCCCATTTTGGCCAGGTGATAGGTGGTCTGGCAGCCCAGGCTGCCGCCGCCCACCACCACCACCTGTGCCGAGGCGGGCGGGGGCCGGCTGGGCTCGCCGCTCCCGGGACCCTCCTCCTGCAGCGTCCTCTGGTACGGGACGCTCTTCTTGGCCGTGGGGCCCGAGGCGCTGCTGAAGGGCCGGGGGCTTCTCCAGGGGGCTGGCAGGGGGGCAGCTGCCCGCCAGGCACGGCTCACGTAGGACATCTCCACCTGCAAATCCCAAAATCCCCCCCGCTGGATCCCTCTGCTCACCTCAGCGCCCAGCCCTGGATGCTGCGCAGGGGTTGAGGCAGCCCTGGGGCACATCCCTGGAGCGGGATCCCTGTCCAGCAGGGAAATGGGATCCCACCCTGTCCAGCAGGGAAATGGGATCCCAGCTGTGTGTGCAGCCCCCAAACACCCTCCAGAGGGGCCCCCTTAAAAAGGGAAATTTTGGGAATTCCCAGAGCACGGCAACCCTGTGCTCGCTCATGCCTCAAGAAACCACTTTATTTTCCCCACTTTATTTTCCCCACTTTATTTTCCCCACTGGAATTCAGGAGCTGTTTGGCCACAGAGAAGGTGCCAGGTTTGCTCCCTATCAGCGGGTGGGGCAATGGCTCAGGGGGAGAAACGGGGAGACATCCTGCCTGTGGACACTGCAACCCCTGTGCAGGTCCTGTCTGAGCACACAGCTCGGGATTTGCTCCTGGAGCAAGATTTTGGGTGCACACGAGGGGTGAGGTGGGGCCAACACAGACCCTCCTGCACAAGCCACAGGCTATGAACAGGGTCTGCCCCGGGGATCACCCCACTGGGACCCCCTGCTCGCTGCCACGCGGCCATCAGAGCACCCGCTGTCCCCCCATTGTCCCCCCAAGCTTCAGACTCCCACTTGGGAATCCTGTGACAGCCCATGGCACATTCCCACTCACCAGCAAAGCTCACTCCGGGCTGACTTTTCCTGCCGGGATGTCGTGGGGCCCCTGCCTTCCTCTGATGCTCTCCTCCTCCTCCTCCTCCTCCTCCTCCTCTTCCGTCCCCTTGGCCCCTGCTGCAAAAAATATTAACCAGCACTTGCAGGCGAGCGGAGCCAGCCCGAGCGGACAGAAAAGAGGGACTCACCTCCTTTGTCCCCCCTCCTCGTGGCTCTGCTGCTTCCCAAGGAAGACAAAAAGCCCGGCAGAGAGGAGAAATTCAAAACAGGGAGGAAAACGCTGCTTTTTTTTCCCCGGCTCGGTGCCCGGCAGAGAACAAACAGCCCAGCTGGGGCCAGGGGGACTCGCAGCCTGCCGGGCTGGCTCGGCGCTGGCTGGAGCTGTCAGCTGGATGCCAGAGAGCAAACACGGTGAGGAAAGGCACCATCTGACCCTCCTGCCGCAGTTCCCAGCGGCTCCAGTCAAAGAACAGAGTTAAAATTAATTTACACCTCTCCTAAGCCGGACCCGAGAGCTCAAAGCGAAGGCGGCCACACCAAAAAAAAAATTAGAGTTGGGTAGAATAATAAGGGTTTGATTTAGATCTCTAAACCTGAAGGTTTGTTGTTGCTTCAGCTCAGGGCTCAGCCCTGGGATTAGGGCCTGTTTGGGCAGGACACAGAGGTTCTGCTGAAGGGCCTCACGCCGGTATCTCGGAGAAGCAGAAGTCGGGGTGGAGTCAGGGTTTGGCTGGTGGTTGGGAGGGATTGGGGTACCAGCAGCATCGTGGTCCCACAGGCAGCATCACCCACCCCTTAGAGCTCTGAGCAGCCATGGGATGGTGTTTTGGGGGGGCTTTAAGCATCCATCTTAAGTGGAAGAGTTCCTTTTCTGCTCCTCAGCACCCAAACCCTCTGCTCCTGCCTGCTGAGCACCCTGTGGTACCCACTGTGTGTCCAAACTCCCCCAGTTTGGGAAGGGCTTGAACAGGACCTGAGGGGTTCACTCATTCCAGCTTTATCCCCTGTCTCCAGCAGCATTTCCCCTCCTTCTCCCAAAGACAAAAGCAGTTTCTCAGTTTTACAGAGAGAGCCCCAATTCCTCCTGCAGGCTCCTCCACGGGCTAAATCGCCCAGAATAACCACAGAGCTGCAAACAAGTCTAAACTCCTGTTTGCAGTGGGGTGTTTCTGTTTGACAGGCCAGAACCATTTCCAAATTATAAATATGACCTTTGGGTTAGAGCAGGCCTAGAACAATACAAGCCCAAGTCCACTTCAGCAGCCTGAGCCCTCCACCGAGCTCAGGATGGACAGTGGGGAAAGTGGCAGCTCCTGCAGCCCCTCAGAGCCCTGTTGTGACCCCAGAGCAGGACTGAGGGGGGTTATTTTTTGGGAATGGGCAGTCCAGTGTGGGGGGAGCCTACACAGTTCAGTCTCCCCCTCTAATTTTTAGGTTAATTCTAAAACGAAGCAGCGCAGTGGTTCAGGCGCCAGCTGGAGTTTTCTAGGTCACAGGAATCGTGGTTGACGCAGGGCTGAGCCAGCCAGGCGTGCTGCAGACTGTCAACATCGCCTCTGCCACCCCAATCCCCACCCTTAGCAGAGCTGTGGGCTCAGCTCTGCCCCACAGCCTCAGTCTGGGCTCGGGAAACACCACCAGCACCTGCCCCTGCCCCAAAATCACCCAGATCCCACAGAGCCCTGCTGGGCAGAGCTGTTCTGAGCTCTCCTCTTGGCCACCCCCTGCCTCAGTTTCCCCACCCTGATGGCACAGCGGTTTAGACCCGGTTTTGGGATGCCCTGGGCTGGGCTGGGTGAACTGATCCCCAGAGTGGCAGAGGGAGGTGGCCACACTCTGGCCGGTGGCCACAGGGCTGGAGGGGCAGCCCCAGGGCCAGGGTAGGTGGCTGTGACACTGTCACACGGTGACAGGAGCCAGCAAACACAGCCTCCCCCACACCGTGTTTGCTCGGAGCCTGGCTCATGGCGGGGGTTTTGCCACCAGCTGCTCTTGCTGGGGGAAAAAAAATCAGAATAATAAATAAGACCCCGTGGCTGGTGTGTCCCCCCCGTCCTGGGACAGGCCAGGGGCTGGGCAGGGCTGGAGCCAGCTGTGCTGGCCTTGGCTGGGATTTATTCTCCTGTCAATGCCCCTGGAACGCTGCTCCTGCTCTGGTTACTGCACCTGGCCCTGGCTGGGCTCGCTGGATCAATGCCCCATTTATTCCTGAGCTGCCCCATTAATTCCTGCACTGGAGCAACCCCCAGGAGAGGATTTTGGCACGAAGCTGAGTGAAGCAGCACTGGAGGCACCCAGCTGCCAGCTCCAGCCACTCCCCACGGGCTCCTTGTCCCCAGCCCCTGGGCTGGCAGGGATGTCCCCAGGATGGGAACAGATTTCTGCACTGCCCAGCTCGTGGTTCCAGGCTCCAGTGCTGCACTGGGCAGCCCAGCTGTGCCATGGCCACTCCACCCACCCAGGGCCAGGCTGAGGTTCAGCACCAGCAGGGGAGGGCCCAGGCTCCAAAACCTGGAATTTCATAGTGGTGAATGTTGGAGAGATTCCCTCAGGCCAAACAACCACAAGGAAAAGAGCAGGGTCAGCACCTGGAGCAAGGCTTCATACCTGGCTGGGCAGCACCTTCCCAAACCAAAATTCAGCACCCAGCTGACGTCCTGATTCTCTGAGTGAAACCCCTCTGCTCATTGCTACATCCTCTTCCAGCTGACCCTGGGAAAAGGGAAGCACTGGGGGCTCCAAGGGTGGAAAAAATTAATGTTCTTAATTAAATGACACGGCAGCTCACAGGGACATCACATCCCTGCTCAAGGTGAAGCCTCTCAAACATCTCAGGGGTTTTTTTAAACAATTGTGTAACTCATTTACTGCTCTGGAAAATCCTGCTGCCTGCAGGGCCATGTGGGGTTCTGGAATATGATATTCAGGAGTGACTAAAAGCCATGGAAAATCAGCTTCTTTCCTTCACCCTGCAGGGGTTCAGCTCGGAAAAGGAGAGGAGTCACAGGAAAGCTCCTGGATGGGACAACTGCTCGAGTGGCAGCTGCTCCAGGAATGAGAAGGAACCCGACAAAGCACTGCAGGAGGGATCTAATCCAGATTTTGGAGGGGTAAAAACACTTACTGTTCATGCCAGGAATTGGGAAGGATCCATCCCCGGGAACACCCATCTTCCCTGGATGGGCCAAGCCACCCCTGAGCCCCAGTGCAAGCCAAGGGGGTTTTAGTGACAACGACCCTGTCACGATCCTGACCCCCTTGGCACATTAAAAACCGTGGCTGGAAGAAGAAAACCTATCGGCAAAATTACACTTTATTTTGTCGGGGTTTTGGTTTTTTCTTTTTTCTGTTGGGGAATTTAATTTGATGAATCGTAACTTAAAAAAGGCCTGGAAAAACCACATGCAAAAGGGTTTCTAAGTAGCAGCTAAAAGTTTCTATTCCAGCATTACAAGCTATTCCAAATGATTTCCAAATTTCCCAGCTATAAACTATTCCATTAAACAAACAGTTTTACCTTTAAACCCCCCCCACCCCACCTCCACCCTACCCCAGTTAGTGCAGTGCAAAAAGGAAAAACCCAAGGAATTTACATATTATTTTCCAACGTATCCCATTGCAATTCCGAATGGTCTGCGACGAACTGAAATAATACATAACAATTTTCTCGCCATCATCGTCATCATCATCATAATAATAATAATAAAAAAAAACATTTCCCTTTCTTATTCACAGATATATTTGTGGCAAATGGCTGAATAATTACTTACAAACAGAACAATCTCTCTTTTTTTTTTTTAACAAGTTTCTTACACCAGTAAACACAAGAGGGAGAGCTCTCTGGGGTAAGGGGGGTTGGCAGAGGGTGAGGGGTCCCTTTTGGGGTGCAAAGGGACAGAGGTGCCCTGATCCCTGTGACAGGTCCCAGATGCCCTGGGCCACCTTACAAGATTGGCCACGTTGAACAGGAGGGGCTGTAAGGCTTTAGGATCTGAGGCAGAACAGGAGTTTGTGTGTCCCAAATGCCCCCTCAGCTCCAGCCCAGCCCTTGGGATGGGAATGGGACCCTCTGCCCTGCACAGGAGCAGGGAATTGTCAGCTCCCCGCTGGCTGCTCCCCTCAAACCGAGTGTGGAGGGGCTGGCTGGGAGGGGTTAGCACCAAACAGTACCTCGGGAATGCCCTGAGCCCCCCCACATCCCTGTCACCTCCCATCTGCACCCACCCCACACCCCCCCACGAGTGGGGGCACTCCCAGAGCTCCAGGAGGAGCGGGGAGCAAAGCGGGGTGGCCCTGGGCTTGTCACTGAGCAGCAGCACGTAATCCCCAAGTCAGCATCGTTCCCTCGGCCTTGGGAGAGACCCAAACTCTCCCATTCCTTATCCCAAGCGTGGTTGTGCTGCTCTGATCGCAGACCCTCCCCTGAGGGCGGCAGCACTGCTCACACCCCCGACACTGGCACCTCCCAGGCTTGCAGCAGGATCCCACAGCACAGATCCCAGGGGAACAACGTCAGGGCACGGAAGCACCAGCTCCAAATTCCATGTATTCAGAGAGGCAGCTCAGCTGTAGGGAAGGTGTTCCCTGTCGTGCCCCCACACGTGGATTTTGTTCGTTTTTGCACTTTGGGAAGGGCAGACTGGGACTGAGGGTGCTCAGGACACAGTGGGAATGTCACAACACACGGACCTTGGACAGCAGCAGCAGGAACAGCCTGTGGGAGGAAGGGCAGGGGGCAACGCTGCCAGCCCCCAAAAGTGCACACAGCTGGGAACAGGAGGTCACAGCTCAGGGACAGGATTCAGGACTTGACGCCGTAGCCCTTGTTCAGGTGGGTTGGCCCTGAGCTCATGAGGTGGGATTTGTCACAGCTCCAAGGAAAATCAGCCTGGCTTGGGGGGGTCCTGCTGCCAGCAAGGGGAGGACAGACCCAGGGACTCATCCTCTGCATGTACCTGGTGCCTTGGAGGCCTCTGAAACCCTCGTGTGGAGCACATCTCCAGTCCTGCAGTGCCCCCAGACCTCCTGCTCACCAGTGGGACCAGTCTGCTCCCTGGGCACCCCCCTGCCCATGGCAAGGCTGGTGGGACTGAGGTGACTGGAAAGAAAACGGGCTTGGGGGGGGCCAAAACGGCTCTTTCCCCTCCTGGCTGACCTGAGGGTCTGCTTCCAGCCTACATCTGAGGGTCCAAATGGTCACAGCCCTCTCCTCCTCCAGGGTGTCCCCACCCTGCCCCTCGCCCTGGCCACAGCACGGAGCTGCCCACGGCTGCCAGGGCCGCTGCCAAAATCCCGACCTGAGCCGTGCGACAGGGGCTCCGCGTCGTCTCCTCGGGGAACCCCCCCAAAATTCTCACCCAGGCACCAAACCTTCGGCCTCACCCTCCCACCACCATCCCCCGGGGTGGCTTTACAAACCCCCCCGACAGCAGAAGGGTGCAGCACCCACGGCCCCGGGGGCCCCCCAGAGTCTCTGAGCTCTGTCCATGCGGGGGGAGCGCGGCTCTCCCGCCGCCAGCGCCGTCCCACAGCCCAGCAAATCTTCTGTACACGGGACGGGGGCAGCCTGGGCTGGCAGGGGAACGAGAGGGGGCTGCAAGGGGCAGTCCTGGGAGGTGTCCAGCACGGGGACGAGTGTGCTCGGGCTGCAGCTGCTGGCTCCGGGCGCTCGGACGACTTCCAGCGGCCACGGCCGCGGTCACTGCACGCCCTCCTCCTCCACGTAGGTCGAGGGGAACCAGCCCACCTGTGGGTAAACAGCAGAGGTGAGCTGGGGGCTGGGGAGCTCAGGGGAACAGCACAAAGCCTGCTGGAGTTCGAGGGTTTGGACACACGCAGGGTGGGATTGTTGGGGTGTCCTATGCGTGTGACACTGTGATGGTTGTGGGGCCCCTCCAGCTCTGTGGTTTTATAAAGGAGTTCCTGTCCTGGCACTGGGGTTATTCCCCTGCCATCAAGTGCTGTTCCCAGCCCTGGATGTGCCAGGTCCCGGTGGTGTGAGCCATCACCCTAATTTGGGATGGAGCTCACTCCTGTGCATCACCTTGGACACGCTGCCTGCAAGGGATCGGGGCAGCAAGAGTCTGTCTCCAGTGCCACAAAATGTGTGGGACACCAGGTCAAGCCACCAGGCTGCTGGTCTTCCCAGGGTGCTGGTCTTCCCAGGGTGCTGGGCCTTGCCCCTGCAGATATCCCCCACAGGGGCAGGTTTAGGGAAGATCAGACCCTCCCACCACCTCCACCTGTGTGCCCTGGATGTCACTGTCACAAAGCCCCAAATGCTCACACAGAGCTGGCCCTGAGGCGACAGAACCCACCCAGAGCCCAGGAAACAGCGAGAGGGAACGGCACACACCCCTTCCCTTTGCCGTCCTGAAGGAACAGGGGCAGGAAATTTCCCTGGAGGCACTTACCCTTCCGTTGGTCTCCCCCTTCCACCATCCCTGGTCCCCTCCAATCCTGCTGTAGATCTTCACCACGTCCCCCTCCCGCAGCGACAGCTCCCGCATGTCCCGCGCCGCAAAGTTGTACCGCGCCACGGCCGTGCCTATGACCCGGGGGGTGAACACTGCCAGGGGACAGACACAGAGGGTCAGCAGCAGCCCCCCAGCGCTGGCTGAAGCCTGGGGAAAACTTGGAACAGGTTCAACCTGGGTTTTCCACCACGGCACAGAGAGCTGGAGCCGCTCGGATGGGAGGGGGGGGGTGTTGGAACAGTGAGAATCGAGGATTTCAGGTTTTCTGTGCTGACACAGGCACTGACCCCCAGGCAAACACTGCATGTGACCTGAGGCTTTGGAGAGCACTGCCAAAACTGAGTGACAGAACTGGGATTATGGGTGTGTAGTTTGAGTAGAATTGTCTGATATCGCAGGGTGGAAAATTTAGAGTTTAAGGTTTTAGAATAGAGTAATATAGATATATAAAACAAGGTGGAGGTTTTAGGGTGTGGGCTGAGTCCTTCTTTTTTCACCTTCTTCTTCATGGTGGGATTTTGTGATTGGATAGAAAAATCCACATTGCGGGCCAGGGGTGGTTGGTTGTTGGGTTAAAAATAAAAATAATTTAGGTGTCATTTCTCAACTGGACAATGTATCCTTAAAAGGCCTTGTAAAGAGACAGAGCCATTTTGCACTTTGTTAGCCAGAACTCACAGCTTGTGAGACTGTAACATAGATAAGAATTAATAAACATCTGAGTCTGAATGTGAAATTCTGTCTTGAGCATTTAATCCTGACTCTGGCAGAAAAAGAAGATAAAAAAGCAAGAGGGTGGCACCACCTGAGCTGCTCAGCCCCGCACAGGTGGGGTGGTTGGGGTCAAACTGGGCTCCTGCTGGGCCTTGAAGGGTTCTGTGGGCTTGGGAAGCCCCTCTCTGCTGGTCAGGGCCTTGGTGGGGTCAACGGGGTGAAGGGCACTTTTGTGAGGTGGTAAAAGAAAGGGTTTCATAGGAATACACAACCATTAACGAAGAAATCATGGGAAAAATCCTGTTCAGCCTCGGGTCTGGCTGCCACACAGCTCCCAGCACCTGACGGAACCACTTGGTAAATCAATCAACTTGGATTTCAGCTGCTTCAAAACCAGAGTTACTGGGAATGGATTCCCCTAGAGGTGTTGAGCGAATCCTGTGTGCTTGGCCATGAGATTCCTCACCTGGAACATCCCTGCTCCTGTCCCTGCCAGGCAGCAACCTTGGGAACTCGGTCCCATTAGAGACCAAACCCCAACACTGACCAGCACCCTGGAATGGGGAGATGACCCCAGGAGCCACCTCACCTCCACCAGCACGGCCCCAGCCCCAGGGATCTCCATCACTTCAGGCAGGGGATGATGCTCAGGGGAAGCACAGGGAGGGGGAAGGCAGGGGCAGCACTCAGCGTTCCTGCCCCAAGGTCTGGGCACGGGGAAAAAGGCTGGAGAACAACACTGGAGGGACGGGATGGGCAGAGGAGGAGAAAAATGCAGCTTCTCTGAAGTTGGCGAAATTGAAATAAACACCCCTGTGAGGGGACGTTGTGTTTCACTCCCCTCTTTCTCCCAGGGTTTCCAAGGGTTAATTTCAGCTACAGAAGTGTGCAAACCAAGGTTGAACGAAGTTTGAGGGAAAGCTTTGCCCAGGTTTTCAGCTCTCGGGGTGGACGGAGATGACGATGGCGATGGAGATGGTGTGGACCCACGATGTGCAACCACTGGAGGGTTTGTCCATCCTGGCCAGGCAGCCAGGCTGGAGAACGGACAGAAATCATGGCAGCTTTGAGCTCTTTCCTCAGGAGCTTGCTCAGAGCCCCTTGCTACACAGATCAATTCCTGCAGTACTTTCTGTGCAGTTAGAGAACCTTATATCCCAGTTTTAAGCTTGAAAAGTTAAGTAAGACACCAAGGAAGGCACATGTGGCTTTGCCAGTGACTTTCTCTGTCCAGCCTAAAGGGGAGACTGAAAGATAAAAACTCCAATGGGAAGAAAATCTGGCAGGATTTTGCTCTGATCCCGTCCAGAGGGAGGATGACACCAGCCTGGGATGGCTGGGCCACCACTGCAGGGACACCGAGCCCCAAACACACACCTGACAGCTCAGGTGTGCCCCTGTCCCCTCGGCAAGGGGCTCCTGAGCAGGCTCAGACAGCAGAGCTCAAACCCTGCAGGACACTGGGATGTTCTCCTGGAGGACAAGGAGGGTCAGGAGGGACAGGGTGGGATGCTGATGCTCGGTGGGTGAGACACACGGGATAAGCAGGTCGAGCTTGAAGTACATCATGAGATCCCAAAGTGCTACATCCACTTGATTTTGGGGTTTTTTTTTTTGGTTCATTTTAGCCCCTTTTCTCAAACAGCAACAAGTCCATCTCCTCCCTGCCTTGATTTTGGGGAGAGGGGGGGAGTGCATTTTGCTGCCGACCAAGCCACGGTTAATTAACCTAATTAACTGATTTCCCAGGGCAGCACTGGGGACCCCCTGAACTGCCTGTGGGGATGGAGGGGACCCCGCAGGTCCCACTGGTGATGGCTTTCAAGCTGGGGATGGTGGCAGGTCTCTCCAGCAGGGAGAGGCACTGGTACCTGACCAGAAGGGACTGGAGGAGCTCTGAGAAGAAAAGTTGAGGCCCTGAGGACTGAGAAAAGAAAAGTTGTAGGAAGCGCAGGAGGCTGCAGAGAGGTTAGAGAGAAACAGAAAGAGGCAGAACACGCATTAAAAAGGAAATTAAAATAAAATATTATAAGGCACAATGCTTTAAAAGCTGATGGAGGGATTACAGGGCAAAGCATGCAGAGGGTCTTGTGCAGGGGCTCGGAGCTGGGGCAGCTGAGAAAAGGTCTGGCCACAGCCCCACAGCCACTGGGGGCTCAAAATTCATCCTAGGGTTGTATTCAATGCAAAAAAAAAAAAATTTAACCAGCTTTTAAAACCTGTCTTCCTTTGGTACCCTTTTCTAACTATACCACGGAGAAAAATATTTAGAAGTTATTTTTCCCCACCAAGCAGTTCTGCACTCAGGCTTTTGGACAAAACCTCATCTTGTATTACTGCACTTTTTTCTTCCCATTTATTTTGATTTTTTCCTTTGTTTTCCCTTTAGATACAGA
Organism: Sinosuthora webbiana; assembly: GCA_013397395.1. Lineage (NCBI taxonomy): Eukaryota > Metazoa > Chordata > Aves > Passeriformes > Sylviidae > Sinosuthora > Sinosuthora webbiana. Next base: position 442,271 of record VXBN01001790.1, on the reverse strand, counting down.
CTTACCCTTTCACCCATCACCTCCATTAAAGGAGTCCCACTGGGATTCAAACCACAAGTTATACTGGATCAAAAAAATCTCTCGTGGGTGGGAAAGGCAGGATAAATCCCACAAAGTCAACATCACACCCCTGCTCCCAGCCAGAGGGTGGGCAAACCACGGGGTGAAAAACCACAGGAGGGGAACCAGCAAAAACTGTCCCTCCAGAGAGCCCCAGATCCCCCTGATCCCAACACCTCCAGCGAGACCCATCCTGAAAACGCCACCAGCCCAGAAGAACTTATCTGCAAACTGAGGAACTCAAGCCCTACAGTGAAGCTGCAAATTCCTTCCTCCACTGCTCCTACAGCAGGCTGGGAGGTCTCCCATGCCACCCAAGCTGGGCCTTACCTGGGGAGCGGGTGAAGGTCCTGGAGGTAGAGCGCTCCCGGGATTTGTAGGGATATTTCAGGGTCGTGTCCAGCTGCTTGAAGCTCTCCTTCAGAGAGTGGCTCTGGTAGTACTCAACCAGCTCCTGGGAGGGAAGGAGGAGAGGCACCTGGCTGTCTCTGCCAGCCCCTGCGTGGCCTGCAGGGACAGTGCCACAAGGGGGGGAACAAAAACCCACCAGCAAGCTTTCGAACTTCTTGGCTTCCGTGATGTGAATCCAGTTGTCCTTCTCCACCACCTTGATGTGCTTCACCTCCTCGTTGAACCTGCCAGCGACAGCACTCATAAAAAACACCTCAGAGCCACGTGCCCCAGCCCCGGCTCGTCCTCTGTGAGCGAGAAATATCGAATTATTGATTTCCTAAATGGGGAGTGACTCACTTAATGCTGATGGCAAAGCGCTCGGCCTCGGCCGGCCGCTCGCGGATCAGGTAGGTGCCGCTGACGTGAGACTTGAGCAGGTTGTCCGTCTGATGCCTCTCCATGTTCCCTGCAAACCTGAGCCCAGAGGGTAATTAGCTCATTTAATTCATTCAAATGAACTCGTGTCTTTAAACAGAGATATTTTGGATGGAAAAAGACATCTTTTTAAAAGGCATGAAGGTTGGAAGGCAGGTGGAGAAACAACCAAAATATCCCGAGCGGGGAGGGAAGTGCCCTGAGGTACACGAGAAGCTGCTGAGCCCCTGAACCACACAGAGAGTGGGCTCTTCCCTTTGAAGTACCTGACACCAGGAAAAACCCACTAATTGGGAATCATTCTCCAGGTTAATGAGGCCTCAGCAAGAGCTGGAGAGCGGGGATAATTTATATCCATGAATTCACAAACCTGGCTGGAGCTGGAGAGAAGGAGCAGCAGGCAAAGCCCAGCACAGCCTCTCCTGCCAAGGCAGGAGTTGCCTCCTCCCTCCCACAATCATTTTCCGGGCACAGAAAACGGGAAGAGAAACCAGCATCTCTCTTTTTCCCTCTGACCCTCTCCATCAGTGGGGAAATCCCCACAGCTGCTGCCACAGGGCTTCCAACACCCAAACACCACGGTGGCAGCTTGCTCCAGGGCCACAGAGGGAAGCAGGACGCAGAGCACTGCTGGCTCTGCGTTTGGAATCCCTGCCTGGAGTGGATTCCTGAGCAAGGAACAGGCACGAGGCAAAGCTTTTTGGCGTCTGGGACTCACCACGGGTACGCCGTGTAGTCGATCTCCCGCGAGGGCGGCCGGCTGTTGGGGGGCTGCAAATCGAGAATCGCTGGTTAGTGAAGAACCCCAGCAGCTCCTCAGGCTGTGGGATCGCCTGTGGGATGCTCCTCTCCACGGTAGGCTTCCCTCTGCCCAGCCATCCCTGGATTCTGGGCTCGGGCAGAGGAGGGCAGTGTTGCAGCCGAGCGTTTCGCTCTCAGCTCCCAGCTGGGACGAGCAGGCTGTGTTTGTTCATTTACCTGAGTGGTTTTTAATTGGGAAGCAGCTGACAACATTACAGCAAGCGGCTAGAAGCAATTAAAATAAACCGAAGGCGGTTCTCCTGCACCGGGCCTGATCCGGAGCACTCTGCTCCTGAGTCAGCCCTGCGGAGAGGGAACAGAGCTGGATCTGATGATGCCAACCCCAACCTTGGGGACAGGGCTGGGGCCACCCGCCCTGACACCTGCAATGGGATGAGGAGGGATCCACCTCCCAGTGTGTGGTGGAAGTCCAGGGAAGGACTGAGGTCTCCAGGAGAAGAGTGACAGGGACAAGCTCACCGCCTGTACCCACCTGGCACTCCCAGCTCCATCTCCCCTCTGGCACTTACCCTGGCGTCCACGGGGCAGGGTTTCACCGAGGAGCTGGGGAAATAACCCGACTTCTTCGTCTGCAGCAGCCTCCCCTGCAAAGCCAAGCTGGGCATCAGACTGGGGGCACTGGGGGCAGCACTGGGGGCACTGTGCAGGGGTGGGGACAGGCCCCAAACTGCCTCCCAAGCCCTGAGCCCCTGCACCAGGAAAGGCCACAAATAAAAGGGATAATGCAGAAGCCTCTGGTTGAAAAGTTCCCAGGAGTTTCCCAAGAGGAATCACCCCTCACCTCCCACCACGGCGAGTCGGGGTCCCCCCTCAGCAGCTCGATCACGTCCCCAATTTGAAAGGTCAGCACTGGCTTCCCAGGAGGGGCTGGGTTTCCATGGTAGTTCTGAACAGCCACCATTTTAGGACCTGGCAGAGAAGCAAAACGGTTTCACAACTGAAAAAAACCCCCAAACAAACCCACCCCTCCCGAAGCCTGTCACTCCTTCTCCCCTGACACAGCACAGCAGGCAGGGTTTAGGGGCAGGAAACATGAAAGCAGAAAGGAATGGTCTCCACAGTGAGTGTTCCTGGCTCCTGCAGTTACATGCATGGCTGAGCTCCCCTGAGCAAAAATAAACCCGGGCAGGACCCAGCCAAGCTGAAGCTCCAGCTCCCAGCCCTGCACCTGGATCTGAGCCTCACTGAGGCAATGGCTGGCCAGCACCGAGCCCTGCCAGGCTCAGCAGTGACACCCCAAAAGGGACCAGTGAGCATTCAGCTGCTTCTGAATATCAGCTGGACCTGGGACTCAAACACCCCTGGAGCTCCCAGTCAAAGTCCGCTTGTCTCGCCAGCAACTGCACATTAAATAAACTTCCCCCACTGCACCAAACCCACAGTGTTTATCCTCAAAATGCCTCCCCACCTCTGCCTCTCCCCTCCCAGCAAGAGCACTCTGTGCTTGTTTTGTTGGTTTGGTTGTTTTTTTTTGTTTTTTTTTTAAACCACAAACTTGATTCAGGTTTCTTTTTTTTTGCCAGGCTTGGCTTTCCTTCCATCAGAAATAGCACAAAAAACAAATTGTTCTTCTCCTTTGAGCCGGAGCAGGGGCAGGGCAGGCCCAGAGCTCTGTCCAGGCGAGTTTTAAACGCAGAAAGATAAAAGTTATTGCAGCAACCTTTGTGACTGACCCCCATCAGAGGCCCTGAGCACACTGGACGTGCCAGCAGGAAGATGCTCCTCAGTAAATCTCCCTGCCAGAACACGCCTGAAGGTGGGTTTGGCACAAGGATGTTGTGCCAGGCTCTCCTCGGTCACTGGTGGGATGGGCAGAAGCTTTACTGGCCCAGCAGAGCCAGCCAGGGGCACGAGGGAACCCCAAAAAATGATGTGGCAGCAGGGACAGGAGACTCCCCAGTGCCCCATCGCTGGCCAGGAGGGTGCACAGGACCCTTCTGCAGGTACTGGAGCTCTCCCCTGGTTTTGGAAGGATCCTCCCCCTCCCACACACTCAGGATTGGGGATTCCTGCAGCCACAACCTCTCCCTGCCCTCCTGTCACACAGCAATGCCCTTACCAGGTCCTGCACCCAGTGAATCCTGCAAAGACAAGAGGAAAAAGGCTCAGTGAGGTCACATCAGCCTCAGTTCTCCCTACAAACACCCACCTGAGGCCACTGGGATGGGAAAACCTCTCCCCAAATCTCCCTGGTACCCCCCAGGTCATGGAGCTCACCCCAGCTGGGTGCTGGCACCTCCTGAGGGCTCTGGGGCTGTTTAAACTGGGCCAGTTTGAGGCTGGAGAGGAGGCCACTGGTCCCCACTGCTGTCCCACTGAGACCCCTCTGAGGCCAGGGCTGCCCCTTCCCATGGGCTGGACAGGGGCACAGGGGGGTGAGGAAAAGGGCCAAGCCACGTACCTGCTCTGCTGAAGAGCCTGCAAGAGAAATGGGGGGATAAGGGGTTAATTCAGCAGGAAACAAACCTCAATTTCTGTTTCTCTTGATGCTCTGAGTACCAACAAACCAGCCCAAGGCAGAGCTGGGGCCACTTGAGTCCTTTCTCTGCTCCAGGAGGGCAAGACCCGGGGTGTGACTGCAGCCAGGCAAGGGCATTTCCTCACTGCCACAAAGTTCTGCAATTTTCTTTCTCCCTCCTCTCCACTCCCCACCCAAAACCTCTCCAAAGCCACCCTGTGACAACCCCTGGAGCATCACCAGGGTTCTGCCCCTGGTCAGTCCCAGCTTTGCCCAGTTTAGACCCAGGACACAAATTTTTGCTGCACTTTGGGACATTTGGGGTCCAGGTAGGAGCTCCCTCCTCGTCAGGAATGTTCCCCCTGCTGCAGACCCTCCTGCTCTCACTGTTAAATGATGAAGAACTGATCATCTCTCTTAAATGCCCACCAACAAGAGCTGCCATCCACGGGATGCAGCTCTTTGGAGAATTTTGGCTGCTTTGTTTGTATTTTAAACCACCAGAAAACGTCAGTTGCAGCCCTGGCAGGTGGGTGGGAGCACACTTGTATTTTTTTTTTTTATGTATTAACAAACATCAGTGCTTTACAGAGTGAATTTCTCAGCTCATTCACGTGCTGGTGAAATAACTCACCCATCTTGCAGGGAGGAATAATCTCCAAGCACTCCTTGTGAGCACCTGCTCCACATTTGGGACAGAGGTAGCCCTGGTAGAAGGTTCCTCTGTGCCAAAAAAAAAAAAAAAAAGGAAAAAAAAGTCAGAAAATGCTAATCCAGGCTCAGAACTGAGGTTTTTCTGTCCGTGTTTTACTGCAGGGCAGAGGGAAGGCTGTTGCTCACCTCAGGAACATCCTGCAGGCTTTGCAGTTGGTCGTCTTTTCGAATGTGTACATCTGGAAGTTGTGGTGATTTGCATTGGCTTTCTCTGGCTTTATGTTGGACCTGAAGGGAAGGGGCTGGGGGTTATCAGCCTGTCCCCACGGGGCTGCTGGGGTTTCAGTCTGAGCTTTGGACACCACAAGGACAGACACAAAATCCAGTGTGAAAGGAGATCGGGGCTCGGTTGTGGAGAGAGGATTTTGCCCATCACCTTCCCCTGGGACAGGAGTCACGGGTTTGGCCTGAGTCAATCGTCAGCCCAAGCCCTGCTCTGCTCAGGTCCTGCAGCACCACCCTCCCTCCTCCCTCCTCATCCTCCTCCTGCTCCAGCCTGGGCCTTCCCCACGGCCCAGCACCAGGGTGAGGTCAGAGAATCACAGAGAGGTTTGGGTTGGAAGGGACATTTAAAATCATCCCATCCCACCCCCTGCCACGTGTAGGGACACATCCCACTCTCCCAGGCTGCTCCAAGCCCCATCCAGCCTGGCCTGGGACACTTCCAGGGATGGAGCAGCCACAGCTTCTCTGGAAAACCTGTGCCAGGGCCTCACCTCCCTCACAGGGAGGAATTTCTTCCAAACATCCCAGCTCAATTTCAGAGATCAAATGCAGTGTCAGAGATGCTTTGGTGGGGATGCTCAGAGAACAGCTCCCAGCTCCCCTTGCACAGGGACTCATCCAGCCAGCCCCCATGAGCTTCCCCACCCCACGTTTTGCTCTCAGAGCTGCTCTGCAGTGACCTGATGGCCCAAGACACTTTTCCCCCCCACGCCTGCCAACTGCACCCGGGGCTAGAGCAGCCCCTCACGCTCACATGGCCATTTCAAACTGCTCCATCCACTTCCTCTTCATCTCCTCAGTCTTGCAGAAGAACTGGAAGCCCTGCTTCCCCTGCAGGTGGATCAGGTAGAAGCCGTAGGACCACTGCAGGAGAAAAGGAGAGCTGATCTCACAGCAGAGCACCCCACAGCTCCACTCACACGCCTCAGCCACTGCTCTGAGCGCCCGTCCCTGCCCCTCGTGCTGAGCCCTGGCCAGGGGACAGCAGGGGAGGAGGAAGGAGAGCTCCCTGTCTCTCCGACTCATCCCAGTTAATGATGCCTGAACCGCTGCTCACTTGGACCAAACAGGATTTCGTGGTGGCAGATGAGAAAACCCAGATTCTTCTGCTCCACTGGATCCTCCCCAGCCTTCCTGCCTGCGGCTGACAGCAAGTGACAGCCCAGGAGGAACATCTGAGCTGCCCACTGCACATATGCTCGGCCTGTCTCATCGGCACACGGCACACAGACACACGACAGCCAAGGGGGGGGTTTGCTCTGCTTACCATTTTTCCGTGGGACTAGAAAGCATAGGAGAGCAAAGTGGAAATAGATGTCATTAAAACACAAAGCCAGCAGCGTTCCCTCGGCAGCCAAGTGGCAGAATTGGCTGTTCTCACCCCCTCATCCCGTCTGCCCCACGGCTCTGCCCGTGGCATGGAAGTGGATTGAGCTAAAGGGGCTCTGAGCTGGGAGGGTTTTGCTCCGTGGCTGCGGAGTGAGCATCAAACCACAGGGAAATGATGTTCCCTCGGCGCTCCCAGTGACAATTCTGGCGGCCTGGTGAGCAAAGCTGCCTTTCCAGGCTCCTCCACCCCGCAGCTTGTGGGGGAAAGAACATCCTGGACCTTCCCTCCCTCCCTCCCTGCCCTCCTCTCCTGCCCAGCTGATGTTTGCTCCCTGACACTGGGCCAGAAAGCAGGGAGCAGCTTCCTCCCTCCTAACTCCAACCACCCCAGCCCCCTCAGGGCTGTTCTGCCAGGACACAGGTCAAGGATCCAGCCCAGCCCCACATTAATAAACATTTCCCAATGCTCTTTAAGGCTGCCCTGAAAGCTGAGCGTTGATTTTCCAGCTTTTTTTTTTTGTTATTCTATTTTAAAAGGCTAATGGGAACATACTACCCTGAAACGGCTCCAAAACGCTCTCCAGAGCAAATCCTTGGTGTCCACCTACCTTCTTAATGTCCTTGTTATTCATGGGGTCATCAGTCATCTTGTGGAAGAGCAGCTCAATAATTTCCTTCAGCTCGTAGTTGTATCCTTTCCTCTTGCAGACGATCACCACTTTATCAAATAAAAATAAATACCTGCCCAAAAAGCAAGCGAATAAACAAGCAGCCCAGTCAAGCACATCATTAACAAAAATCCAGGGGGGAAGGATTTGGAAAGCTCTGAGGAGCTCCCCAGGGCTCAGTGCTCGTGCCCTGCTGTGATTCCACACTGATGCCGGGTTGTGTCGGTGAAATTCCAGGCAGTAATTAAACAAATGAGCTCGAGGGGAGTGGTCACAGTTGGTTTTGGGGCCGCTGTGGTGGCACTCACCTGTCCTGCTTGGTGTGGTTCACTATGGAGCGCACCTTGAGCTCCCCGTCGATCTTGGGCCGCCCAAACTCCTCCAGCTTCACTTGCTGCAGGGAGCAAAGCAGGGCTCAGACCCACGGCCTGGCACGATGCTTGGGGCAGCTGGGAACCCAAAGGTGTCCGGATTGCACCCCCCCAGCCCTGCCTGAGGCTGCCAAAGCCCCTGGGAGCAGCACCACCCTCAGCAAGTAGAGAGAGGATGCTCCAAGGGGAGCCTGGCCATGAACACAGGTCCAGGAAAACCCCTGGCAGCCCAGGGCAAGGCTCAGCAGTCAGAGCATTTTTGCAAACCCCTCCCCACCTCCAATTTTTCAGAGGTTTCCACGATAATGAAGGATTTTGCGCCTGTTAAATAACCGTCAATTAGAAGTTCATCGTTTCCAACTGAAGTCAAGGCTCAAAGGCCCCAGACCCAGCACCCCTCCAGGTCTGCTGAGGCACAGCAATGGGGCTGAGTGTTTGACACCTCTGGGGTTTGGAGGACAAGTTCTTCTTGAAATACCTTGAAATTTTTTAAATTTAAAAATGCCCTGATTTTTTGGGGGGATTTGGTGCCTTTTTACCTGAGCCCTCATCCTCCCCTTTCAGTTCACCTCTGTCCTCTTGAAAGCAAAATAAACCCTCTTTTTAAATAAAAGCCAGATATTGGCTTGGGGAACTTTTGTGTCCTCCCTAATACACCAATAATGTGAGAAAAAGCTGAAGAAACATTTTTAGGGTAACACCAACAGGAGAAGCCACCCTCCATCGCTGCCAAAGCAGTTTTGTGATGGAGCATCCACCCCTGGACCATCAGCAAAACATGAGAGAGTGAACACATGGAGATCTTTCAGCACATCAGATTAAGTGGGAATTGCCCCGAAAAAACAAATATGTTAATAATAATCAAATTAAATCAGGTTTAAGAGGATTTTCCAGCTTACCAGGTTTTCTATAGAGCTCTGAAATTCACTTATTTTCTTCAAAGTCTCTTTGTCCCTCTTGACTTCATTGATGTACATGGCCAAGTCCTTAAAAAAAAGACAAAGGGGGTGAATTGTGATTTTTACTTCACCAGTACCTTACCCAGGGGAACAAAGATGAGCCTGGCTCCCTGAATCCCTCAGGAACCTGAGCAGGGCTCCACTGCAGCCTGGCACAGGCGAGGCTGTGGGTGCCCCCAGTGCTGAGCCAGGCAGGTGCTGCAGTGTTTTCCATCTCCCAGAAGATGGCAATGCACGAATCCACGGCAATGCAGGAATCCAGAGCAGCACAGCACATCCCAAACCCCAGATTTGCACCCACCAAAGAGGAGGAACCGTCCCTTCCACTGGAACAACTCCGTGCACCTTTCAGAGAGGATTTGCTGCGCCCGTTTGCTTCTTATCTGCCCCCTCCTTAACCTCAACAACAGCTCTTGTCAACTTGGATTAAATCTGAACGGGGGATTTTTGAAGACTGATCCCCCCCGGGTCAGAGCTGGCTGAGCTCCCCAACACAAGAAGGGTTAATCACAGCCCACGATCACAGATCTACGTGACAATACTCGTAACATCATCAAGCCAGGCATGGCAGGGACGCTGATGAGAAATGACACAGCCAAAAGCCTTCTGGAGCAGGGAGACACAATCCCAGGGAAACACAATCCCAGGGAAACACAATCCCAGGATCAACCAGGACTCGAAACAACGGCATGCAAACGTTGGCTGTGGAGTTTCACTGGGAGCTGCCCTCCCCTCACCACCACTGGGAGCTCAGTTCTGCCCTCCCAGGCACAGGGTTGGTACCTACACCAAAAAACTCCCACCACAAATGATGTTTTTCTTGGTGCAAATCCTGCCCTTGCCTTGCAAAAACCAACTACTCAAGCAAAACAAAAGGGAGCAGAATCCCCTTGGGAATGTCAGTCCATCCACTCCCCTGCACAGCTCTCACCCCAGACAGCAGCAATGTCTGCTGCCTGCCAGCACAGCAGACAGCAAGGCTGGCCTTGTGATGAAAGACATCACTTGGAAGTTAAGCCTCGGTCTACAGATCAATTAAAACCACACTGAGTGGCTCCCAAAGCCCCCCCTGAGCCCAGCGCGGTCGGAACTGCTCCCACACTCTCCTGGCGATGGGGAGGAGAGGAGAGAAGCCTCCCTGATGGTTATCAAGGTAAATGCTGAGTCTGCAGCAGAGCCAGAGCACACACACGTTTATTTTCCAGCAGCGGTGCTGGGTGATGAGGCCATGAGCGGGGTTTAACTGCTGTCACCAGGTCCGGCGTTCATCTGAGGCCACAGCAGAGGGCTGGGAATGCAACGTCCTTCAAACAACCTCGGCTCTGCACAGAGCCACACGCCAGCCCTGGGTGCCTGGGCTGGCAGGGATAATGGCTGGAAAGGTCACCCAACTTATGTAAGGGGGGGAAATGCAGCCGTGTCACAAAAGCTGCAGCTCCGAGGTGGAAAACAAAGTGACCGTGAGCATGGGGAGGAATCCTGAGGGGCTCTCCAGAGGGAAAACCTGCAGTTAATGAGCATCCTCAGCTCGTGCTGACAATGGATGTGCTCTGAATGTGCGTGTGGGGAGACATATCCCAGTCAGAAAACATTTGGATGATTCTACAATTTGATTTCTTTTTTTCGTTGCTGATGGTTTTTCCGAGATTTCCAGCTAAAAGCCGAAAGAAGAAAAACCTGAAGCGAAGCAAACTGTTGATGCCAAAAGTCACCAATTGTTGACAACGCATCTTCCCTTTAACAAAATAAAATAAAATACGTGTGGATTAAAGGATTCCCAGCCAGCACCTGGCTAAGAGCACACGGGGAATGCTCCACACACACAGGCTCCCATCACTCCCTGACTTGCTGGTACCTCTGGGGCTCCTCCAAATCCCTCCCAGCAAAAACAAAAGCCGGATCTGGCAGAGGCTCTGCACACACAGCAGCACCCAGGGAGAAGTCCTGACTTCTCAGCAAACCCCAGCTCCCCACTCTGTGACAAGGGGATTGCTGTGATGGCAACCAAAACACACAAGGTGTGGCCAAAAGGGGCTGACCAGCTGCTCCTGGAGGGTTTTTTCCATCCAAATCTTTGTTTCACGGAGCAGAGGGATGCCCAAACCCAGCACAGCCCCCTCCCCACCCTCCTGTACCTGCATGGCCTCCAGAGCCTCCTTCAGCTGCTGCTTCTCTGGCCGGTCTGAGGAATGGCTCAGCAGCTCCTGAAACAAGTAGAAATTAATAAAAATAAAGAGTTTGGATGTGCCAGGAGAGATGCCCAGACCCTGCTTGCACCGGACAGGGTCTGCATGAGTGTTGGCAGGGTGGGGACAGGGATGTCAGGGTGGCTGCAGGCATTCCAAGGGTGGCTGGAGGGATGTCAGGGAGGTGACAGGGATGCCAGGGAGGTGACAGGGATGTCAGGAAGGTGACAGGGATTCAGGGATGCCCGGGCAGGCAGCTGTGGCTGCAGGACAGGGAACACAGCCCGGGCTGGTGCTGGAGAGATCAGTTACACGGAGTCGATGGCAGGAATTTCACACATAATCAGATTATATGCAAGCTTATTTTATATTCATTAAGTGCCTCTCGTGGCTGGCAAGGGCAGAATTACCCCGGGTCACCGTGCTTTAGGAGACAGCACAAATATTAGGTTGTGTTAAGTAGCTCCAGTAATTATTTGATCTGAAGGGGGAATAAAAATCCCAACCCTTGCTCTGCATTTGGCAACGATTCACCCTCCAGTGACAGAGGGTGAAAGATGCTACAGCAGAGAAAGAAGTGCCAGAAGTGCAGAAGTGTCAGAAGTGCTGAAAAACTTACTTTTAACAGGAGATGATACTTCAAAACTCTTTGCATTGGAACCACCAGCAGATCTTGCAGTTTGAATTTCCCATCCTGGACCTTCAGCGTGCATTCCTAGGGAGGAGATCAAGAAACCAGCAGTGAGAAATCATCAGCTTCCCACCTCAAGGAAGTCTCTGGAGTCTTGGGAACGTTTGTTGGGCTTCTGTAAAGTCAGTTCTGATGCTCACAGGCCTGTGGTCCTTGCAGCCACCCAGCCACAGAGCTTATCAAGGAATTAATGCCAGGGGCTGGGCCCTAAATTACAGCCACTGCCATGCAAATGAGCTGCTCCAGCCTAATGAGATGCTGCTCGTTAGGGCAGGGCACGAACGCCCTCAGAGCTGGGGAAATGTCAAAGGAAACCCGTTTTCCTCCTCCTGGGCCAAGCTAATTCAGCTGACTCGTGAGGGGCTGGCACTGAGCATGCAGCCCGTGGCTCTGGAGTGGCTGACGAGCATTAAGTCATTAAGATGAGCTAATTGTGGTGGCAGGGAGTTTTGCCACCGTTACCTTTGCCCAGACCCGTGTCAGCGACGTGACTCTGCTGGGCTGAGCCCCCCTGTGTGACCTGACAGAGCTGCCACCAGGGAGGGAGAGACAGGACAGGCACAGATGCTCCAGCCTTGATGTGAGACCCAGAGAGCCCGTCTTAAACAAGCCCTAAATGCAGTTTTACCCTGAGCTGGGCTTACACAGGGAATCAAGGCACGTTTGTGGAGGGCGAGGTAACGCGCACAGACAGCCCGGCAAATTCCAATTAGCATCAAGAGCAAAGCAGGAATTAGAGCTGGGTGAAACCAGCAGCTCAAACAATGCAGCCCTTCTGGGGCTCCTTTGATTCCCTTAATGTGTGGATCTGCCCCTATTCACAGTAAGGAGGCCAGGCCAGGAATTCCTGGGGATTTGGGGTTGCCTCTGATGTCCCCGACGCTGCCGGCGGCTTTGGAAAACCACGTGGCTCCTGGTTTGGGGATGCTCAGGGCCTGCACAGCTCAAAGAGCTTGTCCCAGCGAGCCCCACTCAAATAAAGTTTGTTTTAACTTGGATAAAACCGGGGAGGAAGGACAAGTCTGGTGAGGAGATGAGGGAAAAACGAGGGATCAGGACAGGACAACCCGCAGCTTTGCTTCCTCCGTGACAGCACAGACACACTCTCACACCTTTCCTCTCTCCTGGTGAACCAAACATTCCCCAGACACCACCCTGAGCCTTCCCAAGTCCTTCCCAAACCCGTGACAAGGGGGGTGGGGGGCAGCACTCAGCCCCCCGCCCACTCACCTCCACCTTCTGCCGGACGTCCTCCCGGTTGGCGAGGAGGTGGTTCAGGGTGTTCTGGGCATATTCCATGTGGCTGCAGTACTTGCCATAAATCAGCAGCCTGGAGAGGGGGAAAAAAATCACAGGTTTAACTGGAAATCTTAGAACTGAAGCAGTTATAAAAGATATATAAATGTGTGTACGGCGAAAGGACGAGGCAAACAGAAATTCTCCCATTTAACTGCTTAGCAAAGGATAAACACTCTTTTACTGTGTGGCTTTTTGACATCTGAATTTTCAACAGTTGAACGTTCAGAAGTTTCCAGAGCCTGTGGAGGTGATTCAGCTCACGATGAGCAGAAGGGGCTGGGTGGCCAGAGCAGAGGAGCCTGGTTTTGGAGGGTTAGGTGAGACGGTGGGATGAAATTCTTCCTTGTGAGGGCGGTGAGGAACTGTCAGAAATTGCCCAGAGAATTTGTGGCTGACCCTGGAAGTGTCCAAGGCCAGGCTGGACGGGGCTTGGAGCAACCTGGGACAGTGGAAGGTGTCCCTGCCCACGGCAGGGGGTGAAATGAGATGAATTTTAAGGTCCCTTCCAACCCAAACCATTCAGTGATGACTCTGTGTCACGTTTTAGAATCATTCCTTCTTGAAGGAGCCACGGGGACCTCGAGATCAAGAGCCTGGGTAATTGGGAAGAGAATGTTGTCACAGCCTTTGGAAACACAGGGGAGCTCTGTATGGCCATAAATTCAAACACTGACAAAAGGGAGCAGTTTTTGTGGTGGATTCCCCCTTTTCCCTCACTCCCCTCATTAATCCTGCCTGGCAGGTTTGGGTTTTCTCCCCCTGCCCAGGCATTAACTGTTCTGCTGCTGATAAGACACATCCTCCATCACAAACTGCAACTCATCCATTATTTGGGGGCCTCATCTCTCGGTGGAGGTGACCTGGGAGCCACTGACCCAGCGTTGCTCCATGAACACGGGACACTCACACCCTGCAGGGAAGTGAATGAAGAGATTTATGGAGCCCCAGCCCCGGCAGAGCCACAGCCAGCAGAGATTATTCTTCTGCCTTTTCCCCCCTGACAACTCCTGCACAGGCACAATAATATCTACCTTGCCAGCACGGGGAGAGTTTCAAAAAGGCTTCAGGAGCATAAATTCAAACCTCTGGCTCCCAGAGAAAGAGATTTACAAACTATTTCTTTAAATAAAGCCAAGGAGCAATGCATCATTTTGCCAGAATGTCTCCAAGGATGCGGAGGGAAGCAGGAGTGATTTGTCACGGACAGAATTGATGGAGGAAGGTCTCATACTCAGGGACCAAGTGGGGACTCTGGAGGCCCATGTTCCTTTCTTGGTGGGGCAACACTGTCTCCCCAGCGAGTTCACTTTCTCCTCCTCCTGCACTGAAATTCCCTGGCTGTAAAATGTGACATTCCCTGATGTAGGACATTCCCTGACTTTCCTGATGTAGGGAAGGACTCTGCCTATTTACATCAGGTGGCTGCAAACTCTTCATCCCCAACAATCTGGTTTTAGGGACTTCTCCAAGGCAAAAACCCTCCTTGAGCAGCAGTTTCCCACACCACTGATGTCCCCAAAATCCTCAGAGACCCAAGAGAGCTTCAGATGCACCATCACCACCTCACATCTCCTTCCCTCACGTCTTTCCAAGGCTTTCAGGCCCTTCAGGAAGTTGTTTTCAAGCTCCCTTAGGAAGGGGGTCAGCTGGTTCACCCATCTGCATGGATCTCAGCAGCTCCAGGCATTCTGAACCCCCCACCAGCACGTTAACAGAAGAAAACATTGATTTAATGGCTCAAAAACAAGCTTTGTGCTCCTGCACAGCCACAGCCTCTCCCTGGGCAGCAGTGTCACCTCCACAACTCCTCCCGTGACCCTTCCCT